>MU827303.1:1760395-1811367 GCA_029204205.1 Desmophyllum pertusum
TTCGCTCGGACCACACGTGACCCATTCCCGGAACGGATGGACCCGCGGCCGGAAAAATATAGAGGCCTAGGAACATAGACAGTCACCGTTACTACCACTATTTTGGGAATCACATCAAAGGCAAAACCATTCTTACCACTAATAAATCAAAAACCAAAGAAGTTTCGCCTTGGAAAATTGGGCGGGCTTTCCTACACAGCCTGTGCAGTCGGAAAGAGGAACAATGTGCCTTTTTTGGACAAATCTTCGTTGATTAGCAATCGAATAGTTTTCCGATTTCTTATTATCCAATCAAAAAAACTAGCGCGAGCAACTCACGGAGTACCTTCCGAAAGCAATCGCGCCCAGCCATAGGCGCAATTAGGAAAACATATGTTGCTTAGCAAAACTTCCGGGGGACGAACACACCGCCGGGGCTCAGTCCCGGCTCCGAGACGGTGATTTCCGCCATCAAACTTGGTACTTAGTCCGCCCGACTGTGTGGAGGAGAAAAGGCAGATTGCTCACGCAGACTGCGGTTATTAGAGTGCAAGCGGTTTTGGCCACCCTTTCCCCCAGGGAACCATTCCACGCGGGCGCAGCTGTAACAATGTATTTTATTTAAATTTTATGTACAAAAAATTCGCCAAAGGGGAAAACAGACAATTAGGACATTGGGCGTCGGTCCATTACAATGGGCCCTAAATACCCTGAGCGTGCAGCCCCAAGTAAAAAAAACACCCAAAACCCAACCCACAAACTAAGATTTAACAAAAAGTCTAAATGTATGACCAAAAAAGCACGCGCTTTGCAGAGGGGGAATGTGGCGAGAATTTAGGGCAGACAATTTTGTCAAGTACGAATGTTCGTCTGCATCAAAAAAAAACTTTAAATTACAAAACGAAGAAAAAATAAATTTATTTCAGCTTAATTTTTAAAACTTAAATAGAGGAAAGAAATCAGCACTATTTATAAGGGTGTCAGGTAACAGAGTTCCATAAGGTTAACTACTTTTTGGCAAAATGGACAAGGTCTTAAAAAAAACAAGAACTATCCGTATCCTGTACAAATGTTCTCAATATATTTATTTTATCAAACGGTTTATATACAAGGGACCACTGAACAAGACAGCCTTATATCGCATCTTGTCAGTAGAAATTATAATTCTCGCATTCCTCAGTTCGTCACTTGATGTGCCCGAGACGAAACATCGGCCGGCGACCTTCTCAAAGCTATTCTCAAACGCAGTCTGTCAAAGATACGCACTCCGCAGTCCCTGCGGCCATTACCAGTAAATTAGCAAACTGTAGAGGCACCTACTATTCATGCTAAAAAAATAAAGCTAATCAGCTGCTGGGGATGATCAAGGTGGGGGGCCTAGTGGTAATTGCGGCACAGCTCGCGGTTTCATACAGCGAACAGTCATTTAGCATCAGACGCCGCGACGTTCTCGAATCAAGCTGTCAGGGGTTATTCTCATATGGTGTAGGAGGGCCGGATAACCTCCTCCCCCCGTGCGTTGAGATTTGAGATTGGCGACTCCAAGGAGTTGCCCTTTCTCAATCAGGCTTGATTTTTTTTTTTCAATGTTCATTTATTTAACCGGTTGTCGAGTTCGTTTTTCTGTTTTCTCTTTGCTTTTTTTCCTTCAGGCCTTGGGCGCTGCTTTTCGGCACCGAAACCGCAGAGTTCTTCGTTTTATTGTTCATTATACCATTCACGTCAAATTCACTGAGGCGCAAAATAAATAAAAATCCATTTAATGTTGCGGTTTTAGACAAAAAAACAAAAAAAAACTGAAAACAAAAGTTAGACTTTTTTCGATCGGCCCCTAGCAGAAAAAGAAATTTATATATACTATATCTTCTACGCGATTATCACATCTGTTTCTAAATTTTATAAAACATACCCTCAAGGGAAATGCCTAAAATTATTAATTTTAACAAGAAGTTCTATGGACAGCAGTTTGCGGGAAGGGGGGGGGGGGGGGGGTGAGGTGTAGCGTATTCGCACCAGTTGGCATCACATCTGCCTGCTAATGTTTCAATAATCTTAATCAGGAATGTTTTAGTAACCACCCCCCCCCCCCCCCCCTCCCCCTGGTGCTAAGTTACTTAGTGTCCACGCCCAAGGTATCGTGTATTGTTTTATTCACTCGGCCCCATTCTCTTCCGATAAGAAGGTAAACCCAGTAACTAGTGGATTGTAATAGATCGTTTTTAAACAGTAACTATTGGATTGTAATGGCGCGTGTGTAACCCAGTAGCTACTGGATTGTAATGACGCGTTTGTAACCCAGTAAATGCTGGATTGTAAAAAAGCGTTTTTAACCCAGTAACTACTGGATTGTAATAGAGCGTTTGTAAGCCAGTAACTACTGGATTGTATTGTCAATTCGCGTTTGTAACCCAGTAACTACTGATTGTAATGGAGCGTTTGTATTCCAGTAATACTGGATTGTAATAGAGCGTTTTTAAACCCAGTAACTACTGGATCAGTTGTAATGGCGAGTTTGTAACCCAGTAAATAACGGATTGTAATAGAGCGAGTTTGTATCCAGTAACTACTGGATTGTAATAGAGCGTTTGTAACCCAGTAACTACTGGATTGTAATGACGCGTTTGTAACCCAGTAAATACTGGATTGTAATAGAGCGTTTGTAACCCAGTAAACTAGTCCAGTTCGGATACGCGACGCGAAGCACGCGCTACTGAACGGCCGGGAAGCGATGTAGATGAAAATGTTTATCGTAATACATCAGGTGAAGCGAAATAAGCCAACAACGAAAAGAACACGTCTTCCTTCTGGATCGGATTTCGAGCGAAAACAACCAAGGAAACACATTTTTATACTCTCGCATACTAATTTTAGGTGTTAATTTTTAAAGCCTGTTCGCCTCTGCAGCCCCAAAACAGAGAAGAAGTACATATTCAATTCTTTTAGTTAAAGTTTGCCGTATAAGATCGCAACGATCTCTCTGTTGCCGCATGCGAATATACTAAAGGCTATAGATATAACTTGCTTTGCAATGTTTTCTAAAAATAACGTAAACTAGAAGAATTGTAGTTGTTCTCTATTTAAAACTGTTTTTATACTAAAAGATATCTAGAGTTGAAAAAGCTCAAGAAAAACACGATATTTTGCAGCTTGTGCCCGAAATTGCAGTGTGCTGGTTTGCGTGCAAAAATATAATCAATGACTCAGCTATATGTAATTAAGGAAAAGCGGACTAAACTTCGGACGCTTGTGCAGCATCGTAGATGGCATGTCCAATTCAACGTTGATCGATTATTTTAGACGTGTTCAAAGGAGCTATGTCAACGATATTTTAAGTCATTTTTGCGAAGTGCAAAAATCACCATCATGTTTTAAATTGAAGAAAGCCTCAAAAATAGTTGTTTACTAAGGTAGACAAACACCAAAGAGGTCAGTGATAATAAACCAAACAGGAAACAAGGATGGTTGAGGATGGACAAATGATTAAGACGGCAGACAGCGAACTTGAAAAAATTTGGAATTTTTTCAAGATGCGCCATCCGTGACGTAGCCCCTTTAAGGTCATATCGATTTAAACTCTGATATAGCCGTAAATATGAGAAGGCTTTGGAATCAAGGAAGTAGCCAACCCGGGGCAAATAAAATGAGCAGAAAAATAGTACTGTGAACGTGCTTTATGTCCAGTTGATACTCGAAGAAACATCCCAGAACGCTGATGAGGAAGTATTCGTATAACTAGTTTCAGCTCAAAATTCGACCCTTAACAAAGTAAAGTAGTCAGGTCAGCCGCCGGTATGCCGAGCTATTGAAGAAGCTATGCACGATGTTTCATCCAGCCGTAATGATAATATATAAAGGTTTCCTGCATTCTATTTCCACCATGCATCAGAAGTTTGGGAGTCAATAAACCCAAACAAGGAAGTTTATCGCGAAAATTGGATCACTTGTGCAGACACATCCGAAAAATCTGCAGTAAACCTCACTTCCCTCCCTCCATCTAAAATTAATCTTGCCTAGTTCCTAGGCCTCTATATTTCACCGCGGTCAATTATTTATTTCGTAGATGAGGAACATGTCAGGGTACTAAAGAAATGCCGACGGAAGCTGGAATGCTCCACATTAAAAACAAGAGACCGGAGTTGAACACTCAATCGGACTCCATTCGCGCAAAAACGTTTTGTTTAATTTTGTTTTTTGTTTTAATCAATGAACAATCTTTCATGTATTATTTACTCTTAATTTTGGCTGCATTGTATTATTACACATTTTCACACTTTAGTCTTATATATAATACCTGTCAAACTTACAAAATTTGCATTTGAAAATGATGACATGGAGTCGTCGAAACGTCATTAATAGCGTTAATATTCAGTGAGATTTCTCAGTCTTTTTCGACCTTTTTAGCGGGGGAGGGGGGGGGGGGGGGGGGGAGCGGGGGGAGCGATATTACTCAGATACTTATACTGTAAAGGATGCTTGTGCAGCATCGTAGATTTAAGACGTGCTCGTTTCGCTGAAGCTCGAAAAGCTCTTATTACATTTCAACTAACAGTCAAGGAAGTAACCAAACCGAGACAAATAAAAATGAGCATAAAAATAGTACTGTGAACGTGCTTTCTAACTTGTTGTTGTTGTTGCTCAAAGAAATAATACCAACATCCCAGAACGCTGATGATGAGGAAGATTTCGTGTAACCAAGAGAGGAAATGAAATTAATTCTCAAAATTCGACCTCAAGGTATTCAGAGATCGACCGCCGGTTTGCCGAGCTAGATTAGCTATGCACGCTGTTTCATCGAGCCGTAATATATATAAAGAATTCCTGCCTTTTATTTCCACCATACGTAAGATTATGAGAGTCACACTAAACGACCGTCACACCAATAAATCGAAATGGACCTTAATCACGCGGCGGCCATCTTAAATCCCAGAGGATTTAAAACCTTTGTTTCCGCATCTGAAACCCCGCGTAAACTCGTTGTGAAACGTCTGAATGCAAGGCTTGGGGGACCTTGGGGAATAAAAAGCTATAAGGAAGTTTTGCGTGAATATACTGTATATTGGAGCTTGTGTAGACTAGTCCGAAACTTCTGCATTAACCTTACTCTCCCCACACCCCCTTCTCCGCCTTAATTAAAATTAATTAAGTTAGATTTGTCAGTCTTTTTTAAAGGAGGGGATGGGGGAAGTAGGGGCGCCGGTTGACACGCAAAAATATTACTCAGCTGCAAATACTAGTACTGTTAAGGACGTTTTTGCAGCATTGTAGATGGCATGTTCAATTCAACGTTGATCGAAAATTTTAGACGTGCTCGGCGTCCGAGCGCTGAAGGTCATGTTATTATTATTTTTAACACTGACATAAAGTTCCGGGGGGGTGCTCCCTTATTTAAGCTATGTAGGTATGTGCGGCGCCAAAGGGTATGGTTTTTGAGCCGATTTGGTCAGAAAACGGGTATCATTTTTACCATTTTGGTCTGAAATAGGATATGTTTTGCCTACTGGTCTGAACTAGGGTATAGATGTTTGCCATTTTGACTTTAAAATGGGGACATTTTGTCCGAAATTTTAAGGGTCAGGTCTGAAATAGGGTAGGGACAATCACATATTTTGATCTGAAATAGGGTAAGGGTTTCAAGAAGCGTGCCGCACACCCCCACCCAAATTTTTCGGGAGTACCCCCCATCCCGGGCATAAAGTAACAGTCAAGGAAGTAGCCAAACCGGAGCAAATAAAATGAGCATAAAAATAGTACTGTGAACGTGCTTCATAACTTGTTGTTGACTACTCAAATGATAAAACCAACATCCCAGAACGCTGATGAGGATGTTTTCGGGTAGCGTCGCAGATGATATAAATTAGACCGACTTTTACTAAGTAGATTCAATCAGAGATCGCCGATTAGCCGAACAAAAGTCGCTGTGTGCACGATGTTTCATCCAGTCGCAAAGATTTCCCTGCTCTTGTACTTTACCGCATTGTTGGTGTCCGCCAGAAACTTTGCAGATGATCCGAGAAATGCTGTTCAAGGTCTTCACTTGGAGAGTTATAACGAGGAACAGGTCCAAGGCTGTTATAACTACAACAAAACGCTGGGCATCTGCTTCGATATCCAGAGACACTCATTTGAGCTTCTGAAAGACTACTGGAGAGCAGATTTTTGTGAACCATGATCTTGGTCCCGACTCGTTCTTGTACCAAGTTTTGGATCTGACATTCCTCGGGTATGAAAAATCTACACTTTACTATATTTTTAGATTTAATTATCAAAATAATGTTTCTCTAAATTGCTGGATGAACTTTCATGCATTCATGCATTCATCCCTTCAGTTGACTCCCAGAATCAAGCATCAAGTCAATTATTATATTTCTCATTCTCATTATTATAGTCTGTCGGATGAAACCCTGGCGTGTGACCATTCAACTGTAAGCTATTGAGCAGTACTTTCATGTGGTACTGTTTGTTTATTCATATATCTTGCACAATGAAAATGGGATATTTCTTTTCAATTTGAACTTTGACACTCATGGGAGTGAAAGGGTTAACGTTTTTCTTGGAAGGACCGTATAAACTTGGGAACAGCTACAATGGTAATCTTGATGAATTCGATCAAAATTGAAACAATTAAAGTTTTATTGTTTCTGTCCTCTTCGGTAACCTATAGTATAGCTCTTTCGGATGTGAGCACATTTCAGTTATTGTTAAAAGAAGACAACTTGACAGACTACGAGCAGTCCCTCTTTCCCAGCTTAGTCTGTCCAGCGAGAAACGAAAAACATTGGCGAGCGGAAAATGGCCCGCGCGAAAATTGGGGGCGAGAAAAGTGCGCGGGGAAAGATGGACTACTGTTTTTTCGTTTCTCGCTCGACGGACTAAGCTGGGAAAGAGTAGTCTACATGCAGCTTTCCATGTTTAAAATTTATTTTTCCTCCCAAATAGTATTGGTTCCTCGATAGTTTATGTTCCAAAGGACATTCCCAAAGTTCGAGAAGAGCTCCTGGCCTTTTTGGCGCTAAAGAAAGCCGGTCCATCCTCTGAACAACAGAAAAACGAAGAATTTGAATCCATGAAAGCCCACTACCAAGAGGCCATGAGTGAGCTACACTACACTCCAGAAATGCAGCTGCTTGAGTTACTTCCAGAGGCGCTCATGGACAACAGCACCCAGTTGGAAATCCTCAAGCCATTTTACACCTTATGCCTCAGCCTGTTAAGCACAGCGGACGTACAGACACCAGCCCAGCTCAAAGCTACACTTCGTTTGCACGATCATCAGAGGCAGAAGCGCTGTACGAACATGAAAACCGTTTCATGGCACCGCAGGAACGAATGCCGTGGCATGTGTGGTCCAAAGTGCACGTGTTGGTCTCTGATTTGCGGTGACTGCTGCTATCACCAAGGATGTTACGAGCACGACCGATGTTGTGACGTAAAGGGCTTTTGGCACAAATACTGTTTATTCCCCTTTATGTACAGTTTCGGCTGTTCCAGTTATGGCGCTTACCCGAAGTGCTTAAACTGAAACTCTGCTTTAATATCGTTCCTTTCTCGCCATAGCAGCAATTTAGATTGATCCATTTTTGTCTGATTTTGTTTGGGATTTCCAATCGAAGAAATGACCTGAATGTCAGTTCAGCAATAAAACGTAGTTAGCTTTGACGTCAATGTTTAAATATTACAAATTGTTTGTTAGTATCAACTAATCTGCAGAAAGAAATTAATAACATGAACGACGGCTGCTTATTGTAAAAGCCTGATGGATAGTGATCGCAGATTGATAGGTATTTTTGGTATTTTTAAATAATCTTATAAGAATTCTTTGACATTTCTGTAGACTGTTTGGTTAAGCTTCCATGTTTTAGATTGCTTATGTCGCTTATTGCCTGTGAGTCAGAGTTTATATAATATGGCGATGAAATAAATCATTATAAAGATCCAGCTTTGTATCTTTCATTGTCTCATAAAAATACCGTAAAATTCCGACATTAATCCTTGGGCTTATACTTGTCCAAAAGGCCTTTTTCGGGGGGTTGGGGTAGGGTTTTATTATCGGGGAGGGAGGGAGGGAAGAGCTTATTATCGAAAGGAATTTGCGTTTCAAAAATGTTTGGGTTAATATTTGGAAGGCATTTTGCGTCTGAAATATTTTAGGTTCATATAGGAATAGTGCATGGAAAATCTCTCTAAACATAACGATATGAAAAAGCAAAACACGTTCTATAGTCGTCAATTGAACATCGCAAGTTTAAGCATACAGCAGGGGGGGCCGAATACTGCTGAAATTTTTGATTAGACAAAGAGACAGGTTTGCAATAAATTATTGGTCAATCTGGCATTTTATACCCAGTTTGCAGTTTGCATTTTTACCAGCGGGTGTATTCCATGTGCATGCCACACCAAAGTATCCTGCGAGCAGGCTATAGAGACCCCTGCTTGGGTAACGCCAACTTTCAAAATTCTACGCCTAGAAAGCCAAGTCTGTTGTGAGCTTACTCCAACCACTGCCTTGATTACACGTCAGTATAAGGCAAATACTATGATTGCATGCCAATACACCACACACTTTTGAAACCCATGGCAGATTTCATAAACCCTTATATTATAAAATGCACCCTGGGCATTTTATACCTAATCTACATATTTATATCCAGCTGTCAATCTGCAGTCTGTATTTTATACTGACCGTTTTGCCATAATTACATAATATATCTACCCTGAGGGATTTGATGATTCAACTTTTTAAACTTAAGGATCTACTTTGTGCAGTAGAAATAAGTTACAAATGTTCATGATGCTAAGATTAGAAGTTATACATGACAATGCATATTCGAATAATATTTCTGATTTCAATGGTTGTTTCTTTGATAATTAAAATTAATTCACGGAACAAAACCGACTGATGACCCCAAAGCCGGACTATACATGTATTGTGTCTTACTGGAAACAAAACAAGGAGATGTAGGAAAAGAAAATACCAACCTTCAGTATAAGATTTCTCTTGTGTTTTCAAGTAAGCACACACGGGCCAAGAGCAACGACATCGGTTTCCAACACTTTACGGCGAGTGTTAATTACCTTCCCGGAGTATACACTACATACTATGGACCACCAATGTTTCATCCATGATGTTGTAAATCGAGTGGGCTATAGAAATCGATGTTATCACAGAATCAGGAACTACTAGAGGCAAAAGATGGAACGTCACTTGTTTTGAGACGTGAAATATCCGCCATGACACGTCACTTCGCGTTGTGTTATTTGCCTTCAAAACAACACTAAACCTTTCTCTTTTGCCGAAATTTTTGCTGAATAAGTCGAAGCAATATCTCTGCAACTTCTTTATATCCACAGTATAAAATGCAACCAAAACCATACGTTCAAAAAACGAAGAAATCATGCCTACTCGAAACTGGATTTCGATAGTTCGCGAAAAACGACTCTGTGAGGCGCTTTTTACCGGATGTGACGTCATATTTTGTTGGATGATTCGGAACAAAAAAAGTCCCAGGCGTCGCAGAGTGTTCTCCCTCGCCCCTGGCATACTGTAACGACAAGAAATACAAAACAAGCTCTACAATAGGGGGTTTATAATTGGAGCTAAGCCCATGGGCTTATATTATGGTGCGTGGGGGGGGGGGGGGGGGGGGGGGGGGGGAGAAGCGCTTATTATCGGAAGCCGGGATTTTTACGTCTGTGATTTGTTTGAGGGAGCTTATTTTTCGGGAGGGGGGTGGGGAAGCTTGTTATCAGATTTTAAGGTAGGTTACAGTTTATATACGCTTCATATTTCCGGTGGAAAATCAACTAAGGCATCGACCGAGTTTACTGTCTTTCCTTTTAAGGTAATTCCATCGAAATAGAAGTTGCACTGGGAAGTTTCTGAAACTTTCCCTAGTTGAACATTGTGATGTAATGTTTCAAAATATAGAATAAAAAGAATAGGTCACCAGCCCCGCGAAAGAGATATAATCGACTAAAAATACCTCATAATTCCTTACAAAATCAACCAAAAACACGTATTTTTTCACGTTTTCAGTGATTATTAATTTCCCTGCACTGAGAATTGGTCTATACTCCTTGTATAGAAAGAAGATGATAACTAGACTTAAATATGCGAAAAAAAAATGATAGGTCACCACGCTCGTTTACGAGAAAACAATCATTTAGCTCTCTGGCGAGCATAGCCACAATGAAAAAGCCGCCATGTTTTTAAATTATGCGCACAATTATGCGCAGAAAGGATGCGCAGTACAATACTAAGGAATGACCTTAAATTACAATGTCCGCGGTTGAAGCCTCGAACGAGCGACAATCACTCTCAAGCACGCGGAGAGTTTGTGCCCGTCAAAGATTGTGCCACGTAATCAGTTTAGGCCAATAATGGGAAAATTTAGTGGTGAACTATAATGCCTGAGAGTGGCCTTTCTTCATTCACGTCACGTGATCAATTTAAGCCAATGAATCACCAAACATTTAGTGGTGAGCGACAGGGCTGAATAACGTCTGCGCATGCCCCAAGCGCTTGCCAGGAAACTATAGCAACAACATAGGTAAAATGGCGGAATTTTCAAAAATACGAAACACTGCAAAGGTTTTCGTCTAGGATAAGAGTTTGCCTGTAAAGTTAAGCTTTAAAATCTTGCAGTGGATCCGCCTGTTACTGAGTGAAAACATATATTTTGAACACCAGGGTTTTTTTTCTGAACACTCGCTGAAAAATAGCCACGAAGCGCTCCACGATGTCAGAGTCCGCGAAAATGCAGAAACGAAGCAGTAATGATATACTCAAGTTTTCTCTTATTCCACGGCTTTTCATGGCGAAAAATCTTCGATGTAAACTTTGAAGTGTTCAAATTATTATTTGCGAAAGTAGGAAAAGGAAATATTTCCGTTTTGGAGCGAAAATAAAAGACATTTATCTCTGCTTGCCGTCGTGTTTCAAAACCACACAACAACACGTTCGCGCCAAAAATTTGCTATTGCTGTCGACACAGCGGCAAAATGAAGTGCGCGTGCGTCAACCTGCTCGCTCATTTCCATACAAACATAATGGCGGCAATTCAAAATTCCCGGAATTTGTTTTCATTTCGCGTGGATAAGGCCGTCACGGAACAGATAAGGTTTTTAGCTTGAAAACAATTCCGAGAGAGACTCTTCTTTCACATATCTTTTTTAGCAAACTAATTATCTTTGCAAACAATAGTGAATTTTTCGCTCGAAGTCGAGCGATCGTAAGTGAAACATGAACTCTTTGAGCTATGTTTTCGTGTTTCACTTACGATCGCTTACCCTGGGTACCAGAGGCTTATTTCTCCGTCGCGTCGAGATCCGAAGGCCGACGACGCCCTGGCGAGCGGCGGAGACGCGAGAAATAAACCTCTGGCACAGGGCGCATTGATTTACCGTTCCCGTTGAACTTTGATCATTTTTAACGTATTACATTTAAAACCAATCACAGCGTAAGTGTCCTACTGTGATCACATGTAATGGCACGTGGAGATATGACAGCAGATAGTTTTACAAGGTGTCAAATGGCGGTATTCGTTGAACGAAAACAACTCCTGTAAAAAGGGTCCCTACCTCGAAGTCTTCGCTATCGTGCCGATTATGTGAAGCTGGTGTGGTGGTTAATGGTGGATACGTTCGGAAAACGCCAGAAAACTAAACATTTCAGGTAGAGTTTCAGAGCTTTTGGCGATCGACAATGATCTTTCAGTCGGCCCGCGAATTCTCTGTAAGAAGTGTTTTAATCGAACGATATGAGGCAACTCTCAAGGAGTTAACCTCCTTTAAAGAGCGGTATCATGAAAATTTATCCCACTGGAAAGCAGACGAACAGCATGCGCGAACTAAGCGATGTTCAAGCTCTCCTGGTTTGGGCATCAAAAAGTCTCGCGGTGCAGCATGTACAGATATCAACAAGCCTTCGGCCGCTAGAAACGTCCTTGCGGCGAATAAAATTAATAATGCCATCTGTCTTCTCGGCGCTTAATTCGTCGACACCGTCGAACGTTTTTAAAACTATCGCTAAGGCCTCTTCAAGTGCTTTCTCCAAACTTCCATCAGAATCCGCGATTATTCAACAACATGCAACAACAACAATCACTGTTCTATCGATCACTGTTCTATCTCTTCATCGCCTCGTCATTCACAGGCTTTTTCCCCCGCAGCGTACTATTCTTGTCAACCAATCACAGAGACTATTAGATTCAAAATACCTTAGGGAGTCGTTAGGAGCCAATCAGCAATCTAGTCCAAATTCTGGACTAAATCCATTAAATTAAATCCGTACTCGCCTAAATCGCCTCAAACCGGCCTGAGAAGCTGGCAAACTACAAAGAATACAACACAGCAACTGGGTAAGTCGTTTTTATTCACAAAACATTCGATTTTATATCTTCTAAAACATAACCGTTGCGTTCCCATACAAACCCTTATAAATCGAGCCGTTGTAACACAATGCCGCTTATACCGTGACACTGTTTCTCTTTTCTTTAGCTTGGGCGGCCTGTGCTGGAACACGATTAGGAACGCCGTTTCGCAGACGTCACTTTTCCGCTAGACTACGAGTCGAGTAGTCCCTAATTTTTCTCCGATCGAGCGGGCGCGCGCGCGCGAAGCGCGTGGAAATATCCTCGCGCGAGAAGACGCGACGCGAAGAGGCGCGAAAAATGAGGGACTACCGACATAGCCCAAGCGTTTGACCCTTCACGGCCGAGTGATTTTTGGGTGTCAATTTCATATCGTCTTTCTTGCTGTCATTTGCGCTTGTCATTGATGAACTGCGGGAGATGTTTATCACAGACCAGGGGCTGAAGGAATACGCTTTTCTTCGTGGATGTTTCGGCTTTACCTCGGTGTAAAAACCTCACAACTGACGTCACGGCTTATATATGTAGTTCTTATGTAGTTCTCCTTGTTCTCGTGGAGCTATGGATCGATGGATCAGTAGATCGATGGATCAGTAGATCGATGGATCAGTAGATCGATGGATCGATGGATCAGTAGATCGAAAAATCTCTCCTCGCCGATTTCCTGAATCAAATGGGGTTTCTTTGTGAACAATCTGCTTCATTTTCTTCCCGTGTGTGTGCTAAATGTGGCACAAAAATAAGGAATGCCGTGGATCTGATCAGTTTCCTTCGAGGAGGTCCACCTGGTTGTGTTGTTGTTGACGAATCGGTTTCGCCGATTGCGACTGAAAGGTTTAAAAGACTGGCGCGTTCCCCTTGCTCGAGCTCAGTTAATTCCAAGTCAAGCCGAGTAGCATCACCGTTGGACACGGCGAAAACCGGCAAAGCTCGACGATCGATCAATAGTAGAATCGCGAGAACGTCTCGACCAGCAAAGAGCGCTTCCAGTGCTTCGATTTGTTTTGGTTTTAACGCATCTATTTTTGGCAGCTGATCGATACAGGCCTGTAATCGATCAGCCATGATTGGGATGAAACCCTATTAATCCTTGAGTGTTGACATCGGCTTGCGCGTATTGACAGATTGTTGACAGTTCTCCAAGAAAGAACCAATCAGAATTTTGCGTTGTGAGAGCAACGCATAATTCAAACGCTTGGGCTATGTCGGTAGTCCCTCATTTTTCGCGCCTCTTCGCGTCGCGTCTTCTCGCGCGAGGATATTTCCACGCGCTTTACGCGCGCCCGCCCGCTCGATCGGAGAAAAATTAGGGACTACTCGTAGTCTACTTTTCCGCGAGAAGCAAGGAGACGTCTGCACGCAGGCTAAAAGATAATTAGTTTGCTAAAAAAGATATGTGAAAGAAGAGTCTCTCTCAGAATTGTTTTCAAGGTAAAAACCTTATCTGTTCCGTGACGGCCTTATCCACGCGAAATACCGGGAATTTTGAATTGCCGCCATTATGTTTGTATGGAAATGAGCGAGCAGGTTGGCGCACGCGCACTCATTTTGCCGCTGTGTCATTGCTGTCATGAAATCCCGCACATGCGCAGACGTTATTCAGCCCTGTCGTGGTGAGCTATAATTGCTGATATGCCATGATCGCGCTCGTGCGCATTGCCCTTGAAAAAAACTAAAATTATAGAGGCTGGATAAAGGCCAGCCTGCAGTAAAATGAAGCGCAAGTTGGAAAAACGCGCGAGGCGATCGAGCGAGCGCGCGAAGCGTGCGAACGAGGAAGACCTCCCCTCAGACCTCCCCGCCCCAGACTCTCGCGGCTTTGCCGCTAAAAATTTTCTTCGCGCGCGACGACAAGACCGCCAGCTACGCAGGCTAGATAAAGGCAAGAAACCGTGGACGAAAATCCTGCTTTTTTGGAACGTTGGATCCAAAATGACCAGCCAAGAGGTAGATAAAAAAGTCCAGAGACTACTGCAAGGCTGATGCAACAACGTATATTTTTATAAATCGTAACACTCTCTATACAATTTCATTAGTAAGATCTTGTACCTGACGAAGGCTAGTTTGGCTGGCTGAAATATTGTACGATTTATAAAAATATACGTTGTTGTAGATAGTAAACCATTCTCACTGTCAAAGCAACCACTCACTGCCTAAACGGAATTAAGATATGGGAGGCAAAATTTTGCCTAGGCAGGGGATCGCATAGCCTGCGTAGCTGGCGGTCTTGGGGAGCGAAGTAAATTTTTTAAGCGCGCGAAGAGAGCCAGCTACGCAGGCTAGGGATCGCATGACAGTGAGAAATAACGTCGCCGAAGGGGAGGCGGGGGGGGGGGGGGGGGGGAATAAAATATTGTACAATACGAGGCAGAACGCGTAACTTGGCGAAAGAAGGCAGAAAGACCAGAATAAATTACTTAAATAGGTGAGCGAGATCCCTGGAGGGCTATGGGAGGCAAAATTTAGCCAAGGACCTCCAGTCGAAAACACGAACACCATGCATGCAAAAACTAGTTTAATGAACAACCCTCTCCATAACTCAGAAAAAAAACCTAACATAGAAGCGGGAAACTTAATGAAATACACTACGGGAACGCAAAAGAGAAACCACAGAGATTGTTTTTTGAACGAAATGTTTCAGCTGCCGAAACTGCCGTAGGCGAACCGTCTACTGCATGCGTACTATCCGCTAACGCTGAGGCCGCACGAGACATATTAAGCACTCTTCCTGTCTGTGTATAGTATTCCGCTGTATTAAGTGATCTCCAGCCCACATGGCGAGCCACATCTTCAAGGGATACACCAACCATAGACATAGTTACGCCTGGAACACCCACTTCGGAAGCTATGAACAGTTTCGCCCTCGTGGATGCCAAGAGTTCTGAGGTGAGAGGTAAGGCGGTTCACAACGGCCGAGCCAACAAAAGGCTTGTCTGAAACTGCACCCTTTCCAAAATCTCGGAAATGAACGCAAGATGAGGAATTAGGAAACATAATATGAGGTGGGGCGTCAGAGGTAAGTACGCCCCTTAAATACGCCATGGAAAGGAACAAGAAACTCTTGCACTCTAACTCCCTCTGAGACACAGCGACGGGTCTCCGAGGCTTTAGGATGATCTTGCAAAGCGACTTCCCAAAACGGCAGGCAGGAAGACAGATTTCCAGCGACAAAACTCTAGGGTGCTGGAAAACGCAACATAGACGGGGACGCGAAAGCCAGTCCTTTGGACACCATATCAATAGAAGGCAGCGGTCCGGCCCAGCTAACGGGATTCCCCTCCCAATCACACCACTGCATAGGGCGAGGTTGAGCCTGTGCCTGCTCAAGAGCTATGGTAAACGAGGTAGAGGAACAAACCTGAGGTGGAGAAAAAATAAATTGAAAAAATAGGTAACCAGGAAAAGAGAAAAACCCAAACTAGGAGGGAAACTACCCGCCAGCCAAGCCGGACCAGGAAACCGTCCTAAGACTGGTTATAGGGGGTCATTAAGATTACCCTTCTGGTCACGGCAAGGAGGAGGGTGAGGGAACGGGGGATGGGAACAAGGGCCAAGAGGAAAACGAGAAAAAATAAACGAGATAAGGAAATTTAGGCAACAACGTTTAATGAATTGCGACGAAATAAATATAACAGTGTGCAAAACACCAGAAACGCTTGCGGCCAGCGGAACCACGGCGCGCGGGCTCAAAACATCGGAACGCAATATGGCCTCTCATCCCACAATTGAAGCATACAGGAGGTGAACGCTTAGGATACGGTGCGGGGCAATCTCTAGGGCTAGACGAGGAAAGATCCGAAAGCGTACTCTTGAGGATTTTCTGGATCTCCTTAGCCACGGAAACCTCTTCCTTGTCTCCCACAAGTTTTAACAACAACTGCTGGAAAGACGAGTTGAGTAGTAACGGGCGTGTTTGACGAAGGACCACGCTGAAAACGGGGTGCTCTCTGATCTGTTTTGTCTCTGGCCACATCCACAGATGCTCCAGGGCGGCGAGAGCCGCGTGGGCGTCAAAGATACCGGCCGGTCTGGCTAGATGTTGGCGAAGAAGAGCTAATGCTGAATCCACCGAGCCAGTGAGTGTCATAGATTTGTTTAAGCGCAGCCAGTTCTTTCTTCAGGATAGTAATATCGTCCTCTTGGACTTCCTGGATAATAGAGGTAACAGAAAAAACCAAAGCGAAGAACGAGCAACTTTACGCTTACGAGCAACATACTAACGTATGTAAATGATCCCGGGACCGCAAATGATCCCCGACCGCAAATGATCCCCAAATTGGACCGCCAAATGATCCCCGACCGCAAATGATCCCCAGAATGGACCGCAAATGATCCCGCTAAAAATCGAGGAATGGCGTGGACGGTGGACGCGATTTTTTTTCGATTTTGAATATTTTCCCCAATAACTGAATCTGTGCACGCTAGACATTTTTATGACGGAAGAGATATATATTTTTTCATTACTTAAGGCATTGTTGCAGATTTTAGAAAAAAAAATAAACTCAAAATCACTGAACGAGAATACCAGATATATTCTAAAAATAGTTAATTCGAGAAGGTGTTAGTTTTGGTTTTCGCTGTAAACTTCATCCGCGTCTAGAATGATTGCAGATTTATATTGCTTTCGCGTCACCAATATTCATTTATCTATAAATTTCGAGATTAAAGACAGTATTCTCAAGCTATACATGGAAATTGAAACACCCGTTACAGCAAACTACTTCACGAAATCGGCAAATAACATTTCCGGTGAATTATCGTGATTATTTCATGCTGTTTTGGCGGCATCGACTGCATTTAACACCCGGCCCGCTTTGATGAAGTGTGAAAACTGTGAATTTTTTTTCAGGCTAAACTCACTCTCAATCAACAACACGAATTTTTTGAATTCTCCTTTTTATTTGTTAATAATATTATTTCATTTAATCTGTATTTCGAGCAGATTATATATGAAAGCGTTACATATCCTTTCTTTACTATAAAACGTTCATAAGTCCGACGTGACTTATCACACTTTGATATTTCAGATATTTCGTGATAACATTGTACATTTCAATTATTTCAACAATAACATAACTGACCATAACTGGCAACTTCAACGGCAACAACTTAACGCAATGTTTTACTACTTTAACTTTAATTAGTTTCCGTCCAGGTTTCACAATTTTGCTCGATGAATTCCGTCCACACTGTTTAACTGATTTCATGTAACACGCACACATCACAGAAAACGTTGTCGTCTGAATAGACCTGTAAAGCTCCACCACTCTCAAAAACTCCTTGGGTATAGCACTGGAACTTCTTTCCACAATTAGGACAAATTTCCTCTGTGACTTTTCCCTCGCCGTATTTGTTTTTCAATTCCTTCGCAACGGACAATAAAAAGGAGAATTCAAAAAATTCGTGTTGTTGATTGAGAGTGAGTTTAGCCTGAAAAAAAATTCACAGTTTTCACACTTCATCAAAGCGGGCGCGGCCGGGTGTTAAATGCAGTCGATGCCGCCAAAACAGCATGAAATAATCACGATAATTCACCGGAAATGTTATTTGCCGATTTCGTGAAGTAGTTTGCTGTAACGGGTGTTTCAATTTCCATGTATATCTTGTTTCATGGCGCAGAATACCGTCTTTAATCTCGAAATTTATAGATAAATGAATATTGGTGACGCGAAAGCAATATAAATCTGCAATCATTCTAGACGCGGATGAAGTTTACAGCGAAAACCAAAAATAACACCTTCTCGAATTAACTATTTTTAGAATATATCTGTTATTCTCGTTCAGTGATTTTGAGTTTTTTTTTTTTTTCTAAAATCTGCATCAATGCCTTAAGTAATAAAAAAATATATATATATTCCGTCATAAAAATGTCTAGCGTGCACAGATTCAGTTAATAACGTTATTGGGGAAAATATTCAAAATCGGAAAAAAATCGCGTCCACCGTCCACGCCATTCCTCGATTTTTAGCGGGATCATTTGCGGTCGGGGATCATTTGCGGTCCAATTTGGGGATCATTTGCGGTCCCGGGATCATTTGCGGAGCTGTACAGTAACACCAAAGCTCGACACACGAACAATATAAACACACGAGCAACTTATGCTAAACACACGAGCAAACCGACCCTTAAGCTCGACTTACAAACAACTCGTAACAATTGACACACGCGTAACTCGATCTGAAGCCGACACACGAGCCGACACACGAGCGAATACAGCTGTTTCGAGAAAGGTTGTCGGAAAAAAGCGCACGCGACAATCCCGAAAGGTAATCTGGGATATGATCAATGAATTTTAATAAGTCAAATAAATACATCAAACCCGCGATGCCTACATTTGTTGCTTTCTTTTAGCACTCGCAAACATAAGTCCATGGCGTCTCTTGCCATTTTCTCAGATATTCCTGAAATGCTGATGTCGAGGAACCGTGAACTTAAAACTACCCACAATACCTTTCGGGATTGTCGCGTGCGCTTTTTTTCCGACAACCTTTCTCGAAACAGCTGTATAACACTCGGCACACGAGCAAACTCTTACGCTCCAACACACGAGCAAAACGTACCGCTCGACACACGAGCAAACTTTTACGCTCGACACACGAGCAAACTTTAACGCTCGACACACGAGCAAACTTTTACGCCCGACACACGAGCAAGCTTTTACGCCCGACACACGAGCAAGCTTTTACGCCCGACACACGAGCAAGCTTTTACGCCCGACACACGAGCAAACTTTGACGCCCGACACACGAGCAAACTTTTACGCCCGACACACGACCAAACTTTTACGCCCGACACACGAGCAAACTTTTACGCCCGACACACGAGCAAACTTTTACGCTCGACACACGAGCAAACTTTTACGTTCGACACACGAGCAAACTTTTACGCTCGACACACGAGCAAATTTTTACGCCCGACACACGAGCAAACTTTTACGCTCGACACACGAGCAAACTTTTACGCTCGACATACGAGCAAATTTTTACGCTCGACACACGAGCAAACTTTAACGCCCGACACACGAGCAAACTTTTACGCTCGACACACGAGCAAACTTTTACGCTCGACACACGAGCAAACTTTTACGCTCGACACGGAAGAAAATTTTTACGCCCGACACACAAGCAAACTTTTACGCTTGACACACGAGCAAACTTTTGGGCTCGACACACGAGCAAACTTTTACGCTCGACACACGAGCAAATTTTTACGCCCGACACACGAGCAAACTTTTACGCTCGACACACGAGCAAACTTTTACGCTCGACACACGAGCAAATTTTTACGCTCGACACACGAGCAAACTTTTACGCTCGACACACGAGCAAACTTTTGGGTTCGACACACGAGCAAACTTTTACGCTCGACACGAGAGAACATTTTTACGCCCGACACACGAGCAAACTTTTACGCTTGACACACGAGCAAACTTTTGGGCTCGACACACGAGCAAACTTTTACGCTCGACACACGAGCAAACTTTTGGGTTCGACACACGAGCAAACTTTTACGCTCGACACGAGAGAACATTTTTACGCCGACACACGAGCAAACTTTTACGCTTGACACACGAGCAAACTTTTGGGCTCGACACACGAGCAAACTTTTACGCTCGACACACCAAACCCCCACGCCCGACACACGAGCAAACGTTTGGGCTCGACACACGCAATAATAATAATAACAATAATAGGCCAACCAAAGGGCAAACCAGCGATAATTAGGAGCAGGCGAACTGAAAGACAAAAGAAACGGGTGAACCAAGATAAAGCAGAAACGCGCGCGCGCGCGCCAAGACAAAACCGACACGCGAGTGACCGAAAAACGGCGAACTTGGCGAAACGACGGCGAGACGAAAATACAGCCCAACGGAAATACCAAAGGGTACACAAACGTACCAATAGCTAGACTAACTAAAGGGTAAACTAGCGATAAAACCGACGCAAGCTGAAGAGCCCGCCACCGAAACTAAAAGCTAAAAGAAACGGGTAAACTAAAATAGAATAAACGTGCGCGCACGACAGAAAATACTGACACGCGAGAAACTGAAAAACGGCGAGCTGCCGCGAAACGATGGCGAGACGAAAATACAGCCCAACGGAAACACCAAAGGGTAAAGAGACCGTGCCAACAGGCTAACTAAAGGGTAAACTAGCAATAAAACCACGGGTAGACTAAAGAGCTAGCGACCAAGACCGAAAACTAAAGGAACGGGTAAACTAAAATAGAACCGACGCGACAAGATAAAACCGACACACGAGAAAAACGAAAAGCAGCGAGCGGCTGAGAAAGGATGACGAAGGAAAAATATAGTAGAGTACGCTAGCCGAGTAGCAGGATGCGCTAACCTAAAGAAGAAAGAGAAGGTAAGATAAACGGACCAAAATACCTCATGACCTTGACCAGCAGCGTGCTGGCCTTGCTCAACAGGGACTTGATTTGCCGCGGCTGAGGCAAGTGGCTGAGGAAGTTGATCGGCTTGAAGAGAAGCTAAAGCTACAGGATCAGGTTCAACTGGAGCGGCCATAGTGTAACGGAAAAGAATCGGCGACGTTTGTAGAAGAAACACAAAATATTGTACAATACGAGGCAGAACGCGTAACTTGGCGAAAGAAGGAAAGACCAGAATAAATTACTTAAATAGGTGAGCGAGATCCCTGGAGGGCTATAGGTAATTAGCCCTATAGATAGAAGGCGTTTGAAGCAGGAATAAATTCCGCGCCGGCTAGTTTCGTGGAAATTTTGCCAGTGAGAATACTACTCTGGCTTGTTTAATTCAAAGTTGATCGAAAATTTTATACGTGTTCGTCTTGCTGAAGCTCATCCTCATACCATAGAGCAGTTTTCAATTGAGTGTCTATAGTAAACATGCGTTTGCTTTGGTTTTGCTTTACTATACTCTGATTGGTTTGGAAAACTCGCGCAACTTTCTTAACCAATCAGATTCCAAACTAAAACCAATCGTGACTTCGTCGCACGCGTTTTCCCGCGCTTGGCATCGCGGGTTACCTGTATTTGCTTCGAGTTCTGATTGGTTCCTTGTGTTGTTTTCGTCTGTTGTGATTGGCCAGAGTTATTATTTTAGTTTTGGGTTTTCTCAACTCAATTGAAACCGGCTCTATAGAGTAACAGCAAGAGGATGATAGCTGAACATCCTGTCTTGATAACATGCAGCTTCGTATATTCACTGATGAATCACGGATGAGAGGGCTTGGGATCAAGGAAGTGGTCTAACCGGAGAAAATAATAACACAAAACAATACTGGTCAACGTGCTTTCTATTGTTTACAAGAAAATCATAACAAGATACCATAAAAATCAGATAGAACACTGCATGATATCCTTATGATAAGGAAGTTTTCGTGTAACTACTGAAGGTTAGCAAATTCTCAAAATTCGACCTTTCACAAAGTGGCCGTTTGCTGCGGAGCTACTGAAGAAGCTGGGCACCAGTCGTTATGATTTCATGCATTTTAATGTACACCATTGTCCACTATGCATTGCCTAGTTCCTTTTTGGGTTTTCTCCCTGGCGTTCCCGGTCAATTCATTTCGGTGACTCAACCGAGACGAACTGCTGGGGACATTTTTTCGCTCGGACCACGGACTTTAAAGGGCATGTAAACCCAAAAATGATATTTTTTCTGGTCATATAGCTGTTTAGTACGTTCATCAAGTAGTCCAGATCTGTAATTATTTTTCTCTCCGAGCGCGTTTTCACGTGGAAAAAGCTGCCCGAAATTCGAAAAAGCCGCCATCTTGAATTGCGCCATCTTGTCCGTGACGTCACGGGTGGACCCTTCTTTGACCGGAAGCGAAAGGTCTCCCTTTATAGCCTTATGAAATGCGCACATGTTTACTTGCTTTCAGGCGAAATTCATTCATTTTTAGATGTTGTGTGGTCAGTTTTGTAGTAACTAATCCAACAAAATGGGGCATGTTATGTAAAAAATTTCCTAAAGCTCCAAATTTGAGGCAACAATGGTTAACTTCGTCCAAGTTAAAATAACCGACTTTGCTGAACCTTCCGAGCACTCGGTAATCTTCAGAATCTTTCAGTCATTTTTCTCCTCCCTCAATGACCGCTACGAGAAATTTCACATATCAGAAATGGTTCTTAATAAGCACAAGCAATTACTTGGTGGTGCTGTACCGACAGTGCAGTCGCCAGAGGAACGAAATCGTCAAACGCGCGTATTATAATAGCAACCTATGTAGAGCGTAGAACCGGAAGTGTCTGATAGTTCTGCTGATAAAAGGCCGCGTCGGAAAAGTAGACACGAGCTCTTCACAAGTTGGAGATCAATAGAGTAGGTAAATATTCAGTTTATAGGGAAAGCGTAGTAATGTAACGTATAACTTAATCCCGTTGAGGAACATGTTTAATTTATTTTCAATTACATGCACTGAGAGAACACGAGAAAGCCTATTATAGTTATCTCATATCCTCCCGGGTTTGAGCCCACAAGAGAAACTACCGCATCCGAAGAAACGGTCAATACTAAAGGGTATCCTGCAACGTAGCTGCTGCAATTCAATGTTATCTTGGTATGACAGTGACAACAAATCACCTACTCATGAACTGTAAGATTATTTGCGCCGTGCGGCTAGGCAGCTGTACTGCTGTCGGTACACGTAATATACGCTGTCTCAAGCACCCACACATCAAGGCAGTTTGATCGAAATCCTGGATGCTGAGTGATGCAGCTAAGCTCTGGCCTTTCAACTTCTACTTTTTGCTATACTTGGCCGATTAAATAAATCACAAAATGAAACAATACCAGGCAGTGTTTCCGACGCGATTTGTCTCACTTTCACTCTGTATAGCTCGCTGCCTTCTCTGACACGTTTTGCCCAACACTGCGTGCCTCAAATCGATACAGACGAGGCCCAACGTTCCAAAATGTTGCCTCCGTCACTATCATATAAATTTAACCCGTTAGAATAGCTTTCCTCCGATAAAACTTCCTACAAACTGAACTGCTCCTCCTGGTCGCCATATTACTCCTTACATAATCTTCTGTTGCGCAATGTTTGTGTTCCCCCGCTTACGTCACGAGGGCTCGCTATTGTCTTCACCGGAAGTGAGGTTTTGATCAAAAATGTCGTTTTTGACCCTTAAAAACTTCGAATTGGGTAAAATAAACGCTGAAATCGTATTTACTGACACTTTTTACGTCTAGTAAGAAAAACTTGTATTTTGGGGTTTACATGCCCTTTAAGCACCGACAACGGGGACGGCAACCGCGACGTGAGAATGTCAGGGAAAACCCAAATGATCTACTGCGCATGTACGGCGGGAAATATCTTGACGTTCCATTAAAGACGTTCCACGTCGGGGCCATTCTCGTTCCCAGATCCTCCGTTTCTTTTGGTCACGTGGTTGGCGAAACGTAGGCTCTGGTAACGCTGACAACCGGATGTCGTGAAATTCACGACATCCGGTAGCTCATGCCCACTGTATTCAACGCTTATAAATGTTCAACTGCGCGTGCTCAGTAATAGGACAGGGAAAGGCTGGGGACGACTTCTTCTGGAAAGAAGTCGAACGAAGAAGTAAAATCGACTGGCCAGCGAAAGCAAGTTGAACTTTGGATGATTTCGGTTTGAAGAACAAAAATCAGCCCTACATGCCGTTGCCTTACAGAAGAAAGATTGCTCATGTGTTTTATCAACGGGTTTGGAACGTCTCGTGTGTCAATTCTGATCGAGGTATGAGTGCCAAAATTATAAACATGCTGCTGTATTTGTTTTTTGACGACGTAAATCCGTCGGTTGATGTTTGTTGAAAACCTGATCGATCGTCGTTTTATAGACACTCGATTAGACCGTTGTTTGAATGAGGTTGATTTCATCATTAATCAGTGGTAAGCTCAACACTCGGATGTTAATAGAAATCGGAATAAAAGCTGTTGTTGCTAAATAAATTGTTATTGGTGCTGTTATCGCATTTTAAAAAATTTGTGTTGTAAGCTTATTAGTTATACGTGGTTTTTATTGCCACATTGATTTCAAGTACATGCCTTACTCGCAAGATTTATAAATTTTCCTTTCTTAAATTTTAGTTAAAGCCAGTAAAAATTGATGTTGACCAAGTTCTTGTTCAAAGTAACAGTAATCAAGGCTGCTATAGACAACATTATAATAATATTGTCTATAGCAGCCTTGATTACTGTTACTTTGAACAAGAACTTGGTCAACATCAATTTTATCTGACTTCTTGGGTTGTATGCAAATTTAATTAATCTTCTCTTTGTGCAATACCATGCACAAAATGTACTGTTATGGTCTGGTTAAGAGCTTGATGTTCACTGACTTATGTGGTATGAGTGTAAGTTCTTTGTTACAGTATAGTGGAACCCTACCTTACAATACGACCACCTCGATAATGCAACCACCTCACTAATACGACCACTTTCTTTTGTCCCGAACTAAAATTATGTCAGTAATTTTTTTATTCCGATAATACAACCAGATTTTGGTGGCCTGTCGGTGGTTGGATTAACGGGGTTACACTGTAATTTGCCTTGGGTTTGGCATGTATGTGTCAACTGGAGATACAGTGATTCACAGCCCACAAGCTTCTAGCTTTAACACAAACCGTGTATAAATCAAGTTGATTTATTTACTCACATTCAGTGGGGTGGGTGAAGTTAAGATGGGCATTTCCTTGCTACAAAGTCAGGGAGTGAAGGTGGGTCTGTTCTTGCTCAAAAAATTTGAAACAAAACATTTTTCAAGAATGGAGGGGGGATAGCTCCCCAGGACCCTCCCTAGATCTGCCACTAACATTGGTCTCACATACACCGCAACAGTTTTTTCAGCGAAGACATAAATAAATGGAAATTGAACAGTATCAGAACTGAATTATTTGTATGACATAAGCAACAGTCAACATGCTCTTCAGCCTATTATGTGACAGAATGCTACACAATCTTGCAGGTGGTAGGTACTGGTAAGTCCTGTCCAGTTTTGTACTTCACAAACACTGCAGACTGCAAACAGGTTTGTAAGTGAAATGATTGGAGCCCGGGGTGGGGGGTACTCTCCTATATAAGCTATATATGTATGTGCAGTACCAAAGGGTATGGTTTTTGAGCCATTTTGATCCAGAAAATGGTATAGATTTTGAACATTTTGGTCTCAAATAATGGATATATTCTCCTACTTGTCTGAAATAGGGCAATCTTAAGGGTCAGGTCTGAAGTAGGGTAGGGAAAATTTGCTATTTGCTGCGGTTCGCAGAATAGCAGCAAATGTACGTTTTCACGGTTCGCCAAAGATTCGACAGTTGTCATGGCAACATCAGAATTGAGATCGTGTGTTGGCGGGATTTTACTGGGGGAGTCATTCTAGACTGGCGCTGCTACCAACATGTGCTAATTTTATTTTATTAAGTATTCTGTATACATATCATTTCAGATAGCCTGTCTAAATAGTGCATTAGTGTAGCTCATAACCTCTCTCCCTCGAGGTTCTTATGTGCCTGGCTCTGCATTCGGAAGGGATCAGGTTTCCTCCTAAAGTAAAGGGGTTTTTTCCTGGCGGGCAGCAGGCATACTAGTTTCTAATGTATTTGTACAGTTGGGTATGCACTTATCTGAAGTTATCAATAAACAGGGGCTGTTCCTCACTAAAGGCTGGGCTACGCAGCTAATCCGGTGCAGCAACCAGTACCCCATTTACCAGTGGAAAGTTGTGTTTTATTGATTGATGTAGGGAATAGGGAAAATCACATATTTTGGTCTGAAATAGGGTAAGGGTTTGAAGAAGCGTGCCGCACACCCCCACCCAAATTTTCGGGGAGTACCCTCCCTCCCGGGGATTGGAGGAAGCAAGTGGAGGAGATAAATATACAAGTAAAGATGACAACAACAAAAACAGTCTTTTAATGTTACACTCTATGCAAGAACATGATTGATTATTTATATAATATGAATCATGATTAAAATATGCCAGTTGCTTAATTTTAGAGCAAATGTTGTATATGATGTTGTTGAAAATATAAAACAACATTGAGAATGAAATTCTCAAACTCATTAATAATTCATCAAGTTAAAACAAAGGAAATTATACCCCCCCCCCCCCCCCCCATCTGTTAGAGAGGCTGGTAGGCTTTCAACCACAGAGGCTACCCTGGTATAATAGTGACAGGGAGGTGCGAATGAGGCCAAATTATTGGACCCCAAAAAAGTCCTATTTGGTTAAAACCAGACACCCCAAAAGTCCAACAGCCCAGAATGTAACCCCAAAAAGTCCCTTTTTCTCTGAATTTAAAAAATAAATAAATAGAGTTTCAGACAGTTTTTGGGATCACCCTTCTTTATTCGTCAAGCATATGTATGTCAGACTGCAGTCATTCTTTGAAATTGGGGAGCGATACAATTTTGTTCAGGGAAACAACAAACGGAACTCTTGATATGAGAACCGTGGGTTACTCTTCTTGTAATCCCCACCCCCTCCCCCAAAAACGGTTCTTACCAAAATCTTTCACCCCCAAAAAGTCACCACAAACCCCCCTGGGCTCACTAAAATCACTGTTTTTTTCTGGGTTTTAAATTGTGGGGAAGGTGCGGAAGAGGGGGAGAGGGAGTTCTCAAATACGGTGAACTCTCTCTAAGGCAGACACCCTTGGGACCAGCTCTAGTCTGCCTAAGAGAGGTGTCCACCTTACAGAGAATTCAGTTGAGACAAACAAGTTAAATTTGGCCAGGATAAGCCAGCCAGCTATGTCTGCCTTTGAGAGGTGTCCGCCTTATAGCGGTGTGCGCTTTGAGAGAGTTCACTGTATAACTCAAGATGATTGGGGGGTCTTTAAAAAATGTTTAAAATTCAAGGGGGTAGGGAAATTTTTTTGGGTATTGTTACATTTCCCTCCAGCCCACCCCTGTATAACAAATCCAGGCGTAGTCAATCGATAGAAATCGATATCGGAAATCAATCGATACACTCGATATCAATCGATATCAATCGCCGATTGCTATCGATTGATATCGGTAATCGATAACAATCGAACTCACAGAAAAAAAATTTATCGATTGTTATCGATTGGCAAAAATCGATAACAATCGATAATAATCGATAACAATCGATAATCCAAAGGAGTATTTGTTTCAAACATATTACTGAAGATGGCGTGGCTCGTCCAGGCAGAGTGTTCATCGCGTTCACTTGGTTTTCTGGGATTTAAAAGATTTGAACATGTCCATTCATTCGAACCCTTGTTTTATGACGACGAAAAACACAGAAAACTGCTTCTTCTTTTGCATGTATTGTTCCTGGTTGATATTTATGGAGCCAAAGTGATTACTGCTGTGCTACTGGATTATTTTTTATTTCTTGCTTACTCTGTGATTTATTCTTACGTTTCTTTTTTAATGCGACTAATTAAAATCACAAAAACACTGATTTTGTTGTTTATTCTGCTTCATCTTTATGGCGTTGCTATAACGAGACTAGAGGGTTGCACGCCGCTACTTTGCACACCGCAACTTCTTCTTCCGGTATTATGAACTGCACTGAAGATCGATAAAAAGACCAAATTGTTCCTGTTATTGTTTTTGTTCCTATAAGTATTTTGTTGATTGTTAAACTATTGCATGCTATGCTATGATGATTGAATGACTCAATAAAACCATACAGACAACATTGTGTCAATGATTAACTTGTAAAATGACAAAAATCATTTCCGATAACAATCGATAACAATTGATAAATTAATCGTTATCGATTTCTATCGGAAATCGATATCAATCGAACTCACAACTTTTTTCTTTATCGATTTCTATCGATTGATATTGGAAATCGATATCAATCTTCGATTGTTATCGATTGATATTGATTATCGGTTTATCGATTGACTACATATGCCTGGAACAAATGAATGGTCAGACATGTTAAACATTAGTATTTCACTGAACTATAAGAGGTGACATTTAGAACTTCTTATACTGATCAGGATCTAATTTCCTCTAGGAAGAGAGAGAAAAATCATAGGAATAAAGGAAATGGCAACTAAGATTATATAAACAATGTTCTATTTGAAAATAAGCAGTGCCAAGGGCTGTACATTATTATTCTGCGTGTACTAATAATGGCAATATAAATCACAGTGAACTGTATGTTAATAGGTTTACATACCATTTTTGTTCAAATTCCACCAAGACCAAACTGAACAACAGAGTCCCAACAAGACTCAATTCTAGCATAAACAGAGTACCTTTTAAAAAACGCAGTCAAATAGCAGAAAAAAGGATCGGCTTTTTAGGGACGTGATACATTGTGTACAGTCAAATGTTGACGAATTTCTTGATCTTGTATTCGTATTTCTACCGCAAAGACTGTCCAACTTTGTAAGGTCTTGTAGCGAAGACAAATTTGCTTGGGAATGCATCGTCTGGGCAGAACTGGCTGATCGTGGTTTATAACGTTCGAATTTTAAACAAATACCCTCTGTTTCTTTGCTACAGCCAAGCAACAAAAGTGTGCAAGAACAAAGCAAGCGATCGCAAGCGATCGATACATTGTGAGCCTGCTCGCGCGCGATCGCAGCCAAGATATACGCGGGCGCCATTTTTCGAGGAAACCGGAAGCAGAATGCCGTGCGCACTAGTGTGTTATTTTTTCCTCATTACGCATGCAGTTTTCATCAGCCAATCCAAAAATTCGTATTTTTTACTGTCCCCAGAGCTACTGGTCACAACATTTAAAAAAAACCGCGTAGCTCTGGGGACGAGAATGCGTCGGGGCCCGACGTGAGAAAGCTTGAGTTGGCGTTGTCAGAAAACGCGAGTACTTTACTTCTTATTAATCAGGTTTTATGTCTTTAAGACGGTTTAATTGTATCCTAGAATCAAAGTATACACTGTTTCGAGGCATATGCTGTTTTTTTTACATTTATCGGAGCAAACTTGGTCAGTTTCTATTGCATCGGCTGCAGGCATCGTGGAGCACGATTTCATTCATGGCTGACAAGAAGCTACAAGAACATGTGAGTACAACTGAACACAAACTTTTATTTATTTCCCCGCTTGTTCAGTTTAAAATATATTCGAACACTGCTTCATATCCATGTCATCTGCCTTTTCTTTCGTTAAACGGCTATCGTGTACCGGTCTTGAACAATGAAATTCAGTTTATGTGTTTCTTGGTTTGTTTTGATTTTAGTCTGCCGAATGATAAAATTCCCGGTCGCGGAGTTTAGTTTATTCGGGGAAATCAATCCGATTAATTAACAGTTTAATTTCCCCCCGCTTTTATGTGGCAGACTGAGAAGGGGCTCAAAGAATTCTATCGATTCTACCAGCCGTAAAAGGGTTCTGTGTACCTTAGAATTTCGACACGCTGAAGTTCGATGAAATTCGAAACCGACTAGTATTTACAGTTGATTTCAGCTTACTTTGGCCGCGCCGGTTTGCAAGTCTCCTGGGAACTTGGGAACTACATTCCGGAGTTCTTGGTTTCATTGTTATAAGAGCCAATCAAATTGCGAACTTTGAATTGAAATTACAAGTTTGATTTCAAAGTTCGCTTCGAAGTTGCCAAGTTCGATTTGAAGTTGCGGCCGAAGTTGCTTATTTTACTGAATTTGTACAAATGGCTCACAATCCTTTTATTCAACAAGCTAAGGAAAGGCAATTCCCAATAATGTCAGAGAACAAATCGTGGATAGATGGCTAGACGGTACTGGGCAAAGGCAAATAGGAAGAGACTTGAACATTGCAAGGACCACAGTTCAAAATATTATCGATAATTTTGCTAAACGGGGTCACAGCAATCACGGAATTGGGGGAAACAGGATACGGATGGCAAGAACCGAAGATATCGTTACATATACAGAGTTTTGTAAACAAAAACAACCGAAGCATTACTGCCGAGGAAATACAGAGGAAACTTGTTAATAAATTATAACGTGTAAGTGTTTGAAAGAAAATTGTCCTAGCTAGCTTCTAATCGTCGTTTTAAGGCCGTGGCAAACGAGGAAACATTGAACTGCGGAAACATTGTTGAGGACGCAAATGTTTCGGCGAGCAAACGGGGAAACATTTGTTGCGGACGCAAAATGTTTCTGAAAGAAGCGTGCACGGGAAAACGGGGAAACATTTGTGTCCGCAACAATGTTTCCTCGTTTGTAACTCGAGTCGTGCGGGAAGATGGTATTCGTACAAACGACTAAATGTAACACCGACTCCCGAAATACAGAACAGCGTATGTACTTCGCTAGGGTTCAAATGATAATTGAATACATGTAGTAGAATTTTTCATAGCGGTGTATTCAAAGGGATTATACAAAATTATCGGCATCCAAATTCATTTGATAGATATTTAGCAAAGGGAACATTTTACGAAAAACCCAAGGAAGTAATGCGAAAAAAAGAAACAAATTGAAAATCTTTATTGCGCGTTACATTCTGTACGGTATTTCACAATGTTTGTTTACATTTCTAAACCAAACTACACTTGCTATCAACAAAGTTTGTACGACCGGATTATTTTCAGATTATGAAATAAAGAAAACTGACGTCCATCTGTCAGTCCCTTTTTGCAATAAGGTAATTATAAATATAAAACATTTCACAACATGCAGTCCCCTACAAATAAACATGAATTCGAAGTTTCATTTCGTTTCGAACTTGATACGAGACTACTGACTAGACAGGCTGACGCCATATAAACTCGCAAAACTCAAAACATGATTCAGTTTAGAAAAATTGAACTACAACTAATCGTGATATTAACGTTTCCTACAGTGTACTTATCAGTCCTGTTAAAATATGTGGAAAACAGAGCGATTTTACATTGCTAAGTAAAACTACACTTTCTTTTGTTTTCTAACAAGACTGTTTTGTAAGTAATGAAATGTCAACAAGGTTGTACTGAATTATTTTTGGATTTTGAAGCAGAAAAATAAAGGAAAGTGTTTGGCTCTTTACTTATATATTAAAATGTACAACGTTTCAGAACAACTTGTCCCGCCATTTTAGTAAAGAAGTAAGTTTAAAGATTGAAGTTTTGATAGCTAAACTTTCCTCAGTTTTCGTGCGTCAACACCAGACACGGATGTTTCTGTATCCAGTTGATGTTTAAAAAACAACCATCTTTGTAAGTCGTCGCTTTCATTCTCAACTTCAGCGGACGCCATTGCCCCGAACTTTGAAAGTTCAAATCGAATTTCGCAACTTCAAATCGAACTTGGCAACTTCGAAGCGAACTTTGAAATCAAACTTGTAATTTCAATTCAAAGTTCGCAATTTGATTGGCTCTTATAACAATGAAACCAAGAACTCCGGAATGTAGTTCCCAAGTTCCCAAGAGACTTGCAAACCGGCGCGGCCAAAGTAAGCTGAAATCAACTGTAAGCTTATATCTTGCATTGAGACTGTTGAGACTCTTGCTTCAGACATTTTCCTAAAGACATTTTCCTTTCCTTCGATATTCCTTCAGACATTTTCCTTTTGCTAAACCAGCACTATAGTTAAAGTTAAGTTTAGTCTTAATTTTAGTGAAATTGTTGTTCGGTTTCATTGATGCCAGAGAAGCTTCTTTATCAGTCGGTGTTTTTAAGACCGACAAGATTAAATTAGTCGTAGCAAGTCGTGCTAAATTGTATGGTTTATGCTGCCACAATACCACTTTTCACTGCCGTTTTTCCACAGGAGCTCTCTAATGTTTTGGACGTACATCTGGTCCGTGAGGTCCGAATAGTTCAAGAACAAAAAGGAAGCCGTGAGAGAGCAAGATTTATATTGATGGCAAAAAATAGCGATCACAACAGAAACATACTCTAGTTTGCACTGATCCTCTTTTGGTTGTAGCTTGTAATTGTAATGTTTTTCTTTATTTCTTTGACTGAAATAAATGTTTCGTTTCGCCTTGAATTTAATTTCAGTTAATTTAACTATTTTGTTTGTGTATTAAAAATAAGGAAATGTTTTCGGGACATCTTCCTCCCGATCATCCAAGTCAAACATTTCGTAAGACTGTCTACGGAAGATCGAGGCTGTTTGACTTATTGAATATTCCGTTATAATGACTGACAAGCAATAAATCACGAACCTCTTTTAAGGAAGGTACCAAAGAAAATCTAAAACTAAGGAAAACAACAATTCCAACTGCCCGGTCGCCGTTCCGGTCCGTGCAGTGCTTAAGGCGGGATTCTACCTGAATGCCATTTTTCCGCCACTTAAACATGGGTTTAATGGGAATATCTCGTTCGCGTTTCAAGCAATCCAAAAACTCTCCACTCATCCCATGAATCTATGTTATGGGGTGTTTTGTAAATTTTTGGATGATTTTTGGGGAGGAAATAGTTTTTCTCAAAGGAGTTGTAAAATTTAGGGAAATAAGAAATATTGAAGATTTAATGTAGTTTTAAAATTAGAATTTGAAGTTAAAAATTAGTAGATTGACAATTGACGACAGTTGATAACCACGCAAGAGCACCCGCGTGGGTATCAACTGTCTGTTGGTGTTCCAAATTTTTTTTTTTTCTCCTTCTATCCCTTCTTTAAACCTCTTAAAATTTCATTGAAATTCAGGTAGAATCCCCCCTTAATGTTTTCAAATTCCCGATAAAAACGCCGTTCTCGTCCCAGTCCATTTTCGGTTCTCCCGTCGCCGTTGCCGTCCCCGTTGTCGGTGCTTAAAGTCCCTGGTGACTCAACCGAGACGAACTGCTGGGGACATTTTTTCGCTCGGACCACGTGACCCATCCGGAACGGATTGACCGCGGCGAAATATAGAGGCCTAGGAACTAGACAGCACCGTGCACACTATTTTAGGAATCACACTAAGCGACCTTCCCACTAATAAATCAAAACAAAGAAGTTTCGCTTGGAAATTGGGGCACTTGTGTAGACTCGTCCTAAAAATAATCAGTTCAATTACTTTCCTATACACAGCCTGTGCAGTCGGAGGGAACAAGTGCCTTTTTTGGTAAATCTTCGTTGATGCAATCGAATAGTTTCCGATTCTTATTATCCAATCAAAAAACTAGCGCGAGCACTCACGAGTACTCCGAAAGCAATCGCGCCAGCATAGCGCAATTAGGAAACATCATGTTGCTTAGCAACTTCGGGGACGAACACCGCGGGCTCAGTCCCGGCTCCGAGACGGGATTTCGCCATCAACTGGTACTTAGTCCCCCGACTGTGTGGAGAAAAGGCAGATTGCTCACGGCCTGCGGTATTAGAGTGCAAGCGGTTTGCCACTTTCCCCCAGACCATCCACGCGGGCGCAGCTAACCTGCGATCAGGCCCTCCTCTAACTACTTGGGTCGATGAGAGGAGGGCCTGATACAATTACTTACCGGATCGCATGTACAACATTCAGATTCTGAATGTTTTCCTGATTGGTCGAAAAACAATACTTCCGTCAATCATGCGTACCTAATATGGCTTTTGTCAATCCGGCGTGCACGCTCGATTAAAGTACAAGAAAGGCCTTCTACTTTCCCACTCCGCTACCGCCTTTTGCGAAGGGAAGGACTCTTCTGAATCATTACAAGGCCAATATAAAGATCTTACATTTAAAATGGCTGAAGCTTTCCGCTTAAAAAATGGTTATTTGATTCAAATTTCTAAACGGAATCATGGAATCATTCGACCATAACGACTGACTAGACATGTCTAGGACGTTATTATGCAAATTTGTGTCGTGTAACGCAATCGTAGTCAGTGCTGTTTTCGGAATGAAATTGATGGCAAAAACACAGTCGAAGGCTCTATTCTACTTCAAAATGCTCCTCATAATACAACATATCTTGCCCGTTAGAAATGCACTTGAAGCAAAGAAGGTCAGAAGACCGAATTCAAGAGAACGGCAAGTGTACAAATGTCACGAACTGTGACGTAGATTTTGAAAATTGACAGCTTGGACAGATCATTGACAAGTGGGTGGAAAGCGAATCGGCAAATAATTGTATCAGGCGTTCCTTTTCCTCTCTCTCTCTCCGCGCTCCCAGAAAGAAAAGGAAAAGAACGCCTGATCGCAGGTTAGGGCGCAGCTAACAATTATTTTATTAATTTTATGTACAAAATTCGCCAAAGGAAAACAGACAATAGGACATGGCGTCGGTCCCTTACAAGGCCTAATACCCTGAGCTGCAGCCCCAAGTAAAAAAAACCCAAACCCAACCCACAACTAAGATTAAAAAAAGCTAATTATGACAAAAGCACGCCTGCAAGGGAATGTGGCGGAATTTAGGGCAGACAATTTTGTAAGTACGAATGTTGTCTGCATCAAAAACTTTAAATAAACGAGAAAAATAAATTTATTTCAGCTTATTTTTAAAACTAAATAGAGAATCAGCACTATTTATGGTGTCAGGTACAGAGTTCCATAAGTTAACTACTGGCAAAATGACAAGGTCTTAAAAACTATCCGTATCCTGTACAAATGTTTCAATATATTTATTTATCAACGGTTTATATACAAGACCACTGAACAAGACATATATGTTATTTGCCGGCCGGGAGGTCCGTATTGAGAAAAACTGTGCCAGAGGTCTTGAGTACGGCACGAGGCCGTTGGCCGAGGGCCGTACTCAAGACCGAGGGCACAGTTTTTCTCAATACGGACCGACCAAGGCCGGTAAATAACGTATTTTTTTTTTCCTACTTAGTTTGGTAATGCTAGAAATCTTGAAATCTTGCCGTTTTGCAAAACTGTTTTTCACGCGCGCGTGTATATATTCCTTTTATAGCTGATCGCAAGGTCGCTATAAAACTCAAACTACCGAAGAAATAAAAACTTAATCCAAATAAAAAGAAACTCAGACGATTAATTTTTACACCAGAATTACAGAAAGGTAGATGTGAAGAACAGACGATGGAGACTCAAACGGAATTTTCACCGCTAAAAGCAGCTGAAATGGGAAGCTAAAGCCATTCAAAGTCCCGGCGTAACCGGCAAAATTTTAGAAAAATCTTCCATACTCTTGCGTAGTATCATGAAAGCATTTTCCGAGCAAAACTGTTTCCTCAGTTTTCTACAATTTCATTTCCATGTTAATCTAATTCTTGCCATTCGATGGCCATTTACAATTTTCATTTTATGCGAAACTTTGACAAACTGTATTCATGCATTCAGTTTCAACGTACCGACACAACTGATTTACACGAGCCGAGAATTATTTTCTGGGTTACCGGTAATCACTAAGTTCTTTCTTGAATGAAAGTTAATGAAGGGCTGTTTCGGTAAAAAAGAGAAACGAAAAGCAAATGACTAAAACTAAGGAATTGAGTCTAAACGCGGACATTTGTAATTTAAAATCGCAAGTCTAGAGAGCGTGAAAGTGATTTCCAAAACAACAACAACTCAAATTATGTCGGTTAAAATCAAATGAACACTCGCCTTTTTGAAGAAATGCAAGCTCTTTAATTCCACTGCGTAGTTTCTCCATTCACTTGACAACGATAAGAGAGCAATATAATTTGAAAAATTCAGTAAAAGCTTCTTCGCATCGACCTTCGCACGTTGCTGAAATTAAAACTTCTTCGCTTGGGCAGCGCAGGCCTGGCTGCAAAGTCATTTGATATTTTGACCGTGGGCAAGATTGGAAAATCTTGCCCGCTCTCGGAACCAATCAGATTGCTGGATTCGAGAGTTCCGCCCGCTCGCGCTCTCAGAAAAAAAATAAAGCCTTTTATTACACGACATGGAATTTTAGAGTGCGAATACGCACAAAGAGGAGAGCAAATATGAGACCATATCGCATCTTGTCAGTAGAAATTATAATTCTCGCATTCCTCAGTTCGTCACCAGGCGGTGTTGGACATAGACTACGAGTCGAGTAGTCCCTAATTTTTCTCCGATCGAGCGGGCGCGCGCGCGCGAAGCGCGTGGAAATATCCTCGCGCGAGAAGACGCGACGCGAAGAGGCGCGAAAAATGAGGGACTACCGACATAGCCCAAGCGTTTGACCCTTCACGGCCGAGTGATTTTTGGGTGTCAATTTCATATCGTCTTTCTTGCTGTCATTTGCGCTTGTCATTGATGAACTGCGGGAGATGTTTATCACAGACCAGGGGCTGAAGGAATACGCTTTTCTTCGTGGATGTTTCGCGGGAAGCCATCTGAGGTCTACGCCTAAAAAAGCGATAGGAAAGCCTCAGAAAAAGCCTAGCATCAACGATTTCTGCCGTGTTTGTGACTGCAACTTCAACACTTTTTACGGAGATTTTAAGCGAAGGCTTTCAACCGAAAATATTTTCGAAATTCCAAAACGGGCAGAGTCGAAAAATCTCTCCTCGCCGATTTCCTGAATCAAATGGGGTTTCTTTGTGAACAATCTGCTTCATTTTCTTCCGTGTGTGTGCTAAATGTGGCACAAAAATAAGGAATGCCGTGGATCTGATCAGTTTCCTTCGAGGAGGTCCACCTGGTTGTGTTGTTGTTGACGAATCGGTTTCGCCGATTGCGACTGAAAGGTTTAAAAGACTGGCGCGTTCCCCTTGCTCGAGCTCAGTTAATTCCAAGTCAAGCCGAGTAGCATCACCGTTGGACACGGCGAAAACCGGCAAAGCTCGACGATCGATCAATAGTAGAATCGCGAGAACGTCTCGACCAGCAAAGAGCGCTTCCAGTGCTTCGATTTGTTTTGGTTTTAACGCATCTATTTTTGGCAGCTGATCGATACAGGCCTGTAATCGATCAGCCATGATTGGGATGAAACCCTATTAATCCTTGAGTGTTGACATCGGCTTGCGCGTATTGACAGATTGTTGACAGTTCTCCAAGAAAGAACCAATCAGAATTTTGCGTTGTGAGAGACAACGCATAATTCAAACGCTTGGGCTATGTCGGTAGTCCCTCATTTTTCGCGCCTCTTCGCGTCGCGTCTTCTCGCGCGAGGATATTTCCACGCGCTTTACGCGCGCCCGCCCGCTCGATCGGAGAAAAATTAGGGACTACTCGTAGTCTATGTTGGACACGGTTCACGGACTAAATTCGTCCAATCACGCGTCAGCTGGGCGATACTTATGGCGGACGTGTTTTTGTGTCGTGAGTGAGGATAGCTCGTCCTTTTTCGGTGGATTTCTTCTGTTATCGAGCGATTCAGTTCATCATTTCGGGGATCTGTTAGAGGATTACCTCAGCAAGCTATGGTTCAAGCTATAAGTTCAGGTAAGCATTTTTCGTATCAAAATTTGTCAATGAAAACCGAGCTGTCTTGGAAACCTTTGTTTATCATTCGTGTGTAACATGGGTACACATATGGCGTTTTCTTTGCTACTGGTGATCAGTATCTTAGATTATTTTTACACAGAAATGAAGTTGGATAGTTAAGTTTTATAAAAGGTCGGCGGGCCCAGGCGGGCCCCGCCGTTTTAAACGGTCAAAATTGGACTTGAAGTTGTAGCTTTTTCGTGTTTCGTGACATGTACTTTTGATTTCGCGGGAGTGATCAGCACGAGTTCACACTACTGTTTTCGAGTTATATTCGTTTCTTTTCACATGTTTAATCATGTTTTTTTTCTCCATTTGTTTGATAGGTTTTAGCAGCCTAAATGCCCTTCGTGACAACAGAGGATCATTGCAATAAGTCCCCCTTCCATCAGGCTTATGTAAATGACTTTTCAGCAAAATTTTCTGGAATTTTAATTTCCAGAACTATCGTTTCGTTGAGTTAGCCGTTAGGGTATAAATGACATTGTATTTTTAAGATAGTTATACATAACCCATATCTTGTTCTGTTTTTATTAGTGGTGTAATAGTAAAGTTTGACAAATTAATGTGAATTTTCTCAAAAAATTATGATTTGAAATAAGCCCCCACTCTCTATTAAGCAGGAAACCAGAGTTAGGTGTTTGCTTGTAGACAGACTTTTTAAAATCATTGTACATTTCTACTTCACATTATATTTTTTTCTTGCCCTACAGGCATGTCAAAATACAGGAAGAGTCATAACATTTACAGTGAAACAACACACTTTGACTTAACTAATGAAATATATGTATCCCTGGCTTCCTTCAAAGAGAGGCTCTCTGTCTAAAGGGTTGCTAACTTTATTTTACCTAGGGGTGGAGTCTGAAATCTTGTAGCTGTTGTTACCTGTCAGCAATGTAATTTAATATCTGCTTGGTTGTTACATATCCCAGAGGGGGGGGGGGGGGGAGGGGGGTACTTGACCCATGTTTGGGTATAGGGGTGCCACTGAGGGGATGAGGGTTTGAAACCCTGACCCTGTTAAGGACAAAAAATTACTAAAAAACCTACCCTTGGTAGGACAACACCCCCTATTTTAGGACCATGTTTAGGACAAAGGACAAAATACACTCTCTCTTGTTTTACACAATGTTGTCCTGAAAATTGTCTGATGACCTGCTAAAGACTGGCAAACGTCTCAGATCTCAGATTGCTAAATACTGTATAAACCATATTTAATGACAACAATCTTGCAACCCCCTGTTTAGGACAGGTCCAGACCCTGTTTAGGACAGACTCGCATAAAATTATATACCCTGTTCAGGGCAGAGAGGCCAAAAACCATACCCTGTCCAGTGGCACATCCCCATATAGGCCACACGAGGGAGACCCCCTCCCGCACACACACACCCGGGCTATACATAAGATTACAATCTTACACATTCTCAATCTTTTATTCTTGTAACAATCTCAGACAAAATATTCAATCATCCTGTCTTCAGCATATCTCTCTGGTCAGCCCAGGGATTACATCTCCAGAAAGGCTGCTAATACTTTAATGATATAAACTTCTCAAGAAGTCCAGTCAAATATAATTTTATGGCAGGAGGCATTAAGTCGGACCTAATGATTTATATATTGTTTTGGTCTAAGGATCCAAATGTCCAGATTCAAGTCTTGTGTTCTTTGTCACAGTACCTACTGTACATGTAGGATCTCCCACTACCCAAAATTGAGGCTTTTTTCAATTTTGGCCCCAAACATACCATAAACTGCTGCTTATAAGCCCTGGGCTTATACAACTTCGTAAGGGGTTTTGGATGGCCTTATAAATGGGGGGGGGGGGGGGGGGGCTTATATCCGGGGGGGCTTATAATCGGATGTATTTTTTTTTGTTTTACAGGTAGATGGGCCTATAACCGGGGGGCTTATAAGCGGGGGGCTTATAAGCAGCAGTTTACGGTATGCTATTACCCAAGTATACCCACTTGCAGATCATCCTTTGTAGCATTTTGCAAGGCAAACTATGTAGATTTGAATGCAAACCTGAATCAAACTACTACTATCCAGAAGACTGTATTTAAATAGGAATCATGCTTGTATGTATGCCTGCATAAGTGAATTGAAAAATTAGCTGATTTTCACATTCAACTATTTTTCAATTGGACAGCATGTACTCATGTTTGCATATACAAATTGGCATAGTCCAGACTAAAGTTCTAAATAAATATATTGGTGTCTGGCAAGAGATTGTAATGAGTACGTTATTACTGGTGAAAATTTGTTCAACAACAATTTTGGCAGATTTTAGTGCCTTCTAAATATGTCTTCCAAGGCACTGGAAATTATTAAATTGTGTTATTTTGCTAGTAAATGTACTGGGTAGAATTCGTACCAATCATAATGCATAAGCAGGAGGAATAGCAAGGCTTTTTCAATACACATAAACTTAAAAAAATAAATGATAAAACTATAGACTTTAAAAAATCCGAAAAGATTCACAGGGAAAAATACAATTAAGTTTGCCTTTTACATTTCTAATTAACCTTACATATGCATAGAACGATCTTTACAACAAAATATCCTAAAAATACAGTAAACAGCCAGAAGTATTTAATGTTCCCTTATCACTGCTTCTCAGAACGAAAATTATTTAACCAAAAATATATCCATCTACTTGCATTTTTTCTTAAAGTCTGGATACTCCAGGACTCTTTGCTGGCCCATATTCGCGATGGAAAAATCGAACGCGCCACGAAGGACCGCATGATGAGATAACTTTATATCGATCCGTATCGAGTAAGACTGCAAAAAACGGCATATTCTTGTCAATTAGAAAACTGAATACCTCGTTGCGCTTTTAGTACACGTAACACGTTGTTGTCTTTATCATTTCCAAGCCGTAACAAAGGATTCTTGACAAAGATTTGACCTCTAAATTCCCCATAGAACATCAACAGTAAAAAGATTTGGCCGCCATTTTGAACCAACTCTGAGTTTGCGCAGTGTTTCCGGAAGTCCTAGAATCTGGGACTTTTTGTTGGGCCTGGCCAGAGTTCTCGATCTTGGTGACCAAAAGAATCGCGGGCTCTGGGGACGAGATTGAGGTTTCAAGTGCTTCAAATAAGCATACCGTAAACACCGGCGTATAAGCCGCACTCGCAGATAAGCCGCACCCCAAGTTTAGAAGCTCAAATTTTGGAAAAAAACTAAAACTAATAAAGTTCACAGTCGAGTCTTAAAAAAAGCTTTGCTTCAATGAACATAATAAAGGTATACTTTTCTACAAAATTTGGCTGCTCGACAGAAGAAGCTGGTTTCTCAGGATCTCTCAGCCACCTGTAATTTCATCTCCTGTTTTCTTAACCAAAATTTAATTCAGGCACACTTGCATAGTGCTTTCTGTGTTCCAAGAGTGAAATTGGGTTAGTGGTCACCTGGCCATTCACAGGGGTGAACACTTTTATTTTGCTGTCCAATCAGACAAGAAATAAAACCACAGGGATAATACCATTATTAGGGTTTGCAATTTATATATCTTGGATCTCATTGGTTTTCCTGCATGGCAGTCAAATTACAGTGGAACCCCGCTTTATGGACAGTTTTGTTTGTCCCGACGACACATATTTTCTCTTATATCAGCCCGCTTAATACAGACACCCGGATATTACGGACACTTTTTCATGTCCCTTTGGTGTCCATATTAACCGGGTTCCACTGTATTTCCAGAATTTTTTGTTACAGTCACACTTTCTGATTCGCACTGTTACTGCAAGGGCTTAGTGCAAGTATGACACAAGTTTCTCTAACATGTGATAGCCTGTGAGCTTCACCGGTAGTTCATCCACTCATGTGCAAACCTGGCAACATGAGCCTGAGCCTTCTTGCAGGCCATTTTAGTGAAATAAAATGGAAAAAATGGTCCCTATAAAGTAAATGACTGAAACCCTTGAGCATGAGGACTGCAACAATAATAGAATGTTGCTTTTATAGCCTTATGATTGAAGATGTCACACCTTCATTTTATCCCTCTATGGATGCTACATCTAAAGGTTGGCACACATGAGGGGACTAGTCGCAGGGACCGACTAGTTCCGGGCACCAAGTCCCTTCGTGTGAACAACCCTATGACTTGTCCCACGAAATTATGAGGGGTATATTGTAATGGTAAATAAAATAATTCAAACTGGTTGAATTGAAGGGACTATCCCCTCAAATTGTGCTTGTACGCTTGTGTGTACTGTTCATGCGACTGGTCCCTGTGACACCGGACTGTCCCCCTCATGTTCGACTAGCATCAGAGCCGCGGTTTCGAATCAAGCTTTCAGGGTTATTCTCATATGGTGTGGGGGCCGGATAACCTCTCCCCGGGTGAGATTTGAGATCTGCGACTCCAAGGAGTTGCTCTCAATCAGGTTTGATTTTTTTTTTCAATGTTCATTTATTTAACCGGTGTCGGTTCGTTTTCTGTTTTCTTCTTTGCTTTTTTTCCTCAGGCTTGGTAGACTGCGAGCAGTCCCTCTTTCTTTCTGATATCGAGCGCGAAGCGCGAGGTAAGCGGAAATCACGAAGTGAGAAGAGCTCTTCTCACTGTCGTGACTCACTTCCGCTCGGCCCATCTCCCGCTCGCTCGCGCTTCGCGCTCGATTTCCGCTCACTCGCGCTTCGCGCTCGATATCAGAAAGAAAGAGGGACTGCTCGCAGTCTACAGGCTTGGGCGCTTTTCGACGAACCGCAGTTCGTTTATTGTCATTATACATCACGTCAAATTCACTGAGGCGCAAATAAATAAAATCCATTTAATGTGCGGTTTGAGACAAACTGAAAACAAAGTTAGACTTTTTTCGATCGGCCTAGCAGAAAAGAAATTTATATATATATATATATATATATTCTACTGGATTATACATCTGTCTAAATTTTATAAAATATACCTCAAGGAAATGCCTAAATTTATTCAATTTACAAGAGTTCTAAGGACAGCAGTAGGGGGGGGGGGGGGGAGGTGGGGGGGTGGGTATTCGGCCCCAGTTGGCATCACATCAGCCTGCTAATGTTTCAATAATCTTAATCAGGAATGTTTTAGTACCCCCCCCCCCCCCCCCCCCCCCCATCCCTGGTTTTAAGTTACTTAGTGTCAACGCCCTATGTATTGTTTTATTCACTCGGCCCCATTCTCTTCCGATAAGAAGGTAAACGGCTGACATTGATTTGAATCTTAGAAGCGCGCGCGGATAGGAGAAACGAGCTGATTTGTAGCTTTCTGTATTGCTGTCTAAAAGAAGTCCAGGCGTAGTCAATCGATAAATCGATATCAATCGATAACAATCGAAGATTGATATCGATTTCCGATATCAATCGATAGAAATCGATAAAGAAAAAAAGTTGTGAGTTCGATTGATATCGATTTCCGATAGAAATCGATAACGATTAATTTATCGATTGTTATCGATTGTTATCGGAAATGATTTTTGTCATTTTACAAGTTAATCATTGACACAATGTTGTCTGTATGGTTTTTATTGAGTCATTCAATCATCATAGCATGCAATAGTTTAACAATTATCAACAAAATACTACAGGAACAAAAACAATAACAGGAACAAGTTGCGGTGTGCAAAGTAGCGGCGTGCAACCCTCTGGTCTCGTTTATAGCAACGCAATAACGATGAAGCAGAACAAACAACAAAAATTAGTGTTTTTGTGATTTCAATTAGTCGCATTAAAAAGAAACGTAAGAATAAATCACAGAGTAAGCAAGAAATAAAAAAATAATCCAGTAGCACAGCAGTAATCACTTTGGCGCCCATGAATATCGACCAGGAACAATAGTGAATACATGCAAAAGAAGAAAGCAGTTTTCTGTGTTTTTCGTCGTCATAAAACAAGGGTTCGAATGAATGGACATGTTCAAATATTTTAAATCCCAGAAAACCAAGTGAACGCGATGAAAACACTCTGCCTGGACGAGATGTTGAATTCGATAATAAAATGCTTAACGATTAACGCCGGTCTCGTATTGTTTACTAGATACATGTTTAGATAACCACGCCATCTTCAGTAATATGTTTGAAACAAATACTCCTTTGGATTATCGATGTTTATCGATTGTTATCGATTTATCGATTATTACCGATTGTTATCGATTTTTGCCAAGCGATAACAATCGATAAATTTTTTTTCTGTGAGTTCGATTGTTATCGATTTCCGATATCAATCGATAGCAATCGGCGATTGATATGTAATGGTAATAGGACTGAGTGGAGTCCAATTCGGTCTGTAATCATACGAGTGATAACAAAATCGGACGACCGCGCTTCGCGGGAGTCCGATTTGTTTTTATCACGAGTATGATTACAGACAGAATTGGACGACACGAAGTCCCATTACCAATTAATCATAAAAATTACAATTTCCGAGGAAAGGAGAAGTGTCAACGGGTCAAGTTTTTTTTCTTTTTTGCTCTACAAATAGCGAGATTGTCGGTTGCTAAGTAAACTCGCGAAAAATAAATCTTTGTGTCAATCAAATACGCAACCATGCGAGAACTGCGCAGAACAACTTATCCAAAATTTCGTTGAACGAACGCTCAGCGAGGCAGTTTTTGTTTCAAAGTACAATATTTTTACAAGCTGACTCGAAGCTGTAAAGTCTGTATACTAATCGGAGTCAGAGTCAATGATTCTTCGCTTCCTTGGCTTTTCGGATCTTTGGTTTCGTGTTGAACACGCAGTTGTTGTAAACTTGAAATGGCGCCGAGAGATATTCTGTTTCGTAGCCATGCTGTGCAAAGACGGCATAAAGCTTGGATTCTCGAAGGAACAAACTCACTGACTGGATTAGAACTATCTGATGGTCAGATATTCTATTTCATCACAGCTGCGACAGCTGCTGGATTTGATGGAGCTGGCCCTGAACTGTGCGGCAAACAACTTGTTTATGGAGCAGATGGAGAAGTGACAGCCGCACATGTTTTTGTCGAGCTGGATTGTTGACATCAATGTTTCTCGCTTTTACACCATTTATTAATTGTGCCCATACTGTCATTCATGTTTTGGTTGCTCGAACTGTGTTTTTGGAGGCTGCCGTTTCATTTATTTCCGAAATTTCTTCATCCGACACAAGTGGGAAACGAGACTGGTCTACTTGCATTGTTGTTGTGTTTTGTCGAACAATGGCGGATTTTCACCGGAAGTCGGCTGCATGTTTGCCTCCGTTTGCAGTTTTAAAACGATGTAGTGGAGGGCTGAAATTCATCTGAACTTGTCAAGATATCCATAAAAGAACTCGTCTGGTTTATTGGCAAAAAACATTTGTGCCATAGGATAAACAAAATCATCATTGCCTTCTCCAATACTGTCATTGTTCAAGGGGAAGGGGAAAAAATTATCCATTTTGCATTTTGCATAAGAGAGAGTGTTCATACTCTTGCTATGGTTATTTTAACCAAGGCTGTGATTGGTTGATTTAAACTAGAACTTTAAATGTGATTGGCTTATTTAACTGTCCGATAACAGACTGTCCGATAACGAACTGTCCGATAACGAACTGTCCGATAACAACTTGGCAAGCAAATTAGTGGAAAATAGGAGTTTTTTCAACCAATCACAACCGAGGAAATTGTAATTTTTATAATTACGATTGATATCGAGTGTATCGATTGATTTCCGATATCGATTTCTATCGATTGACTACGCCTGGAAGAAGTGCACTGGGGGACATTATTAAGTCCAGAGAAGGTGGAAGTCTTACGATTAGCTGGTTATGCGTCGTCTATTATCCTACCTCAAACGAATCCTTCACGGGTTGACAGTTACGTAGACTCGATCGTTAGGTGCGGTTTGAGTAACGATAATGCGGGCTTCTTTTAGACAGCAGAAGACTTCAGCCACATCAATTAGGGCTCGGATATGGAATTAAGCGGACATTTCTAGGCGTTCCTAACGTTATTTGGCTTGAACTTTTCTGTGACTAAAGCCTTATGAAAAATCTATGATTCAACAGAAGGCTTTATTTATTGAGGTTTCATTTGTTTCGCACATCCGGGATATTGGTTAAATGGCGTACAAACAGCAAAGTTCGCCGGCAGTCGTAGACTGCAAAACAGTCTCTCTTTTTCTCGAGATATTGTGCGCGACGCGCGAATTGAGAGGCGCGAAGCGCCGATAATCCACGCGCGAGCCTCGTAAGAGGCGAGAAAAGAGAGACTGTCCCCTTTTCATACAGCGAATTCGTTTCCGACCAGGGGGTCTGATGCTTCCGCTAAGATGTTCAAAAATTCCTTAACAGCTCCGCCTGATACAGTGAATTCGATACCACAAACGTGACACTTTTCGCTTAGAAGGGGAAGCGATAAAAGCGATATTTATAGGCCATCTTTTGTCTGCGTGTATTCGTCTCTAAAGTCATTGGCAATGTAGCGAAAATTCGTTGTTGAAGCCTCCTACGCCTGATAAACTGAGCTCTATTCGAGAAATCCTAAATAACCTTCTCCCTCAAATAATTGCCGATTATGTGACTGCTATTTTAAGACGCAATTTGGTAACGCATCCGAACTGAAATATATTTGTTAATCCGCAAAAGCGGAATGACAAAACGGTCTCCGCTTTAATAGCCGTGGACGAAGGAACTCGTTTGTCCTCAAGATTTTGCTCTTCGTGTCCGTTGAAGGTTGGGAACTTGTTATTATATATTGAAGCAAAATTTGGCGAGTCGAGAATCCCGGTGGAGCAAAACAACATGCCTTCCAGCTGTTCGGGTTATAAATCAGCTCATCGCTTTCGAACGGAATAACAACAAGGATCGCTGCCTTTCCTACTGTTGATTTTGTGATATTGGTCGACATCGTGTCGCTTGACTTGACTAACGCCTTTTCCGAAATCCGAAGTACAGCGATCAAAACTCGCATCTATCGAAGGAATGTCTCCTGCTCCATCTTCCGCCCGCGAACTAATCAATGTTTGACGCTGTTTGTGGTTTGGCCTCCGGGGACGAGAATGATGTCCGATGACAGATTACGTCGAAAACGGACCAATCGGAATTTTGCGTTTCTCCAGCAACGCAGAATTCGGAACGGATTTCATGTATGGAAAGGCGACAGTCCGTATTTATAGCGTCTCTCCCCAATCCCACTCGTAATTTCATGCTCGTTCCAGATCCTTCGGCCGCGTTCAGCCCGACACTCGCGCGAAAATACGGACTGTTTTGCAGTCTACGGCAGTCGTGAAGAATGGCTTCAAGTTGACTTCAAACGCTCATGTGAGTAAACAATTTTCGTTTGATGAGTTTTAGCTGTTCACTTAGTAGATATTTCTGTGATTTGTCCGGGCCGTTGTAGGAAATTGACATTAGCCACATAGTCGAACACTCTCTGCTACATATTTAAAAGGAGTCAGAGTTTCTTTTAATCCTGAATGTTTAGGAATTAACTGTTCGTCGATGTATAACTGGTTCTTTTCCAGTTCATTTTAGGCGATGTATCGCTTTAGAAAGCTTCAGGTCAGCTCTCCGAATCACAGTTTTGGTTTGATTTCCTTCGTTATCACATTTCATGTTGCAAGCATTTTAATTAAATTGTAGAACTCACGATCAAAGACAATGCCGTAAATTTGGTATTCTTGGTCTAAAAAGACATACGATAGAGTAATTTCATGTTATCTGACCTCTTATTGAAATCCATAGTTTTGTATGAAATTAGTTCACTAGCGCGCACGTTGTTGACGGAGGGCTTGGATCCCTGCTCGACGGGTATTTCGTACATCCGAGATATTGGATAAAAAGACAATATAAACAGCAAAGTTAACAGTAATGAGGAATGGCTTGACTTCAAACGCTCATGTGAGTAAAAATTTGGCTTGACTGTTTCTGTAAGCAGAGATTTCGCCGGGTAATTTGTCGATGCGAAGCTATTTGATAGCGCGGTGGTTTCCGGCAATATCGAACCTGAGTCTTTGCTACATGGAGTCAGTCAGCTGTGTTACTTTTAATTTGAATGTTTAGGAATTAATTGTTCGTCGATATTAACGCCGTGTAAACTCGTTGTGAAACGTCTGAATGCGAGGCTTGGGGGACCTTGGGGAATTAAAAGCTATTGTTTTTACCAACATGGCGGGCTGTGATTAAGGCCCATGAGGAAGTTTGCGTGAATATACTGTATATTGGAGCTTGTGTAGACTAGTCCGAAACTTCTGCATTAACCTTACTCTCCCCACACCCCCATCTACACCTTAATTAAAATTAATTAATTAAGGAGGGGATGGGGAAAGTAGGGGCGCCGTTGACACGCAAAAATATAACTCAGCTGCAAATACTGTTAAGGACGTTTGTGCAGCATCGTGTAGATGGCAGATTCAATTCAACGTCGGATCGAAAATTTTAGACGTGCTCGGAGTCTCGCTGAAGGTCATATTATTATCATTTTTAACACTGGCATAAAGTAACAGTCAAGGAAGTAGCCTAACCGGGGCAAATAAAATAAGCATAAAAATAGTACCGCGAACGTGCTTTATAACTTGTTGACTACTCAAAGAAAGAATACCAACAAACTGAATGTGACGATAGGTTTTTCGAGTCAACGCCGACTCTCTGAAACTCTAACAGAAGCGCACTGAAACTACGGGGGCAATTCAACTCAAATGGAGCACCACTTGGCCTGCGGGAACAGAAACCGTCACTATTTCTCGGTACCGGCGATCTACTTCACTGGAAAACTTCTACGGACGTCAAGGAGGAGACAGAACTTGGTTCCAACAGCAGTTTTATTCTTGACTATATACTCAAGGATGTAATCGCAAAGAAAGCTTTACAAGTTACTTCCTTATATATGATTGTACACGCGTCTCATTGTTAACAGAGTACAATAAGTGTGCTAACATAAAGATGTGAAAAACAATTACAACTTATTAAAATTCTAGTTTTAACTCGATCGAGAGCTTATTGTTGAACGTTGTTCGTTACCTAGCTGGGAAAGTACCTTCTAAATTACGCTCAATTAAAAAGTAGCGAACGAAATTAAAACTAGTGAAGAGCTAATAAATTGCGAGGTGCTAAGAAGCGGCTTCGTTTCGCAAATTCTCACCTAAAACAAATTAAACTAAGCAAACATTCATTACTGAAGCTGGATGACGTCAGCGAACGTATTCATAACAAAACTAACTAGGTCAACAACTAATTAACGCAAAGCATTCATACTGTGAACGCGATGAGTCAGCAAGCAACAGGTTGTTAATTAATCCTATTGAACTATGAATTTGGAACGGAACTTATTAAGAAAAGTAAATTGAAACTTAAATAACTATTGACTTAGCCTGCGATCAGGCTTTCCGGGCGCACTCAGACGGCGGGGAAAATAGGAGCGAAGCCGTCTGAGTGCGCCCGGAAAGCCTGTTCGCAGGCTACTATTGACCAGAAAAGTAACACTTTTAGACATACACAATAACGCGGATACCTTGGACTCCGTTACATGCAATTAACTAAAAACTCATTATTTTAAGAAAACTAACAATTACAACTGAAAGGGTCGGAACTTGAAACTATTTTAAAAATAAGGTTTGATTTTTCGGTAACAAGCTGCTGTTGGCTTTTAATTAAAACTGACACTAAACACGGATAAACATTATGATAGAATTGATTGAAAACCGGTAAATCCTCTCATGACACTCCCAGAACGCTGATGAGGAAGTTTTTCGTGTAGCTTCGCAGATGATTATAAATTTGATCGACTTTTACTAAGTAGATTCAATCAGAGATCGCCGATTAGCCGAACAAAGTCGCTGACGATGTTTCATCCAGTCGTAAAGATTTCCCTGCTCTTGTGCAGTTACCGCATTGTTCGTGGTGTCCGCCAAAAACTTTGCAGATGATCCAAGAAATGCTGCTCAAGGTCTTCACTTGGAGAGTTTATAACGAGGAACAGCGTCCAAGGCTGTTATAAATACAACAAAACGCTGGGAATCTGCTTGATATCCAGAGACACTCAATGAAGCTTCTGAAGAATACTGCGAGAGCAGATTTTTGTGGACCAGCATCTTGGTCCCGACGCGTTCTTGTACCAAGTTTTGGGATCAGGGCCTTTGTTGGGTATGAAAAATTTACACTTACTCAGTATATTTTTAGTACTGTGTGGATGAAAACCCCGCTGTGTGACCGGCCATTCAAATGAATCAAAGCTATTGAGCAGTACTTTCACGTGGTACTGTTTTATTATGCTGTACAAGGTGGTGCTAACTGTAGCTACGTTTCAAGTCTGTGGATGAAACCGGCCTAGATTGTGACCACGCAATTAAAATGAAAGCTGTTGAGCAGTACTTTCATGTGGTATTGTTTATTATGCTGTACAAGGTGGTTCTAACTTTTTTTAAAGTCTGTGGATAAAACCCTAGTGTGTGGCCATTCAAATGAAAGTACTGTTTGTTTATTCATATCTTGCAAAATGAATATGGGATTTCTCAGTCAATTTTAATTTGAGCTTTGACACTCTTGAGAGTAAAAGGGTAACGTTTTCAGTCTTGCAATTGAAAGGACTAACTTGGGAACAGCTACATGGTATAATCTTTTAATGAATTCGATTAAAATTGAAACAATTAACGTAGCTCTTCTGGATGATATCAAATTTCACAGTTATTGTTAAAAGAAGCAACTTGACATGTTTCATGATCACTAACTTTTTAATTTCTTTTTTCTTTAAAGTAATGCAGGCTCCTCGATGGTTTATGTTCCAAAGGACATTCCCAAAGTTCGAGATGAGCTCCTGGCCTTTTTTCGCGCTAAAGAAAGCCGGTCCATCCTCTGAACAACAGAAAACGAAGAAGCTGAATCCATGAAAGCCCACTACCACGAGGCCATGAGTGAGCTACACTAAAAACTCAAAAAAGTTTTATACGGGGAGGCTCCGCCCAGAGGTCCAACCCCTTACCCTCTTCATATACCATTTTTCACAGAAAAGGTACCCCTTTCATATACCTTCCATAGAAATTATGGTACCCCTTTCACATACCTACAGTAAAAGCACTGCATCCCTTTTCTATACCCTTGTAATGAACTTAATGAACAATATATATCCCCAGAAATCATCAAGCATTACCAGTAGAGATGTTAACCAAACAATAATATAATTTACTCGTGAAATCCCTACCCTTTCATATACTTCAACTCGTGAAATCCCTACCCTTTCACATACCTCGAGCCTAAAAAAAGGACCCCTTTCGGGCGGAGCCTCCCCGTATAGTCCATTATAGGGAGTAACCCCCCCCCCCCCCCCCAGGGGGATGACCTCTCTTGTGCAAGGCTGATGCAACAACGTATATTTTTATAAATCGTAACACTCTCTATTCAATTTCATTAGTAAGATCTTGTACCTGATGAAGGCTAGTTTGGCTAGCTAAAATATTGTTACGATTTATAAAAATATACGTTGTTGTAGATACTACTCAGGCTTGTTTGATTAAAAATTGATCGAAACATTTTATACGTGTTCGTCTTG
>MU827303.1:1811867-2105399 GCA_029204205.1 Desmophyllum pertusum
ACTGGATTTGTAATGCGAGATTGATGAACCCAGCCACTTACTGGCTTGGTAATGACGCGTTGGTGTACAAACCAGTAACTACTGGCTTGTAAATGAACGGCGTTTGGTTAACGCGGTAACCCATTAACTATGGGATTGTAATGGGCGCGTTTTGTCTAATCCCAGTTTACTAAACTGGAATTTGGTAAATGGCGCGTTTTGTACAGTAAACCCAGTAACGATACAGCGATGTGTAATGGGGCGTTATTGTGTAACCCAGTAACTAGACTGTGGATTGTAATGACGTGCGTTTGAAAGTAAACCCAGTAACTACTGGATTGTAATGGCGGCGTTTTGTGTAACCAGTTAGTATCTACTGGATTGTAATGGTGCGGCGTTTGTTAATAGCTCAGTAAAATCTACTGGATTGTAATGTGGTATAGTCGGTGTTGTAATCAACCCAGTAGTAACTCACTGTGAATTGTGTAATGGGCGCGTTAATGTAAACACCAGTAACTACATGTGGATTGTGTAAAATGACGCGAGTTTGTAACCCAGTACCGCTACGCTGCATCTCCTTGGTAATGGCGGTAGGTTTGTAACGCCAGTTATATCTACCTGGATTGTAATGACGCTGTTTTTGTAACCCAGTAAGTAAACTACTCTGGATTGTAATGACGCGTTTGTAAACCAGTAAATACATGGATTGTAATGACGCGTGCTTTGTATGAACCCAGTAACTAGCTGTGATTGTAATGGCGAGTTTGCGACCCAGAATACCATACTGGATTGTAATGACGCCGATATTGTGTAACCCAGTAACTACTAGGCGATTTTTTAGTGGGACGGCGTTTTTAACCCGAGTAAAACTAACTGGAATTGTTAATGGGGCGTTTGTAAGCCCAGTAACTACTGGATTGTACTTTTAATGTGACGCAGATTTTTTGTAACCCAGTAACTTAGCCTGGGATTGTAATGCAACGCTGTTGTGTAAACCCGTAGTAGCTGAATGTGAAGTTAGTAATGAAAGACGCGTTGTGTAAAGCCGAGAGTAACTAGAGGATTTGTAATGGGGCCGTTATGTACCTCAGTAGCTACTGGTATTGTAACGTGACGCGTTGTAACCCAGGTAACTACTGGATTGTAAGGGGCGTGTGCTAGCCGCGTTTTGTAACCGCAGTAACTACTGGATTGTTTAACGTGGCGAGTTTGTAAACCAGTAACTACGGATGGATTGTAATGGCGAGTTTGTAATCCCGAGTAACTACTGGATTGCAAATGGCGAGGTTGTAACGCCAGTAAACTACTGGTCTTGTAGTGGGATGAGCGCTGGTTTAGTAACCACACGTATATCTCACTGGAGTGTGTCAATGGCGAGCGTTGCTGTAACCCCAGTAACTACTGGATTGTAATGGGGCGATTGTAACGGTAGACTACTGGAATTGTAATAACGCGTTTGTAAACCCGGTAACTACTGGATTGTAATGGACGCCGTTTGTAACCCAGTAAGTGACTGGAAATTGTAAATCACGCGTTTGTAACCCAGTGATGCTACTGGATTGGTAATCACGTGCGTGTTTTGTATGACCCAGTATACGCTACTGGATTTGTAATGGGCGTTTGATACTCCAGTTACTACTGGATTGTAAATGTGCGATTGTGAACCCAGTAACTACTGGATTGTAATGGGGGCTTGTAAAAAACACACACTTACTACTGGATTGTAATGGCAGAGGTTTGAAACCCAGTAACTACCGGATTGTAATGGGGGCGTTTGTAACCCAGTTACTACTGGATTGTAATGACGCGTTTTGTAACCCAGTAACTACTGGATTGTAATGGGGCGTTTGTAACCCAGTAACTACTGGATTGTAATGGCGAGTTGTAACCCTGTAACTACCGGATTGTAATATGGCGAGATTGTAACCCAGTAACTACTGGATTGTAATGGGGCGTTTGTAACGCAGTAACTACTGGATTGTAATGGGGCGTTTGTAACCCAGTAACTACTGGATTGTAATGACGCGTTTGAAACCCAGTAACTACTGGATTGTAATGGCGAGCTTGTAACCCAGTAACTACTGGGTTGGTAATGACGCGTTTGTAGACCGCAGTAACCACTGGATTGTAATGGGGCGTTTGTAACCCAGTAACTACTGTATTGTAATTGACGCAGTTTGTAACCCAGTAACTACTGGATTGTAATGGGGCGTTTGTAACGCAGTAAACTACTGGATTGTAATGGGGCGTTTGTAACCCAGTAACTACTGGATTGTAATGACGCGTTTGTAACCCAGTAACTACTGAATTGTAATGGCGAGTTTGTAACCCAGTAACTACTGGATTGTAATGGCGAGATTGTAACCCAGTAACTACTGCATTGTAATGACGCGTTTGTAAACCAGTAACTACTGGATTTGTAATGACGCGTTTTGTAACCCAGTAAACTACTGGATTGTAATGACGCGTTTGTAAACCAGTAAATACTGGAATTGTAATGACGCGTTTGTAACCCAGTAACTACTGGATTATATGGCGAGTTTTGTAACCCAGTAACTACTGGATTGTAATGGGGTCGTTTGTAACCCAGTAACTACTGGATATTTTAGTGACGCGTTTTTAACCCAGTAACTACTGGATTGTAAAGGGGCGTTTGTAACCAGTAACTACTGTATTGTAATGCCGCGTTTTGTAACGCAGTAACTACTAGAGGATTGTAATGACGCGTTTGTAACCCAGTAGCTACTGGATTTGTAAATGACGCGTTTGTGAACCAGTAACTACTGGATTGTAATGGGGCGTTTCTAACCGGCATTTGTAACCCAGTAACTACTGGATTGTAATGACGCGTTTGTAAACCAGTAACTAATGGATTGTAATGGCGAGTTTGTAACCCAGTAACTACTGGATTGTAATGGCGAGTTTGTAACCCAGTAACTACTGGATTGTAATGGCGAGTTTGTAACACAGTAACTACTGGATTGTAATGAGGCGTTTGTAACCCAGTAAGTACTGGATTGTAAATGGCGAGTTTGTAACCCAGTAACTACTGGATTGTAATGGGGCGTTTGTAAACCGGTAACTACTGCGATTGTAATGACGCGTTTGTAACCCATTAAGTACTAGATTGTAATGACGCGTTGTTGTCAACCAGTAACTACTGGCTTGTAATCACGCGTTTGTAACCCAGTAACTACTGGATTGTAAATGGCGAGTTTGTAACCCAGTAACTACTGGATTGTAATGGGGCGTTTGTTAACCCAGTTACTACTGGATTGTAATGACGCGTTTGTAAGTAAACCCAGTAACTACTGGATTGTAATGGGGCGTTTGTAACCCAGTAACTACTGGATTGTAATGGCGAGTTTGTAACCCTGTAACTACCGGATTGTAATGGCGAGATTGTAACCCAGTAACTACTGGATTGTAATGGGGCGTTTGTAACCCAGTAACTACTGGATTGTAATGGCGAGTTTGTAACCCAGTAACTACTGGATTGTAATGGCGCGTTTGTAACCCAGTTACTACTGGATTGTAATGACGCGTTTGTAACCCAGTAACTACTGGATTGTAATGGCGAGTTTGTAACCCAGTAACTACTGGATTGTAATGGCGAGATTGTAACCCAATAACTACTGGATTGTAATGACGCGTTTGTAACCCAGTAACTACTGGATTGTAATAGAGCGTTTGTAATCCAGTAACTACTGGATTGTAATAGAGCGTTTGTAACCCAGTAACTACTGGATTGTAATGACGCGTTTATAACCCAGTAACTACTGGATTGTAATGGCGAGTTTGAAACCCAGTAACTACTGGACTGTAATGGCGAGTTTGTAACCCAGTAACTACTGGATTGTAATGGCGAGATTGTAACCCAGTAACTACTGGATTGTAATGACGCGTTTGTAACCCAGTAAATACTGGATTGTAATAGAGCGTTTTGTAATCCAGTAACTACTGGATTGTAATAGAGCGTTTGTAACCCAGTAACTACGGATTGTAATGACGCCTTTGTAAACAGTAACTACTGGATTGTAATGACGCGTTTGCAACCAGTAACTACTGGATTGTAATGGGGCGTTTGTAACCCAGTAACTACTGGATTGTAATGGCGAGCTTGTAACCCAGTAACTACTGGATTGTAATGACGCGTTTGCAACCAGTAACTACTGGATTGTAATGGGTGCGTTTGTAACCCAGTAACTACTGGATTGTAATGACGCGTTTGTAACCCAGTAACTACTGGATTGTAATGGGGCGTTTGTAACGCAGTAACTACTGGATTGTAATGGGGGCGTTTGTAACCCAGTAACTACTGGATTGTAATGACGCGTTTAAAACCCAGCAACTACTAGATTGTAATGGCGAGTTTGTAACCCAGTAACTACTGGATTGTAATGGCGAGATTGTAACCCAGCAACTACTGGATTGTAATGACGCGTTTGTAAACCAGTAACTACTGGATTGTAATGACGCGTTTGTAACCAGTAACTACTGGATTGTAATGGGGCGTTTGTAACCCAGTTAACTACTGGATTGTAATGGCGAGTTTGTAACCCAGTAACTACCGGATTGTAAATGGGGCGTTTGTAACCCAGTTACTACTGGATTGTAACGACGCGTTTGTAAGTAAACCCAGTAACTACTGGATTGTAATGGCGAGTTTGAAACCCAGTAACTACTGGATTGTAATGGCGAGCTTGTAACCCAGTAACTACTGGATTGTAATGACGCGTTTGCTAACCCAGTAACCACTGGATTGTAATGGGGCGTTTGTAACCCAGTAACTACTGTGTTTGTAATGACGCGTTTGTAACCCAGTAACTACTGGATTGTAATGGGGGCGTTTGTAACGCAGTAACTACTGGATTGTAATGGGGCGTTTGTAACCGCAGTAACTACTGGATTGTAATGACGCGTTTTAAAACCCAGTAACTACTAGATTGTAATGGCGAGTTTGTAACCCAGTAACTACTGGATTGTAATGGCGAGATTGTAACCCAGGCAACTACTGGATTGTAATGACGCGTTTGTAAACCAGTAACTACTGGATTGTAATGACGCGTTTGTAACTCAGTAACTACTGGATTGTAATGACGCGTTTGTAAACCAGTAACTACTGGATTGTAAATGACGCGTTTGTAACCCAGTAACTACTGGATTGTAATGGCGAGTTTGTAACCCAGTAACTACTGGATTGTAATCGGGCGTTTGTAACCCAGTAACTACTGGATTGTAATGACGCGTTTGTAACCCAGTAACTACTGAATTGTAATGGCGAGTTTGTAACCCAGTAACTACTTGATTGTAATGGCGAGATTGTAACCCAGTAACTACTGCATTGTAATGACGCGTTTTGTAAACCAGTAACTACTGGATTGTAATGACGCGTTTGTAACCCAGTAACTACTGGATTGTATATGACGCGTTTGTAAACCAGTAAATACTGGATTGTAATGACGCGTTTGTAACCCAGTAACTACTGGATTATAATGGCGAGTTTGTAACCCAGTAACTACTGGATTGTAATGGGGCGTTTTGTAACCCAGTAACTACTGGATTTTAGTGACGCGTTTTTAACCCAGTAACTACTGGATTGTAATGGGGCGGTTTGTAACCCAGTAACTACTGGATTGTAATGACGCGTTTGTAAACCAGTAACTACAGGATTGTAATGACGCGTTTGTAACCCAGTAGCTACTGGATTTGTAATGACGCGTTTGTGAACCAGTAACTACTGGATTGTAATGGGGCGTTTCTAACCGCATTTGTAACCCAGTAACTACTGGATTGTAATGACGCGTTTGTAAACCAGTAACTAATGGATTGTAATGGCGAGTTTGTAACCCAGTAACTACTGGATTGTAATGGCGAGTTTGTAACCCAGTAACTACTGGATTGTAATGACGAGTTTGTAACACAGTAACTACTGGATTGTAATGAGGCGTTTTGTAACCCAGTAACTACTGGATTGTAATGGCGAGTTTTGTAACCCAGTAACTACTGGATTGTAATGGGGCGTTTGTAAACCGGTAACTACTGGATTGTAAATGACGCGTTTGTAACCCATTAAGTACTAGATTGTAATGACGCGTTTGTAAACCAGTAACTACTGGATTGTAATGACGCGTTTATAACCCAGTAACTACTGGATTGTAATGGGCGAGTTTGTAACCCAGTAACTACTGGATTGTAATGGGGCGTTTTGTAACCCAGTAACTACTGGATTGTAATGGGGCGTTTTTAACCCAGTAACTGCTGGATTGTAATGACGCGTTTGTAACCCAGTAACTACTGGATTGTAATGGAGCGTTTGTAAGCCAGTAACTACTGGATTGTAATGACGCGTTTGTAACCCAGTAACTACTGGATTGTAATGGGGCGTTTGTAATCCAGTAACTACTGGATTGTAATGGGGCGTTTGTAACCCAGTAACTGCTGGATTGTAATGACGCGTTTGTAACCCAGTAACTACTGGATTGTAATGGAGCGTTTGTAACCCAGTAACTACTGGATTGTAATGGCGAGTTTGTAAGGCAGTAACTACTGGATTGTAATGACGCGTTTGTAACCCAGTAACTACTGGATTGTAATAACGCGTTTAAAACCCAGTAACTACTGGATTGTAATGGGGCGTTTTGTAACCCAGTAACTACTGGATTGTAATAGCGAGTTTGTAACCCATTAACTACTGCATGGATTGTAATGGGGCGTTTGTAACCCAGTAACTACTGGATTGTAATGACGCGTTTGTAACCCAGTAACTACTGAATTGTAATGGCGAGTTTGTAACCCAGTAACTACTGGATTGTAATGGCGAGATTGTAACCCAGTAACTACTGCATTGTAATGACGCGTTTTGTAAACCAGTAACTACTGGATTGTAATGACGCGTTTGTAACCCAGTAACTACTGGATTGTAATGACACGTTTGTAACCCAGTAACTACTGGATTATAATGGCGAGTTTGTAACCCAGTAACTACTGGATTGTAATGGGGCGTTTGTAACCCAGTAACTACTGGATTTTAATGACGCCGTTTTTAACCCAGTAACTATTCGATTGTAATGGGGCGTTTGTAACCCAGTAACTACTGGATTGTAATGACGCGTTTGTAAACCAGTAACTACTGGATTGTAATGACGCGTTTGTAACCCAGTAGCTACTGGATTGTAATGACGCGTTTGTGAAACAGTAACTACTGGATTGTAATGGGGCGTTTCTAACCCAGTAACTACTGGATTGTAATGACGCGTTTAAACCCAGTAACTACTGGATTGTAATGGGGCGTTTGTAACCCTGTAACTACTGGATTGTAATAGCGAGTTTGTAACCCAGTAACTACTGCATGGATTGTAATGGGGCGTTTGTAACCCAGTAACTACTGGATTGTAATGACGCGTTTGTAACCCAGTAACTACTGAATTGTAATGGCGAGTTTGTAACCCAGTAACGACTGGATTGTAATGGGGCGTTTGTAACCCAGTAACTACTGGATTGTAATGACGCGTTTAAACCCAGTAACTACTAGATTGTAATGGCGAGTTTGTAACCCAGTAACTACTGGATTGTAATGGCGAGATTGTAACCCAGCAACTACTGGATTGTAATGACGCGTTTGTAAACAAGTAACTACTGGATTGTAATGACGCGTTTGTAACTCAGTAACTACTGGATTGTAATGACGCGTTTGTAAACCAGTAACTACTGGATTGTAATGACGCGTTTGTAACCCAGTAACTACTGGATTGTAATGGCGAGTTTGTAACCCAGTAACTACTGGATTGTAATGGGCGTTTGTAACCCAGTAACTACTGGATTGTAATGACGCGTTTGTAACCCAGTAACTACTGAATTGTAATGGCGAGTTTGTAACCCAGTAACTACTGGATTGTAATGGCGAGATTGTAACCCAGTAACTACTGCATTGTAATGACGCGTTTGTAAACCAGTAACTACTGGATTGTAATGACGCGTTTGTAACCCAGTAACTACTGGATTGTAATGACGCGTTTGTAAACCAGTAAATACTGGATTGTAATGACGCGTTTGTAACCCAGTAACTACTGTATTATAATGGCGAGTTTGTAACCCAGTAACTACTGGATTGTAATGGGGCGTTTGTAACCCAGTAACTACTGGATTTTAGTGACGCGTTTTTAACCCAGTAACTACTGGATTGTAATGACGCGTTTGTAACTCAGTAACTACTGGATTGTAATGACGGCGTTTGTAAACCAGTAACTACTGGATTGTAATGACGCGTTTGTAACCCAGTAACTACTGGATTGTAATGGCGAGTTTGTAACCCAGTAACTACTGGATTGTAATGGGGCGTTTGTAACCCAGTAACTACTGGATTGTAATGACGCGTTTGTAACCCAGTAACTACTGAATTGTAATGGCGAGTTTGTAACCCAGTAACTACTGGATTGTAATGGCGAGATTGTAACCCAGTAACTACTGCATTGTAATGACGCGTTTGTAAACCAGTAACTACTGGATTGTAATGACGCGTTTGTAACCCAGTAACTACTGGATTGTAATGACGCGTTTGTAAACCAGTAAATACTGGATTGTAATGACGCGTTTGTAACCCAGTAACTACTGTATTATAATGGCGAGTTTGTAACCCAGTAACTACTGGATTGTAATGGGCGTTTGTAACCCAGTAACTACTGGATTTTAGTGACGCGTTTTTAACCCAGTAACTACTGGATTGTAATGGGGCGTTTGTAACCCAGTAACTACTGGATTGTAATGACGCGTTTGTAAACCAGTAACTACAGGATTGTAATGACGCGTTTGTAACCCAGTAGCTACTGGATTGTAATGACGCGTTTGTAAACCAGTAACTAATGGATTGTAATGGCGAGTTTGTAACCCAGTAACTTATGGATTGTAATGGCGAGTTTGTAACCCAGTAACTACTGGATTGTAATGGCGAGTTTGTAACACAGTAACTACTGGATTGTAATGAGGCGTTTGTAACCCAGTAACTACTGGATTGTAATGGCGAGTTTGTAACCCAGTAACTACTGGATTGTAATGGGGCGTTTGTAAACCGGTAACTACTGGATTGTAATGACGCGTTTGTAACCCATTAAGTACTAGATTGTAATGACGCGTTTGTAAACCAGTAACTACTGGATTGTAATCACGCGTTTGTAACCCAGTAACTACTGGATTGTAATGGCGAGTTTGTAACCCAGTAACTACTGGATTGTAATGGGGCGTTTGTAACCCAGTAACTACTGGATTGCAATGACGCGTTTGTAACCCAGTAACTACTGGATTGTAATGGGGCGTTTGTAACCCAGTAACTGCTGGATTGTAATGACGCGTTTGTAACCCAGTAACTACTGGATTGTAATGGAGCGTTTTGTAACCCAGTAACTACTGGATTGTAATGAAGCGTTTGTAAGCCAGTAACTACTGGATTGTAATGGGTCTTTTGTAACGCAGTAACTATTTTGATTCTAATGGCGAGTTTTGTAAGGCAGTAACTACTGGATTGTAATGACGCGTTTGTAACCCAGTAACTACTGGATTGTAATGACGCGTTAAAACCCAGTAACTACTGGATTGTAATGGGGCGTTTGTAACCCAGTAACTACTGGATTGTAATAGCGAGTTTGTAACCCATTAACTACTGCATGGATTGTAATGGGGCGTTTGTAACCCAGTAACTACTGGATTGTAATGACGCGTTTGTAAACCAGTAACTAATGGATTGTAATGGCGAGTTTGTAACCCAGTAACTTATGGATTGTAATGGCGAGTTTGTAACCCAGTAACTACTGGATTGTAATGGCGAGTTTGTAACACAGTAACTACTGGATTGTAATGGCGAGTTTGTAACCCAGTAACTACTGGATTGTAATGGGGCGTTTGTAAACCGGTAACTACTGGATTGTAATGACGCGTTTGTAACCCATTAAGTACTAGATTGTAATGACGCGTTTGTAAACCAGTAACTACTGGATTGTAATCACGCGTTTGTAACCCAGTAACTACTGGATTGTAATGGCGAGTTTGTAACCAAAGTAACTACTGGATTGTAATGGGGCGTTTGTAACCCAGTAACTACTGGATTGCAATGACGCGTTTGTAACCCAGTAACTACTGGATTGTAATGGGGCGTTTGTAACCCAGTAACTGCTGGATTGTAATGACGCGTTTGTAACCAGTAACTACTGGATTGTAATGGAGCGTTTGTAACCCAGTAACTACTGGATTGTAATGAAGCGTTTGTAAGCCAGTAACTACTGGATTGTAATGACGCGTTTGTAACCCAGTAACTACTGGATTGTAATGGGGCGTTTGTAATCCAGTAACTACTGGATTGTAATGGGTCTTTTGTAACCCAGTAACTATTTTGATTGTAATGGCGAGTTTGTAAGGCAGTAAACTACTGGATTGTAATGACGCGTTTGTAACCCAGTAACTACTGGATTTGTAATGACGCGTTTAAAACCCAGTAACTACTGGATTGTAATGGGGCGTTTGTAACCCAGTAACTACTGGATTGTAATAGCGAGTTTTGTAACCCATTAACTACTGCATGGATTGTAATGGGGCGTTTTGTAACCCAGTAACTACTGGATTGTAATGACGCGTTTGTAACCCAGTAACTACTGAATTATAATGGCGAGTTTGTAACCCAGTAACTACTGGATTGTAATGGCGAGATTGTAACCCAGTAACTACCGCATTGTAATGACGCGTTTGTAAACCAGTAACTACTGGATTGTAATGACGCGTTTGTAACCCAGTAACTACTGGATTGTAATGACGCGTTTGTAACCCAGTAACTACTGGATTGTAATGACACGTTTGTAACCCAGTAACTACTGGATTATAATGGCGAGTTTGTAACCCAGTAACTACTGGATTGTAATGGGGCGTTTGTAACCCAGTAACTACTGGATTTTAATGACGCGTTTTTAACCCAGTAACTATTCGATTGTAATGGGGCGTTTGTAACCCAGTAACTACTGGATTGTAATGACGCGTTTGTAAACCAGTAACTACTGGATTGTAATGACGCGTTTGTAACCCAGTAGCTACTGGATTGTAATGACGCGTTTGTGAACCAGTAACTACTGGATTGTAATGGGGCGTTTCTAACCCAGTAACTACTGGATTGTAATGACGCGTTTAAAACCCAGTAACTACTGGATTGTAATGACGCGTTGGTAAACCAGTAACTACTGGATTGTAATGACGCGTTTGTAACCCAGTAACTACTGGATTATAATGGCGAGTTTGTAACCCAGTAACTACTGGATTGTAATCGGGCGTTTGTAACCCAGTAACTACTGGATTTTAATGACGCGTTTTTAACCCAGTAACTACTGGATTGTAATGGGGCGTTTGTAACCCAGTAACTACTGGATTGTAATGACGCGTTTGTAAACCAGTAACTACTGGATTGTAATGACGCGTTTGTAACCCAGTAGCTACTGGATTGTAATGACGCGTTTGTAACCCAGTAACTACTGGATTGTAATGGCGAGTATGTAACCCAGTAACAACTGGATTGTAAAGAGGCGTTTGTAACCCAGTAACTACTGGATTGTAATGACGCGTTTGTAACCCAGTAACTACTGGATTGTAATTACGCGTTTGTAACCCAGTAACTACTGGATTGTAATGGGGCGTTTGTAACCAAGTAACTACTGGATTCTAATGGCGAGATTGTAACCCAGTAACTACTGGATTATAATGACGCGTTTGTAACCCAGTAACTACTGGATTGTAATGGCGCGTTTGTAACCCAGTAACTACTGGATTGTAATGGCGAATTTTTAACCCAGTAACTACTGGATTGTAATGGCGAGATTGTAACCCAGTAACTACTGGATTGTAATGACGCGTTTGTAACCCAGTAACTACTGGATTGTAATAGAGCGTTTGTAATCCAGTAACTACTGGATTGTAATAGAGCGTTTGTAACCCAGTAAATGCTGGATTGTAATAGAGCGTTTGTAACCCAGTAACTACTGGATTGTAATGGCGAGTATGTAACCCAGTAACTACTGGATTGTAATGACGCGTTTGTAACCCAGTAACTACTGGATTGTAATGGCGAGTATGTAACCCAGTAACAACTGGATTGTAAAGAGGCGTTTGTAACCCAGTAACTACTGGATTGTAATGACGCGTTTGTAACCCAGTAACTACTGGATTGTAATTACGCGTTTGTAACCCAGTAACTACTGGATTGTAATGGGGCGTTTGTAACCCAGTATCTACTGGATTGTAATAACGAGTTTGTAACCCAGTAACTACTGGATTGTAATGGCGAGATTGTAAGCCAGTAACTACTGGATTGTAATTACGCGTTTGTAACCCAGTAACTGCTGGATTGTAATAGAGCGTTTCTAACCCAGTAACTACTGGATTGTAATGACGCGTTTGTAACCCAGTAACTACTGGATTGTAATGGGGCGTTTGTAACCCAGTAACTACTGGATTGTAATGGCGAGTTTGTAACCCAGTAACTACTGGATTGTAATGGCGAGATTGTAACCCATGCAGTAACTACTGGATTGTAATGACGCAGTTTGTAACCCAGTAACTACTGGATTGTAATGGCGAGCTTGTAACCCAGTAACTACTGGATTGTAATGGCGAGCTTGTAACCCAGTAACTACTGGATTGTAATGACGCGTTTGTAACCCAGTAACTACTGGATTGTAATTACGCGTTTGTAACCCAGTAACTGCTGGATTGTAATAGAGCGTTTCTAACCCAGTAACTACTGGATTGTAATGACGCGTTTGTAACCCAGTAACTACTGGATTGTAATGGGGCGTTTGTAACCCAGTAACTACTGGATTGTAATGGCGAGTTTGTAACCCAGTAACTACTGGATTGTAATGGCGAGATTGTAACCCATGCAGTAACTACTGGATTGTAATGACGCAGTTTGTAACCCAGTAACTACTGGATTGTAATGGCGAGCTTGTAACCCAGTAACTACTGGATTGTAATGGCGAGCTTGTAACCCAGTAACTACTGGATTGTAATGACGCGTTTGTAACCCAGTAACTACTGGATTGTAATAGAGCGTTTGTAACCCAGTAACTACTGGATTGTAATAGAGCGTTTGTAATCCAGTAACTACTGGATTGTATTGAATAGAGCGTTTGTAACCCAGTTACTACTGGATTGTAATGACGCGTTTGTAACCCAGTAACTACTGGATTGTAATGGCGAGTTTGTAACCCAGTAACTACTGGATTGTAATGACGCGTTTGTAACCCAGTAACTACTGGATTGTAATAGAGCGTTTGTAACCCAGTAACTAGTCCTAACCAGTTCGGATACGCGGCGCGAAGCAGTGCTACTGAACGGCCGGGAAGCGATGTAAATGAAAATGTTTATCGTAATACACCAGGTGAAGCGAAATGAGCCACAAACGAAAAGAACACGTCTTCCTTCTGGATCGGATTTCGAGCGAAAACAACCAAGGAAACACATTTTTATACTCTCGCCTACTAATTTTAGGTGTTAATTTTTAAAGCCTGTCGCCTCCGCAGACCGCATCCCCAAAACAGAGAAGAATGTACATTATACAATTCTTTTAGTTAAAGTTTGCCGTATAAGATCGCAAGACGATCTCTCTGTTGCTCATGCGAATCTACTAAAGGCTATAGATATAACTTGCTTTGCAATGTTTTCTAAAAATAACGTAAACTAGAAGAATTGTAGTTGTTTTCTATTTTAAAAACTGTTTTTATACTAAAAGATATCTAGAGTTGAAAAAGCTCAAGAAAAACACGATATTTTGCATCTTGTGCCCGAAATTGCAGTGTGCTGGTGTGCGTGCAAAAATATCATCACTGACTCAGCTACGTATATCAGTAAGGAAAGCGGACTAAACTTCGGACGCTTGTGCAGCATCGTAGATGGCATGTCCAATTCAACGTTGATCGATAATTTTAGACGTGTTCGTCTTACTTAAGCCTGGTTTTCACTAGCGACGCAAGCACAAGCGCAAGCAACATACGCAGACGCAGTAACGCGTTGATTTGTCCTAAACAATAGGCACTGATGATCAACACGTTACTGCATCTGCGTATGTTGCTTGCGCTTGTGCTTGCGTCGCTAGTGAAAACCAGGCTTTAAAGGATCTATGTCACGATATTTTAAGTCATTTTTGCGAAGTGCAAAATCACCTTTAAATTGAAGAAAGCCTCAAAATAATTGTTTACTAAGGTAGACAAACACCAAAGAGGTCAGTGATAATAAACCAAACAGGAACAAGGATGGTTGAGGATGGACAAGATTAAGATGGCAGACAGCGAACTTGAAAAATGCGCCATCCGTGACGTAGCCCCTTTAAGGTCATATTGATTTAAACTCTGATATAGCGGTAAATATGAGAAGGCTTTGGAATCAAGGAAGTAGCCAACCCGGGACAAATAAAATAAGCAGAAAAATAGTACTGTGAACGTGCTTTATGTCCAGTTGATACTCGAAGAAACATCCCAGAACGCTAATGAGGAAGTATTCGTGTAACTAATTTCAGCTCAAAATTCGACCCTTAACAAAGTAGTCAGGATCAGCCGCCGGTTTGCAGAGCTATTGAAGAAGCTATGCACGATGTTTCATCCAGCCGTAATGATATATATAAAGGTTTCCTGCATTTTATTTCCACCATGCATCAGATTTTGGGAGTCAATAAATCCAAACAGGAAGTTTCTCGTGAAAATTGGATCACTTTTGCAGACCCATCCGAAAAATTTGCAGTAACCTCACTTCCCTCCCTCCACCTTAAAATTAATCTTGCCTAGTTCCTAGGCCTCTATATTTTCGCCGCGGTCAATCCGTTCGTCTCGGATATGTCACCGAAATAAATTGACCGTGAAGGCCTGGGAAAAAGCGGTACAGGAATTAGGCAAAAATTAATCAATGTTCTGTTAGATTTCTCAGTCTTTTTAGACCTTTTTAGGGGGGGGGATATTACTCAGCCGCTTATACTGTCAAAGGACGCTTGTGCAGCATCGTAGATTTTAGACGTGCTCGTTTCGCTGAAGCTCGACAAGCTCATATTACATTTCAACTAACAGTCAAGGAAGTAAACAAACCGAGACAAATAAAATGAGCATAACAATAGTACTGTGAACGTGCTTTCTAACTTGTTGTTGTTGCTCAAAGAAATAATACCAACATCTTAGAACGCTGATGATGAGGAAGATTTCGTGTAACAAGCTTCGCAAATGAAATTAATTCTCAAAATTCGACCTCAAGGTATTCAGAGATCGACCGCCGGTTTGCCGAGCTAGATTAGCTATGCACGCTGTTTCATCCAGCCGTAATATATATAAAGAATTCCTGCCTTTTATTTCCACCATACATAAGAAGAATTCCTGCCTTTTATTTCCACCATACATAAGATTATGTGAGTCACACTAAACGACCTTCACACCAATAAATCGAAACAAGGAAGTTTTGCGTGAATATACTGTATATTGGAGCTTGTGTAGACTAGTCCGAAACTTCTGCATTAACCTTACTCTCCCCACACCCCCATCTACACCTTAAAATTAATTAAGTTAGATTTGTCAGTCTTTTTTAAAGAATAGAATAGAATAACTTTATTTAAGTGCCAATGGTACTAGTTAGCTAAAAAAACTAATTGGGGACACTAGGGGGTGGGGGAAGTAGGGGCGCCGGTTGACACGCAAAAATATTACTCAGCTGCAAATGCTGTTAAGGACGTTTGTATAGCATTGTACTGGCATGTTCAATTCAACGTTGATCGAAAATTTTAGACGTGCTCGGCGTCCGAGCGCTGAAGGTCATATTATTATTATTTTTAACACTGACATAAAGTTCTGGGGGGGTGCTCCCTTATATAAGCTATGTAGGTATGTGCGGCGCCAAAGGGTATGGTTTTTGAGCCGTTTTGGTCTGAAAACGGGTATCATTTTGACCATTTTGGTCTGAAATAGGGTATAGATTTTTGCCATTTTGACTTGTAATGGCGAGTTTGTAACCCAGTAACTACTGGATTGCAATAGAGCGTTTTTAACCCAGTAACTACTGGATTGTAATGATGCGTTTGTAAACCAGTAACTACTGGATTGTAATAGAGCGTTTTTAACCCAGTAACTACTGGATTGTAATAGAGCGTTTGTAACCCAGTAACTACTGGATTGTAATAGAGCGTTTGTAACCCAGTAACTAGTCCAGTTCGGATACGCGACGCGAAGCAGTGCTACTGAACGGCCGGGAAGCGATGTAAATGAAAATGTTGATCGTAATACACCAGGTGAAGCGAAATAAGCCAACAACGAAAATAACACGTCTTCCTTCTGGATCGGATTTCGAGCGAAATAACCAATGAAACACATTTTTATACTCTCGCATACTAATTTTAGGTGTTAATTCCTTGCCTAGCTAGCATGCTTTTTTATTGTTAATAAATTCCCGTGGGAAACCCACCCCAGCGCCAATTTGTGTGTTACTGCGCACGGCCAAGTCAATTTTTAAAGCCAGTCGCCTCCGCACCCCCAAAACAGAGAAGAAGTACATATACAATTCTTTTAGTTAAAGTTTGCCGTATAAGATCGCAAGACGATCTCTCTGTTGCTCATGCGAATCTACTAAAGGCTATAGATATAACTTGCTTTGCAATGTTTTCTAAAAATAACGTAAACTAGAAGAATTGTAGTTGTTCTCTATTTTAAAACTGTTTTTATACTAAAGATATCTAGAGTTGAAAAAGCTCAAGAAAAACACGATATTTTGCAGCTTGTGCCAGAAATTGCAGTGTGCTGCGTGTGCAAAAATATCATCACTGACTCAGCTACGTATATCAGTAAGGAAAGCGGACTAAACTTTGGACGCTTGTGCAGCATCGTAGATGGCATGTCCAATTCAACGGTGATCGATAATTTTAGACGTGTTCGTCTTACTTAAGCCTGGTTTTCACTAGCGACGCAAGCACAAGCGCAAGCAACATACGCAGACGCAGTAACACGTTGATTTGTCCTAAACAATAGGCACTGATGATCAACACGTTACAGCGTCTGCGTATGTTGCCTGCGCTTGTGCTTGCGTCGCTAGTGAAAACCAGGCTTTAAAGGAGCTATGTCACGATATTTTAAGTCATTTTTGCGAAGTGCAAAATCACCTTTAAATTAAAGAAAGCCTCAAAATAATTGTTTACTAAGGTAGACAAAGACCAAAGAGGTCAGTGATAATAAACCAAACGGGAACAAGGATGGTTGAGGATGGACAAGATTAAGACGGCAGACAGCGAACTTGAAAAAATTTGGAATTTTTTCAAGATGCGCCATCCGTGACGTAGCCCCTTTAAGGTCATATCGATTTAAACTCTGATATAGCGGTAAATATGAGAAGGCTTTGGAATCAAGGAAGTAGCCAACCCGGGCAAATAAAATGAGCAGAAAAATAGTACTGTGAACGTGCTTTATGTCCAGTTGATACTCGAAGAAACATCCCAGAACGCTGCCATGAGGAAGTATTCGTGTAACTAGTTTCAGCTCAAAATTCGGGAGATATTACTCAGATGCTTATACTGTAAAGGACAGTTGTGCAGCATCGTAGATTTTAGACGTGCTCGTTTCGCTGAAGCCCGACAAGCTCATATTACATTTCAACTAACAGTCAAGGAAGTAACCAAACCGAGACAAATAAAATGAGCATAAAAATAGTACTGTGAACGTGCTTTCTAACTTGTTGTTGTTGTTGCTCAAAGAAATAATACCAACATCCCAGAACGCTGATGATGAGGCAGATTTCGTGTAACCAAGAGAGGAAATGAAATTAATTCTCAAAATTTGACCTCAAGGTATTCAGAGATCGACCAAGATTAACTATGCACGCTGTTTCATCCAGCCGTAATATATATAAATAGTTTCTGCCTTTTATTTCCACCATACATAAGATTTTGGGAATCATACTAAACGACCATGCATCACACCAATAAATCGAGACAAGCTAAGGAAGTTTTGCGTGAATATACAGCTGTTTCGAGAAAGGTTGTCGGAAAAAAGCGCACGCGACAATCCCGAAATCTGGGATATGATCAGTTCCTGACACTGTAGCTGTCGAACCTACTTTTGTTGCTTTCTTTTAGCACTCGCAAACATAAGTCCATGGCGTCTCGTGCCATTTTCTCAGATTTCCCTGAAATGCTGAAGTCAAGAAACCGTGAACTTAAAACTACCCACGATACCTTTCGGGATTGTCGCGTGTGCTTTTTTGTGACAGCCTTTCTCGAAACAGCTGTATATTGGAGCTTGTGTAGACTAGTCCGAAACTTCTGCATTAACCTTACTCTCCCAACACCCCCTTCTCCACCTTAATTAAAATTAATTAAGTTAGATTTGTCAGTCTTTTTTAAAGAAGGGGATGGGGGAAGTAGGGGCGCCGGTTGACACGCAAAAATATTACTCAGCTGCAAATACTGTTAAGGACGTTTGTGCAGCATTGTAGATGGCATGTTCAATTCAACGTTGATCGAAAATTTTAGACGTGCTCGGCGTCCGAGCGCTGAAAGTCATATTATTATTATTTTTAACACTGACATAAAGTTCTGGGGGGGTGCTCCCTTATATAAGCTATGTAGGTATGTGCGGCGCCAAAGGGTATGGTTTTTGAGCCGATTTGGTCAGAAAACGGGTATCATTTTTACCATTTTGGTCTGAAATAGGATATGTTTTGCCTACTGGTCTGAACTAGGGTATAGATGTTTGCCATTTTGACTTTAAAATGGGGACATTTTGTCCGAAATTTTAAGGGTCAGGTCTGAAATAGGGTAGGGACAATCACATATTTTGATCTGAAATAGGGTAAGGGTTTCAAGAAGCGTGCCGCACACCCCCACCCAAATTTTTCGGGAGTACCCCCCCCCCATCTCGGGCATAAAGTAACAGTCAAGGAAGTAGCCAAACCGGAGCAAATAAAATGAGCATAAAAATAGTACTGTGAACGTGCTTCATAACTTGTTGTTGACTACTCAAATCTAATACCAACATCCCAGAACGCTGATGAGGATGTTTTCGTGCAGCTTCGCAGATGATATAAATTTGACCGACTTTTACTAAGTAGATTCAATCAGAGATCGCCGATTAGCCGAACGAAGTCGCTGTGTGCACGATGTTTCATCCAGTCGTAAAGATTTCCCTGCTCTTGTACTTTACCGCATTGTTGGTGTCCGCCAGAAACTTTGCAGATGATCCGAGAAATGCTGTTCAAGGTCTTCACTTGGAGAGTTATAACGAGGAACAGGTCCAAGGCTGTTATAACTACAACAAAACGCTGGGCATCTGCTTTGATATCCAGAGACACTCATTTGAGCTTCTGAAGACTACTGGAGAGCAGATTTTTGTGAACCATGATCTTGGTCCCGACTCGTTCTTGTACCAAGTTTTGGATCTGACATTCCTCGGGTATGAAAAATCTACACTTTACTATATATTTTTAGATTTAATTATCAAAATAATGTTTCTCTAAATTGCTGGATGAACTTTCATGCATTCATGCATTCATCCCTTCAGTTGACTCCCAGAATCAAGCATCAAGTCAATTATTATATTTCTCATTCTCATTATTATAGTCTGTGGATGAAACCCTGGCGTGTGACCATTCAACTGTAAGCTATTGAGCAGTACTTTCATGTGGTACTGTTTGTTTATTCATATCTTGCACAATGAAAATGGGATATTTCTTTTCAATTTGAACTTTGACACTCTTGAGAGTGAAAGGGTTAACGCTTTCTTGGAAGGACTATTAAACTTGGGAACAGCTACATGGTAATCTTGATGAATTCGATCAAAATTGAAACAATTAACGTTTTATTGTTTCTGTCCTCTTCGGTAACCTATAGCCCTTTCGGATGTGAGCACATTTCAGTTATTGTTAAAAGAAGACAACTTGACAGACTACGAGTAGTCCCTCTTTCCCAGCTTAGTCTGTCCAGCGAGAAACGAAAAAACATTGGCGAGCGGAAAATGGCCGCGCGAAAATTGGGGGCGAGAAAAGTGCGCGGGGAAAGATGGACTACTGTTTTTTCGTTTCTCGCTCGACGGACTAAGCTGGGAAAGAGGGACTGCTCGTAGTCTACATGCAACTTTCCATGTTTAAATTTATTTTTCCTCCCAAATAGTATTGGTTCCTCGATAGTTTATGTCCCAAAGGACATTCCCAAAGTTCGAGAAGAGCTCCTGGCCTTTTTGGCGCTAAAGAAAGCCGGTCCATCCTCTGAACAACAGAAAAACGAAGACTTTGAATCCATGAAAGCCCACTACCAAGAGGCCATGAGTGAGCTACACTACACTCCAGAAATGCAGCTGCTTGAGTTACTTCCAGAGGCGCTCATGGACAACAGCACCCAGTTGGAAATCCTCAAGCCATTTTATACCTTATGCCTCAGTCTGTTAAGCAGAGCGGATGTACAGACACCAGCCCAGCTCAAAGCTACACTTCGTTTGCACGATCATCAGAGACAGAAGCGCTGTACGAACATGAAAACCGTTTCATGGCACCGCAGGAACGAATGCCGTGGCATGTGTGGTCCAACGTGCACGTGTTGGTCTCTGATTTGCGGTGACTGCTGCTATCACCAAGGATGTTACGAGCACGACCGATGTTGTGACGTAAAGGGCTTTTGGGACACATACTGTTTATTACCCTTTATGTACAGTTTCAGCTGTTCCAGTTATGGCGCTTACCCGAAGTGCTTATACTGAAACTCTGCTTTAATATCGATCCTTTCTCGCCATAGCAGACATTTAGATTGATCAATTTTTGTCTGATTTTGTTAGCGATTTCCAATCGAAGAAATGACCTGAATATCAATTCAGTAATAAAACGTAGTTAGCTTTGACGTCAATGTTTAAATATTACAAATTGTTTGTTAGTATCAACTAATCTGCAGAAAGAAATTAATAACATGATCAACGACGGCTGCTTATTGTAAAAGCCTGATGAAAAGTGATCGCAGATTGATAGGAATTTTTGGTATTTTTAAAAAATCTTATAAGAATTCTTTGACATTTCTGTAGACTGTTTGGTTAAGCTTCCATGATTTAGATTGCTTATGTCGCTTATTGCCTTGTGAGTCACAGTTTATATAATATGGCGATGAAATAAATCATTATAAAGATCCAGCTTTGTATCTTTGTCTCATAATGAAGTCAATGAAAATACCGTAAAATTCCGACAATAATCCTTGGGCTTATATTTGTCCAAAAGGCTTTTTCGAGGGGCTGGGGTAGGGTTTTATTATCGGGGAGGTGGGGGGTAAGGGAAGAGCTTATTATCGGAAGGAATCGCGTTTCAAAAATGTTTGGGGTAATATTTGGAAGGGTTTTTGTTTCTGAAATATTTTAGGTTCATACAAGAATACTGCATGGTAAAACTCTCTAAACATAACGATATGAAACACAAAACAAGTTCTATAGTCGTCAATTGAACATCACAAGTCTAAGCATACTGTAACGACATGAAATACAAAACAAGTTCTACAATAGGGGGTTTATAATCCACCGTGCGGAAAAAGATGGCGACTGGTACATTTACCCATAATTCTTAGCGCACGAAAACCCTAAAAACGCTCATAAAAACGCACAGAAAAGTTTTAAAAACTTCAAATCTAGCATACACAATGTTGTTAGTGCAGGGACGAATTTCGCCAAAAAATATGGTATGGGGGGAAGCGCTTATTAGGGTGCGTTGGGGGGGGGGGGGGGAGCGCTTATTATCGGAAGGATTTTTGCGTCTGTGATTTGGGGGGCTTGTTTTCGGGGGTGGGGGCTGGGGGCTTTTACAGTTTCTATACGTTTCATATTTCCGGCAGAAATAACTAAGGCATCGACTGAGTTTATCGAAGTAGGCAAAAGCTGTCTTTTAATATTTGTAAATAACAATGTCTGCGATTGAAGTCTCGAATAACGACAATCACACTCAAGTACGCGGAGTGATGGTGCCCGTCAAAGATTGTACCACGTGATCAGTTTGGGCTAATGATGACAAATGAAAATTTAGTGGTGAATTATAATTAAACAATAGAGTGTTTTTCTCGAGCAACTATTTTAGCTGATAGTTGCCCGCGGAAATTTTATGTTCTAAAATACAAATATTAGCCCGAGAACGATGTTCGAGGGCTTATATGCTAGTTTTTTTAGAATATAAAATTTCCAAGGGCAACTATCATACCGATAGTTCCGAGACAAAAACACTATATTGACGTTATTATTCACCACTAAAGCCTGGTTTTCACTAGCGACGCAAGCACAAGCGCAAGCATAAGCGCAAGCACAAGCACAAGCACAAGGATCAAAATATTTTGATCCTTGTGCTTGCCGTTATGCTTGCGTCGCATGTGAAAACGGAACATAACATAAGCACAAGAAAAAACAGTGATTTTGATATTATTTTGAAGGAAGTTTTGAACAAAACAAAGGTTAGTTCAGAAAATTTTCTCCGAAAGTCATTTGTGAGTTATTGTGCTTATTTTGGTTGCCTTGATTCAACTAATCTTGCTGGTTAAAAACGTCGTTGACGTGAAAATTGTTCGTTTCGTTTTCTAGCGAAAATAACATTATTCGAGCTTTCAGTCAATGAGTAAAACAAATAGATTCATGTTTTCCGTCAGTCAAACGCAAACAAACTTGGTTTTAACAATGACCAAATCTTTCTGGTGAATATTTCGTTCTTGTGCTTGTGCTTGTGCTTGCGTTCGTTTTCACTTGCACATAATTATTGTGCTTGCGATTATGCTTGCGCTTGTGCTTGCGCTTGTGCTTGTGTCGCTAGTGAAAACCAGGCTTAAAGCCTAACAGGGGAAAAATATAATAACACAATACAATACTGGTGAACGTGCTTTCTATTGTTTATGCTCAAGAAAATAATAACAAAACACTGAATGATATCCTTATGATAAGGAAGTTTCCGTGTAACTAAACTGTCGGTTCGCAAATTCTCAAAATTCGATCTTTTACAAAGTGGCCGTTTGCTGCGGAGCTACTGAAGAAGCTGGGCAACAGCCGTTATGATTTCGTGCATTTTATGTCCACCATTGTCCACTATGCATTGCCTAGTTCCTGTATGACTTTCTCCCTAACCGAGACGAACTGCTGGGGACATTTTTTCGCTCGGACCACGTGACCCATCCGAAACGGATTGACCGTGGCGAAATATAGAGGCCTAGGAACTAGGCAACACCGTGCACACTATTTTGGGAATCACAATAAGTGACATTCCCATTAATAAATCAAGACAAGGAAGTTTCACGTGAAAATTGGGGCACTTGTGTACAGACTCGTACAAAAAATAATCAGTTCAATTACTTTCCTACACAGCCTGTGCAGTCGGAGGGAACAAGTGCCGTTTTTGGCAAATCTTCGTTGATGCAATCGAATAGTTTCCGATTCTTATTATCCAATCAAGAAACAGCGCGAGCACTCACGAGTACTCCGAAAGCAATCGCGCCAGCATAGTGCAATTAGGAAACATCATGTTGCTTAGCAACTTCGGGGACGAACACCGCGGGCTCAGTCCCGTCTCGGAGACGGGATTTCGCCATCAACTGTTACTTGTTCCCCCGACTGTGTGGAGCCTGGTGTGGAGTGAAGGCAGATTGCTCACAGCCTACGGTATTAGAGTGCAAGTGGTGTCCCACTTTCCCCCAGACCATCCACGCGGGCGCAGCTAACAATTATTTTGTTAATTTTATTTACAAAATTCGCCAAAGGAAAACAGGCAATAGGACATGGCATCGGTCCCTTACTAGGCCTATACCCTTCCCAGCCCCAAGTGAAAAAACCCAAACCCAACCCACAACTAAGATAAAGAAAAGCTAATTTATATAAGGTTATAATAATAATATTGTATAGGAAAATCGCCGTAAGGTGATTTACAGAAGCCCGTCCTATTATAAAATACTTATATATTATAAAACAAAAGCACGCCTGCTGGGGATTAATGCGGCGGCATTTAAGGCAGACAATTGTGTAAGTACGAATGTTGTCTGCATCAAAAACTTTAAATAAACGAGAAAAAAAAATTTCAGCTTATTTTTAAAACTATAAAGGGAGAATCAGCAATTTTCAGAGCGTCAGGTACAGAGTTCCATAACTGAGTTAACTATCCTGTTAAAATAAGAGTCGCAGAAACTGGAAGTTCTGGCAATACTGAGAGGTCTTCAGATAATTGCCAGTATCTCTGGCGAGAACGCTTCTGACTAAAGGTAACAAACTGCGAAAGATCTAGCTTAACTAAGCCATGCCTACATTTGAAAAGAAAACCAAATCTAGGAACTCTAGCCAATAATTAATTGGTAGTAGCTTTTGTAGCCTGTCATTTTGTTGGCCCGTCTCTGGACACTTTCAATTAACAGAATGTCCTTAACTACAGACTGAGGTGCCCTCCATCGCGGTCAAACGTCAAACAAAAATAAACTACGCCGACAAACCTCATCATTACACCATGTTTTAAACACGTCTAACTTTTTTGGTAAACGTCAAAAAAAAAAGTTTTAAATCAACAGAATGTTGGAAATATACTGAACTTTGTGTTTGAAAAGTCTAAACTTCTCCTTTTACCTACTTTTGTTTCCTTTCGCAAATTACTATCAAGGTTTTGATTTCGGATTGTTGCAATGGTTTTCCTTCAAAATTTGGCGCGGGAATTGGCTGGGGCGACCAGAATTTACGCCTTCAGTTTGCGCATGCTCGAGCGTTTGACCGCGGTGAAGAGGTGCCCAAACCTGAGAACAGTAGCCAGTACACATCCGCCTCCTCCTCTCAAAAAAATCGGGAAGAGAGTAGCACAGGTGCAAACGTACTAACCGGATACATACAGTAAATTCAGAGCTTTATACAGTCCAAGATTCCTGCACAGTTCCGTTTTTCCAACAACAATATGGTCGGAATCTGCAAGTTAGGACGGAAATTCTCCGAGAGACCAATATATGTAGGCACTTGTGACAGCTCATCTATGGACCTAAAATCAAAAATAGATTTCAAAAAATTATTATAGGAAGAGACCCATGTCAGTGGGAGAATGATTTTCATAGATCATCTTGCAATCATATAACGGTTGGGATTTCACTCCGGGCCCCGATAAACGCCGCGGTTTCGAATAAACGCCGGTTCTACAAGACCGAGTTTTAAACAAATGCCCCGTCGTTTATACGAGGCACCAGCGTTTAGCATTTACTAGGCATTTACTTGAACACGACCTTACAGATCTCAATCTTATCGATCAGAAGGTGTACTAGAAACACCACAGCAGGAGTCCAGGTCAATATACGATTCTTCAAAGAGGCTGCAAACAAACTAATCTGCATAAATTGAAGAGGCTAGAAGGTTTTTGACACTTTAATAAAGTTCTCATTCACTCATTCAAGAGTCTTATGAGTCATAATCTGATTTCGAAATGTACTCATTTTAATCAGATTCTGATTAAACTATATCAATGTAGGGGCTATACAATCTCTTCAATTACCTCCCTGACTTTTGCAAGAGCATGCCTATGGAGGGGGGGGAGGGCAGGGGGTATGAATGTCCCTCTTCCGGTACATTTTACTCCCAGTTCCCACCCCTTAATCGCTCCCGCCTCTTTGTGCTTTTCCTATTGCGAAATATTGCGCAATGCTGCGAAATTATTTCTTATTTCTTCCGGTTCCCAACACCTTGGTAAAATAGCTTTCTCGCCCTCTCTTTTCCCGCCTCCCGTAGACTTCCGCCCCTCCCCTTTAATCCTGGATCCTGGAGTTCGCACTATCCCATCGAATAAAACTGCGTTTTACTTCAGCTGAAAGTCGTCCTTCGTATCAATAACAAAACGGGTTGACATTGTTAAACATTTGAAACAATTTATACTCACAATATATACATGCTAGTTTTCTCCAAATTCTAATGTGACGTCATCGCCAATGAGTATGAACGGAGCCCAGTACTTGACGGCACTAAACTTCTCTGACTCTCTGAGACATTTCATCGCCCATTTCAGAGCCGCACTGGCGCTATTTCCATCTTTAAGGTGTTTGTAGAAGCTTCTCATAAACTCCATAGTGGCCTCGTCATTAATCGCCCTGAGAGACACCAGAACAGAACGAGCCCCAGCACCCAAGAAAGCTCGTGCAATACCGACCACACCCTCCGCTGAAACCTTCCCTTGAGCACTGTGACAGCAACTGAGCACAACAAGCCTTGCTCGTAGCTTCACAGCTTGCACATCTGCAATTTTCAACACATAATCTTTTTCTTGTGGGATCTTGGATTTACGCGCGGGGTTTGGAGCCAATATGATTTCACCGGTCTCCATTATTCCATGTGCTGCAATGTGTACCAAAGCAACAGAAGCGATTCGTTTCAGCACCTCATCTTTAGTTGCTTCTCCTCCCGTGAGAGGTGTGGTCTTCAGAAACGTGCCTATCACATTTACTTCCTCTCTGGCCCATGGTAACTGCGCCAATTTGGGCTTTCTCTTGATTTTCACCAGACACGGATCTCCCACGAGAAGCACTCCACTCTTGCTGTGGTAGCCCTCGGAACAATCAGTAATTAGTTTCAAAGTGGTCAGTGAGGGAATAATGCGAATCCTCAAAGATTCACTGAGGTACCTTGAAGCATCATCCACAAATGCAGCATAAGGAGCCAAGCATAGCGGACCATCTGGAACAATGATTATTTCATCGCCTTGAAGCGCGTTTGCAATGGGGCCAATAATATTACGATACAAGAGGCGCAAAGGATGATTTTCGCCTCTTTCCTGACCACGTTCTTCTTTGAAAGCATCCTTCCTCAAACAGTCTAAGAAGGGGGGCGCATCTTCATGTTCATGTTCTATTTCCTTTTGTCTAAACTGAACATCGTTTCCTTCTTCGCAGATTATCCAAAAATTGATCGTGTTACTTTCAAGGGCTATAAAAACTACTTGGTTGGATACGTTGCTTAACAAATCAGAGATCGTTTCTTTGGGTTCAAATGGCACAGACGGAAGTACTCCAATTTCATACTGTACTTTCATGAGATCCGCCAAGGCCTGTGCTCGTCCTTGCTCAGCAGCACACAAAGCTTCATCGGTCTTTTGAACCCTCACCAGAGTTCTCCACAGACTGGTGTACGCATCTTGAAATGTATTTCGAAAGCTTATTTTCCACACATCTTCAGAGTGAAGAAGAGCCCTCGCATCATTTTTCAATTTTACACTGGATCGATAATAATCCAGAGCTTCATACAAAGAACCGGATGATTCAAACACACCACCTAGCAAACAACAAGCATTTCCTTCTCCAATCCTGTCCCCCACTTCTTTGGCAATGCTGAGAGATTGCATTTGGTACTTTATGGCTTGTTCAAAATCACCGATCATAGTATAGGCAATACCAAGAACACCATAGGCATGTCCCTCTCCAGCTCTGTCTCCCAATTCTTTGGCAATGTTAAGATTTTGTATATGGTACTCCATGGCTTGTTCAAATTTACCGAGTCTATGATACACAACGCCAAGATTGCAATAGGCACCTCTTTCTCCAGCCCTGTCTCCCACTTCCTTAGCAATACTAAGACGAAGTTCGTGGTTTTCTATGGCTTTCTCAAAATCCCCGAGTCTAAAATAAGCACTGCCAAGATTGCCATACGCAGCTCCTTCTTCAGCCCTGTTCGCCACCACTTGAACAATGCTAAATTGTTGCGTTATGGTACTCTATTGCTTGATGAAAATCGCCGAGACTATGATAAGCATTGCCAAGATTACCATAGGAACGTCCTTCTCCAGCCTTGTCGCCCACTTCTTTGGCAATACTAAGACTAAGCTTATGGTACTCTATGGCTCGTTTAAAATCTCCACAACTACGATGAGCATTTCCAAGATTACCATAGGCAGCTCCTTCTTCAGCCCTGGCACCAATGTCTCTAGTAATGGAAAGATGTTGCTGGTGGTACTCTATGGCTTGATGAAAATTGCCAAGACCTTGATGAACATTGCCGAGATTTGCATAGGCATCTCCTTCTCCAGCCCTGTCATTAACTTTTTTAGCAATGTTAAGATGAAGATTTTGGTACTCTATGGCTTGTTTATAATCACCACAATGCTCATAAGCAATTCCAAGATTTCCATAAGCAATTCCTTCTCCAGCTTTGTCACCGATTTCTTTGGTAATGCTAAGATATTGTTCGTGGAACTCTTTGGCTCTTTTAAAATTACCGAGACTCTGATAAGCATTGCCGAGATTGGCATAGGCGTGTCCTTCTCCAGCTTTCTGCCCTAGTTGTTTGGCAATGCTAAGCCGACGGTTGTGGTACTCTATGGCTTGTTCAAAATCACCAAGACCTTGATAAGCATTACCAAGATTGCCATAGGCGCATCCTTCTCCAGGTCTGTCTGATATTTCTTTGGCAATGCTAAGCTGACGGTTGTGGTACTCCATGGCTTGTTTCAAATCACCAAGATTGTCATGGACAACGCCAAGATTACCGTAGGCAACACCTTCGCCAGCCCTGTCCCCCAGTTCTTTGGCAATACTAAGATGTTGCTTGTGATACTCCATTGCTTTTTCAAAATCACCAAGACCTTGATAAGCATTACCAAGATTGCCATAGGCGCATCCTTCTCCAGGTCTGTCTGACATTTCTTTGGCAATGCTAAGCTGACGGTTGTGGTACTCCATGGCTTGTTTCAAATCACCAAGATTGTCATGGACAACGCCAAGATTACCGTAGGCAACACCTTCGCCAGCCCTGTCCCCCAGTTCTTTGGCAATACTAAGATGTTGCTTGTGATACTCCATTGCTTTTTCAAAATCACCGAGACCCTTATGAGCATTGCCAAGATTGCCATAGGTACGTCCTTCGTCAGCCCTGTCCCCCAGTTCTTTGGCAATGCTAAGACTACGATTCTGGTACTCTATTGCTTGTCTAAAATCACCTACATCACAATAAGCAACACCTAGATTGTTATATGCACCTCTTTCTCCGCCCTTGTCCTCCAATTCTTTGCTAATGCTTAGATATTGCTTGTGATACTCTATTGCTTGTTTAAAATCACCACAACAACAATGAGCATTTCCAAGATTACCATAGGCAGCGGCTTCTCCAGCCCTGTCACCAACGTCCTTAGTAATGGAAAGATGTTGCTGGTGGTACTCTATGGCTTGCCGAAAATTACCAAGACTATGATGAGCATTGCCGAGATTGTAGCAGGCATATCCTTCTCTAGCCCTATCCCCCAATTCTTTGGCAATGCAAATATGTTCCTTGTGGTACTCTATGGCTTTTTTAAAGTCACCAAGACTATCATAACAATCGCCAAGTTCGTAATATGCAGCTCCTTCGCCAGCCCTGTTTCCCACTTCTTTGGCAATGCTAAGATATTGCTTGTGGTACTTTATGGCTTCTTCATAATCGCCGAGACTTTTATACGAACTGCCAAGGTTGCCACAGGCATGTCCTTCGCCTTCCCTGTCCCCACTTCTTTGGCAATCGAAAGTTGTTGCAATTGGTGCTCTATAACCTCTGAGCCACTTTCTGCCATTATTTACATCTATTATAGTGAAGTATTGGCTTCCCTCTTATCAAGTACATCATACCTGCTGACAAGAGATTCCTTACTTCTATATCGTCATCATTCAGTGTAGGGATCCCACGAGATTGCGTCATCCAATCCCATAAGTCAATATAAATGTCCGGTGGACTTCTCTTGGTGTAGGAACTATATTTCCTTTGACAATTCGATTCGAAGCTTGACTTCGTTGTCACTTTAAGCTTTTGAGTGAAAATTCACCCAGCTTCTCAAAACACGTCGTCCGCCATCGAGCGGGATAAGATACGCATTGAATATGGGATTGGATGACGCAATCTCATGATGACTCGATATAGAATTACCATCAATTTAATTCACCTTACAGGTAAGTCTCGTTTAATTCGATCTCAATCATATGGCGTTAAGCTTACTACACACGAGCAAGTTTTCTTTGACAAGTATTCGACAGTATTCATGACAAGTTTTATTTGCTCGTGTGTGTACGACAAAAAGTGGCAGGTTTTACCTTGACAAGTCTCCTTGTTCAAAAACTAAGCTTTCATACTGAATTCTGCCGGCAGAATTTCTAGCAGAATAAGGTATTTTCGACGCGAGCATTCTGCCGGCAGAATAATAATAATAATAATAATAATCTTTATTTATATAGCGCCGTTTCTACTAAAAACCAACAGCGCTTAACAAAACTACTTATTATAAACAAATAAACATTACTTTACTGATATGATAATTTACTATTATAAAAACGAATAATTATAAGGAAAGCAAAGATTTCTAGAATAGATTTTCAGAATAACGCATTTTCGAGCAGAAATTACCAGAAAATCAGTAACACTAATGATATGCATAACAGTTGAAGAAAAATTGAAAACTAAATACAAAACCAATGAAAATACCTTGTGATATCTCGATTAAACACGCTCACACGGAAGTTCCTTTTTTGTAAGATCTTAACAAAAAAAGTCACCGTTTCGACTAATATGAGTGACATTGTACAGCATTGTACAAAGTAAGAAAAACTACAATAGATTTCACAGCAATTTTGCTAAACAAAATATCCATCTAATATCTACAATTTCTTACAGAATTTTGAGCAGAAAAAGCAATTTTTACGAGCATTGCCGGCAAACAGAATAAGCCATTTTACGAGCAGAATTTATTGCCTATCAAAAACTGGCATGTCAGATTATTGTCAGTATTTGAACAAGGAAACTTGTCCACGTGACCGCGGCCTGTCTGCCATGCGTGACCATAACTACTGTTATGTCACACCTACAATTTTATTAAACAATCCTCTCATAAGACCTCATAGGTCGGTTATCTGATTTACAAAATAGAAATTGCGAACTAAACGACAAACATAAACAATTAATTAACGGTAGCTTCAATAGCAAATCTGCGAACTAATAATCGAATGGGGAGCCTGCGAATAGACCCTTCCACGGTTTTTTTCAACTTTTGATATTGTTCAGTTAGCAAAAATCTACCGACAGTGCTGAAAAGAGCACCTTGAACTTAGTAAAATGGCCAAGTTTGAGAGTGATATCTTTCAAAATAGCGAAAACGTAGTTCCGCAAAGTCTCAAAATTTTACAGACGTCTGTATGCTGGTGGGCTGGAGTTTGTGCCCCCCAGCATACAAACGTCTGTAAAATTTGAGACTTTGCGGAACTATATCTTTGCGATTTTACAAGATATGAATCTAAAATTTGGCCAATTTACTAATTTCAAGGTGCTCTTTCCAGCATTGTCGATATATTTTTCCTAACTGGCCAATATTAAAGTTGAAAAAAACGTGGAAGGGTCTATTACAACTTGAATTAACTGTTCAATTCCGTTTCAGGTTGAGTAATATATATATGAATAATTTTAAATATCAGCACAGGGAGCAGAGGAGCTAAATTTGACTTTGCGAGTTTCGATGTATACGTGACCTTTGCGAGTTTAGCCTGCGAGCGAGCTCTCTTGGCGTTTTTGGGGAAAGAGAAACCGGGGGGGGGGGGGGGGGGGGGGGGGGGGGGGGTACTCAAAAAAGTTTTATACGGGGAGGCTCCGCCCAGAGTTCCAACCCTTACCCTTTCATATACCATTTTTCACAGAAAAGGTACCCCTTTCATATACCTTCCATAGAAAATGGTACCCTTTTCATATACCTTCCGTAGAAATTATGAAAATGGTACCCCTTTCACATACCTACAGTAGAAGCACTGCATCCCTTTTCTATACCCTTGTAATGCACTTAATGAACAATATATATCACCAGAAATCATCAAGCATTACCAGTAGAGATGTTAACCAAACAATAATATCATTTACTCGTGAAATCCCTACCCTTTCATATACTTCAACTCGTGAAATCCCTACCCTTTCGCATACCTCAAGCCTAAAAAAGGACCCCTTTCGGGCGGAGCCTCCCGTATAGTCCATTATAGGGAGTACCCCCCCCCCCCCGGGGTATACACTTGGCATTTGAATACACTGTCACGACACATAGCAGCGCTGAATTAAGACCCTTCCACTGGGTTTTTTTTTTCAACTTTTGATATTGGCCAGTTAGCAAAAATCTATCGACACTGCTGGAAAGATCACCTTGAAATTAGTAAATTGGCCAAATTTTAGATTCATATCTTGTAAAATCGCAAGTTCCGCAAAGTCGCAATTTTTTACAGACGTTTGTAATTGCTGGGGGGCACAAACTACAAACGTCTGGAAATTATTTCCCGACTTTGTAGAACCATGTTTTCGCGGGTGTATGTAAAACCAGGAACACACCCGGAACACCCCGGAACACCCGAACACCCCGAACACTCCCGGAACACCCCGGAACACCCCCGGAACACCCCCGGAACACACCCCGGAACACCCCGGAACACCCCCGGAACACCAACAGAATATCCCAGGAACACAAAAAATATAAAAATAGTAATAAAATAATAATAAATAAATAAAATAAAAACAAATATATTTATATAGTGGTTGAAGTAGTGAAATCGAACACGGTAAGCGGTCAAGAGCCGTTAACGAATCGACTGATACCGAACACTTCCGAAGATGCCCCGAAGATTTCCGAAGATGTACCGAAGATTTCCGAAGATGTCCCGAACACTTCCGAAGATGTCCCGAAGATTTCCGAAGGTATATCGAAGACTTCTGAAGATGTTCCGAAGATTTCCGCACGTTTTCAGAAGACCCGAATTTTTCTCTGGTCCCGAGGGTGTCCGCTTACGTAAAGACGAAGAGTAAAAGAGAGCGCAGAAAAATTCGCCTGATACTCAGGTTAGGGAGGTTCGACTGAACAAACAACGACATGATTGACCAACCTTTGCCACTTATTCACTCTTAGATAAGAAGCTTCGGAAAAATTCGGTCTTCTGAAAACGTGCGGAAATCTTCGGAACATCTTCAGAAGTCTTCGATATACCTTCGGAAATCTTCGGGACATCTTCGGAAGTGTTCGGAAATCTTCGGAAATCTTCGGAAGTGTTCGGGACATCTTCGGAAATCTTCGGTACATCTTCGGAAATCTTCGGGGCATCTTCGGAAGTGTTCGGTATCAGTCGATTCGTTAACGGCTCTTGACCGCTTACCGTGTTCGATTTCACTACTTCAACCACTATATAAATATATTTGTTTTTATTTTATTTATTTATTATTATTTTATTACTATTTTTATATTTTTTGTGTTCCTGGGGTATTCTGTTGGTGTTCCGGGGTGTGTGTTCCGGGGTGTTCCGGGGTGTCCGGGGTGTTCCGGGAGTGTTCCGGGGTGTTCCGGGGTGTTCCGGGGTGTTCCGGGTGTGTTCCGGTTTTACATACACCCTGTTTTCGCTATTTTGCAAGATATCACTCTCAAACTTGGCCATTTTACTAATTTCAAGGTGCTCTTTCCAGCTGTGTCGGTATATTTTTGCTAACTGGACAATATCAAAAGTTGAAAAAACCGTCGAAGAGTCTATAATGCTATAAGCTTAATTTGCGTTCAGAAATGGTCAGAAATGTTGACTCAGTACTTACCACTGGCTCTATAAGGCAGACTTTGGAACGAAACAGTGGCACGAAGACAGCTGAGAATACGTGCCAAGACGGTGATTTAGCCCAAACAGATACCATCATACAAGGACATACAATGGAACATCATGTTGTCGCTTCGCTTTCGAATGTCACGAGATCGCCTCGTGTTCAGTCGATCAAACAGGCAGGAAGTTCAAATTATTATAATTCCTGAAATTCTCTTTCATTTTTGTTTTCCAATGAGAAATGTCGTCCTGTTGTGTACATCCTCTGATCAGTTAGGGGCGAGCGCGAAGCGCGAGAGCGGGGGATGATTCGTTCCCCGCGCGCCCCGTTCTAAATTACCCCCGCGAGCGACTGGGGACGAGGCAGCGAAACTACATCAGGGACCCAAGCTAAAGGGGCGACTCGTGAGGATATCAATGACGTCATTTCCCGCTTTTGCACGGTTGTTTTTCAGCTTTGAATTACGGCAATTCATGTTTTTTAAAAGAAAATTACACGGCGGCTTGACTGATATGAATTGTATTTTCTCTTGTTAAAAATAATATCTTACTCGCTTGCTACACGCGTTCGTAAAATATTGTTTTTACCACTCGAAAACAAAAGTCATATATTCGCGCCGCCATGTAATATATCCTCTATATATTAACAGCGCAGAATTTTCAAGGTTACAAATAGTCGTAACTGAAAGCTATTGCCTTTCCGCTGGTTTCGATGTTTACACGGGCACAGCAGTTCATATAGTTGAACCTCTCCACAACGGCCACCCTGGTGCAGAATTATCTGGCCGTTGTCTTGAGAGGTGGCCGTTATAGGGAGGTTTCAATAAGAGCCGGTAAAGTGTATGACTCGACGCACGGTCGGGACGAAAAATCCTGGCTGTTGTAGAGAGGTGGCCGTTAGTTCAGGTTCGACTGTAACTTGAAATGCTGCAAAATTCCAAGCGGTAGCAGAGAAATATCCCATCTCCCAATTTTTAGACTCATTTTTCTCCTCCCTACTTTTTCCGGCCGTTTCTCCCTCCTCCCTTATTTTTTTCGGCCATATCCCTAAACCGTTTCTCTCCACTCATTTCAGTCCACAATAGTTTAACATCTTTTACGCAAAGCCATCCACTCTTTCCTGGACTAAATATATGATCACTCCAAAACTAGCCCTGCGTAGCAGGCTCTGGAGTAAAATGAAGCGCGAGTTGGAAAACGCGCGAGGCGAGCGGAGCGAGCGCGCGAAGCGCAGACTCTCGCGGCTGTGCCGCTCGCTTTCGCGGCTTCTCCGCTAAAAATTTTACTTCGCGCGCCAACAAGACCGCCAGCTACGCAGGCTACTCCCAAAAAAGATGGAAAAACTCAGCTATACTTTATATATGCTTTATAAATGCACATTACCAACATAAGTTTTCTAAGCTTTTCAAGTTTGCGTTTGAATGGAATGTGTCCGATGATTCCAAAACTTGGCAGTGAAACCACTCGCGAAGCCTGCTGCTCGTGCTTCCACTTTGATTTTGACATTTTATGAACGTCATTTCTATAGTCTATATAGCTTAAATACTAAAATGAAAATTTCGCCGCTCTGAATTGGTTAAAAACATGTATTTATCACATAAAACATAGAAAAGCGGTATGTTTTATCGTTTCGCGCGCGAAATCTATAGTTTTAAAGCACATAAAGAAGCCAAAAACCATGTTTTATACTGTCTTATAAAACACGACGGAATTTGAGAACACGAGAGAAATTTAGAAACACAGCCAGGCGAGTTTTTCTAAATTTCTCTCGTGTTCTCAAAATTCCCGTCGTTTTATACATAATAATACATGGTTTGGCTCTTATTTGTTAATACCAAATAGAAAACGTTCTCCGTGTTTCCATAGAGTTATGGTGGCACGAGTGAAATTTGGGAGAACGAGAAATGCTGTGGAAACATGAGCCGCAGGTGAGTGTTTCCACAGCAATTTCGAGTTCTCCCCAAACTTTCACGAGTTTTTTAATACCATAACTCTATGGAGGAAAAACCCGGAAAAACGTTTTCTATTTTTCTTATGAAATAAAAGCACGAAGCAATTTTCTATGTTTCCATAGAGTTATGTAAATGGTGCCAAATCAGAGCGCACGTAGTATCTTGTTTATTTCATAAGATTGTCGAACTCGCCCTCGCTCATCACAAACTCGGGCTTTAGTCTAAAAGCGAAGAAGACAATTCTTGTTCGATTAGTTCCATGTCAGTTTTGAATGCGGTGAAGTCACCACTCAGAGATGTGTCGGTTGAGTTTCCATGTTTGTTTTGCACAATAAGGTACATTGTGAAAAGAAGCAAAAGAGTTGACGACGGCCACCTACAGAAACAAGATGGGAGAAGGTATAACAACCTTAGGTAAAGTCTGTTTTAAATATATAGATAGAGGAGACTACATAAGTCTAGTGGCTCACATGAAAGACTCTTACAGGTCCCCACTACGTCCCGGGGACACTCAATGTAAAAGTGGACGGGGTGTTCGTCGTACCCTTTTAGTGGTTAAACATGCGTGGTTTGGTACCGCTTAGAGTGTTTAAATCAACATGACCACCATTTAGAGTTATCCTGGTACCTTTGGAACTGATTTGTTTTAGAATCCCCGTAAGAAAAGATGGCGACTGGTACATTTACCCACAATTCTTACGCACGAAAACCCTAAAACGTTTCATAAAACACACGAAAAGTTTCTAAAAAACTTCAAACCTAGCATACACAATGTTGTTAGTACAGGGACTAAATTTCGCAAAATATGGCTTTCAATGTGCCTATTGCTGTGTTAGGTTCGCCAAAGGTATTTGTGGTAAAATGTACAGCCGCATCTTTTTCTTACCTGGATTAGGCACCCCTTTGGGTGAAAATGAATTTTGAGCCACACCCACAAGCGAGACTCTGGTGTGGGAGTCCCCCCCCCCCCCCCCCCCCACCCTCTACCCGACTTATGTGACTTTTCCCGTAGGCGGCGACGTCAAAGAAGCCACACGTCGATAACTTGCTCGTGCCCTAGATTTGCTCTCTGTTTGGAATGTATAGTTTTGTTTTAACATACCGAAAAAGAAGATTCTCTTGATGTAAAACCAAACAGGCTCAGATCCACAAAGAAACACCAAGTTACTTAGAATGAGGCACGTGACGGTCACAACACCAAAAATGGCGCGAATTCGGCGTGACGCGGCTGGCGAAAGCTTCTCCTGTAGAAGATACAAGAAAACAAACAACATATGACAACAAACTGGGGCTGGGCTGGGTAGATAGGCCTAGCAAGGGACGCCATGTCTTATTGTCGGTTTACCCGCCATTGGCGAATTAAGTAAATAAATAATAAATAAAAAACAGTTCCGTTTTAGTTACGTATTTTATTTACAAAGAATGTTTGTTTTAGAAGGGGGTTGGAAAGCTAGGACGTTATTTTTATATTCTTACTTATCTGATTACGATTACTTATCTGATTATGATCCACAAACTTGAAAACGTTCCGGCATTCAGTAACGAAACCTCGTGCATAAGCTAACTACATAAACAACTGTCTTTTTAACATGATAGACTGCATTTTCGTACAAACGTGATTTTTATAATCTTACCAACAAAACCGAATGGTATTGATTAAAATCTTCAATTTATAACGTCGAAGAACTTTTTTTGGAACGACGACGGCAAAAATAAATACCGGGGCGGGGGTGAGGTGGGTGGAGTGGGGCGGGGCCGGGTGGGGTGGAGTGGGGTGGGGTGGGCTAGGATTAACTTCTATATGTGGGAAAGCAGTTGTGTGACGGTTAACGCGTTGGAATTGAGAACGGCAGCTCCAGAGTTGCAGCAGGTCCTTGTGTTCCTGGGAAAGGACACTTTGCTCTGACAGTGCGTCTCTCCACCCAGGCGTATAAATATTAAATGGGTATGAACGAATTGTCCCGGCTGGTAGCTGCATGCAACGGAATCCGGAGGTTGGCGCTGGTATCGAGAACGGGGAGGTTAAAGGGGCAGTGTCACGGGGATTTGATGTCATTTCAAAAACCAAAAAAAACGTTTTTGTATTTACAGAAAACTAAAAATAATGGTCAAATTTTGTTATAAATTACCATCCTAGTGTACTAAAACTGTCAATAAGTGTCTCTGGCCATAGAAACTGGGTCGGAAATGGATCGCAATTTGAAAACATGTTAGGCTAACAGTTTTTCAATTTCTCGCATTTTCGTTCCAAAATGCATTAGAACAGCCCATAATTTGTTCCTCTTTCAAGAATTTGGTGATTTCTTTTTCTTGGTGTTCTAGAATTATTTTGTAAATAAAAAAGGTACTGAAGCACAGTTTTTACCAAAAAAGGTCAAAATCCCCGTGACACTGCTCTTTAACATAACTTAGTCACCTTATACTCGGTGTTTAATTTTTTTTTAACAAAGAAACCCACCTCAGTTGTTTAACAGACGGAAACATCAACACAATGCCTGCCACAGATTCCACCACAACTCCAAGCCAGTTAGGAATGAACCACCATAAGGCGTACACGTGACCACCATGCCAATAACCATATAAAGGCAAAAGCAAGAAACGAGCCGCGATTTGACGAATAACACCTCTACGGGACCCTCCCATAGGGACATAAATATACCTGCAACCAATGAAAAAACAGTGGCCATTGCCATTTGCAACTACGAATGTTCAAAATAAGTTGAGCTATAAACGCAACAGAAGAGATTTTAAGAGAACCAATTTCTGACCTTTTCATCCAAGTGTTAAGGCCCCTATCAAAGTACCTGAAAAGTTGAAACAAATAGCAGAGAAATACTATGAAGTTTTTTAAATTGTTTCGAAATCAATTAAAGGGTGCCACGCATCAATTTTAACCGCAAAATGTATGAAGGATGTCCAATAACAATGGTTTGATTTTGTAGAACATTACTTGACAAATGATAGAAACCCACTAGTAAGTGAGGATGACTAACGATGGCGAGGATATAAGTGGATTACAATATGGACAAACTTGAAAACGCGAGGCTCATATTACTTTCTAATTCTGTAAACTCTTGTTGCAACATCGAATGTTTCTTACTTCCACATGTCTGTGAAGAGATATAGCGTGGTCACACATCTCGGAGGCAAAGGAACCTCGACCCCATCCACCCGCGCCAGCACTCCTGTACAGCGGTAGAACACCTTGTACTTGATCAGGAAGATTTGCAGTTGAGAGTACATGACCCCAGTCAGGGCCCAATTGGACAAGGAGCTAAATAAGCTGGAGTCCTGCGTGAGGGCTGTCGAGTAGACAAAGTGTAAATAGCCCTCCAGGAAAAAGTACCACCATAATGTACGCGCTGTGTCCCAGAGAAGCGACTTGATTTCCTCGCTTGAAAAGGACTTGTAAGGCTGATAAACTAAAAAGACAAAAAAACACGAATACAAATACCAAAACGCAAAATTAAAACCAGTAATCTCGGCCCTGTAACAAGCGGACAGTCGCCAAAGTTCTAGAACTCCAAGGTTTACAAGGTAAGATATTTCAGTACTTCCCAATGAAAATGAAAATTTGACCACACCCAAAGGTTACTTTTAGCGAGGGTGTTCGTTTATTATAAGTTTGACTCAATTTGTTATTATTTTCAAGAGCTATATGACACGTGGAATAAAGGTTAGCCTGTTCAATAGCATCTTCTGGATCTTCAGAGCATCCACACGTTACAATCAACTCTCTCTAAGACGTACACCATCGGGACCGGCACCAACTGTCCGTCTTAGAGAGGTGTCCGGCTTATAGAGAGTTTAGATACAGTAAAATGACTGAAAAACGGCGCGCAGGGACCAACGCCAGGTATCCGCCTTATAGAGGTGTCCGTTAAGAGAGAGTTGACTGTATAGCTTCACCTTGGGATATTTTGGAGAAATTACGCCGCAAGGAGATGCATGGCCGCGAGCCCTAAATTATAAAGGCAGTTGACTGAATTATCCTGTGCATACTCCAGTTATGCGTCATGTTGGAAGAGCTGGTTGCCCAACCACGCAAATTTCATTCAACGGCAAAAAGTAAGTTGGCGTTTATTAAAACTGAGCAATTTAAGGACGAAGACAAAAGGTCTTACATCAGGGCCTGGCTGTTCAAAGGGTGGACAATGCTATGAGAACTTTATTTTATTTAAAGTGTCAAGAACGAATCCACCGGATAAATTACTATCCCACTGCATAGCGTATTATGTTTTGTTTACAATGAAGATGGACGCTACGTTGCCACTCGACAAAAGTTTTTGATTAATTTTTGACAACTTTTTGACGACTTTCGGATGAGTTCCGTTGACTTGACCAATCAAAAATCAAGGTGTGTTGGAGGCGGAGTCGTGACATTTGAATGGTTTTAGTTTCTAGTCTAGTTCAAAATGTGGCGCCACTGAAACGGAACCCATCAGTTGTCAAAAAGATGTCAAAAATTAATCAAAAACTTTGTCGAGTGGCAACGGTAGCGTCATCTTCACTGTAACACTTATCCAGTGGATAGTGAATTATACGGTGGATAGCGTTATCCACCTTTTGAACAACGGGCCCTGCCTCGGGGCCTGATCACAAGAGACAATCAAAAGCACTTACCGTTTTCTGAAAAGTGTCAAACGTCACTACTGGGCCATTAGCAAATAACGGGAAGTAAAAAATTAAACACCAGCAGATCCATGAGCGAGTAAGGCTTGAGTGGTTTGTCTTTTTCGAACCTCACGTGACCTCCAACAGTAGTCCATTCCAAAACTTATCAAACGAAGGTTTGCCATCATGGAGACAAACAAGGTGAAATTCTCGATTTCCAAGCTGGTGCTCAGGAGCTCAAACTGGGTAAATAAGGTGATTAAAAGGGACAAAAAAATAAGTCGTGGTACTTCCTAACCCTCCTTTTACAGCCGTTATTTTAGCTCGTCACGCAACACTCGTTTACTCAACGAATATTGCGTGACGAGCCAATAGAACGGTGGAAAAGAAGGTTAGGATTTCAAGTGATATAACTGTAGTAAAACCAAAATACAGACAGTGGAACGAACACCGATATAACGAATTCCCCGCTATAACAAACGATATTCTTCAGCCCACCGGCCATAGCCTCCTCGCAGACGTTCTTTGGCTCGTCACGCAATCTTTCCTCCCCCACTAACTTAGTGGGGAAGGAAAGATTGCGTGACGAGCCCAAAGAACGTCTGTGAGGAGGCTAACCGGCCAAAGTTGCAGTAAAATATATGGAACAGAACCCCTTTATAACGAACGCATTTTCCCGGTCCCTTGGCACTTCGTTATATCGGGTAATCAAAAGACGTAGTCCTGTGAACGCAAAAGTGATTATTAGTAAATTTGGAGGAAATGGCAATTTGGAAACGCTCTTGCAAGCAACAAGACATCAACCCCCCCCCCCCCCCCGTCCCCCCCCCCCCCACTCCTCAAAAACAAAAAAACTGAGAAAGTATTTTTAACCTCTTCCTCTCAGTACTAAACTAACAACAGACAAGTGGACTGAAAATTAACTGAATCAGTATGTCCTACAATATACAACGACGTCCAAGCTGACGAGCGACGGCCGAACTACCAAGGATAAATCTAATATAGTAAATGGACCATTTTGAGACGTGAACGTAACTTGTGTATTCTATCCTGGCTTACCCATGTTGTCCTAACTTATAATATACCGCATTTACTCGAAAAAGCGCCTCCCCCGATTAAGCGCCACCCCCGAATAAGCACCGCATTAAAGAGTTACCCCCCGTGCCGTGGCGTTTTTTCGAGTAAAATACGGTATTGTTTCATTTGATTTCTGACACGAGCATTAGATACGACCTGAACAAAGGTTTTGATGCCAAAAATGTTTGTCATATCTATCGTGGTTGGTCTGTTCACGCGCATTTATATTAATAGCAGAGCGGTTTTCAATTGAGTGTCGTAAAACCAAAGAAAAAAGCCAATTACAATGATGGCCAATCACAACAAACGTAAAAAAATGCAATGAACCAATGAGAGCTCGGAACAAATACACGTAACCGGCGCTTAGCGCGGAAAACGCGTGTGACCAAGTCGTGATTGGTTTTTGGTTTTGCATCTGATTGGTGAGTGGGTGGCGCGAGTTTTTTAAACCAATCACAGAGCGTAGTAAAGCAAAACCAAAGTAATTCAGTGAGTACCTTCGACAGGCAATTGAAAACCGCTCAACAGATCATTGCAGCCAATGTCGTACTGCCAGATTTTAGCTGCGTTGATTTGCAAGAGAGAGTACAATACCGAGACAGCAGATCCACACGCAATGATCGACTTGAAAATGAAACAACACGCAGTAAACAAGCAGGCAATGTGCAGCCATCAACAGGACTGGTTTTACACCGGTGGAATATAGCAGGAATGACAGAGTAAACATCAGGCAATAACTTGCTTTGAACTAAAAAGAAGAACGGCAACAATTTAGTGCACATGTACAGTGATTTTATCTAGTTTTAAAGTAATTAGCACAGACGCGTGTTTGCATACCTAGCAATTCGAGAAAATTTGGGAGAATTCGAAAGTTCACATACCGTAAATATTTTCGAATTCTCCCAAACCTTCCAGTGGCCGTTTTTCATTTCTTAAAGGGTAAATAGCAGAAAGTTTATAGTGTGATCTAGGCTTTCTTAACAGGGCATGCGCAGCACTTTTATTTTTTTGAGTGAGGGGGCTTATGCGTGAGCCATCTAGGGGGGTCCGGGGGCATGCCCTCCGGGGAAAATTGTGAATTGGCTGGAAATGCATCTAAAAATTAACAAGCGTGGTGCAAATTACCAACTTTCAGCGCTTAATAAGGCGACTGTTTTTAATACAAGAATCAACATTTGTTATCCGGTATTTAAATTTATAGAGGATTGTCCATTTTTCGAAAAGCAATCAAAGATTTTTGTAGATATTTTCTTTCCAACAGACAGAAACCTTCGTTAATTATGCTCATTTTACCATGTGCGCTTCTCTATTGGTTATCAGCAGGGCGCTGGAATGGATGGGCGGTGGAAAAACGACCACTGCGCTCTTGTGGCGAGTTTTTTTGATGCGGAGCGAGACTGGGGTTTGAGCGCCCCGAGAGCGCTACGCGTTCAAAACATGTCGGCAAATCAGGGCGTGTGCGTCACGGGTGGGCAAAGCATCATGGTGTGAATTTTTGTGAAACGACTCATTATGGCTTTGACGCGAGAGAGTCAACACCTCGGGCAAGTGAATAATGTGTGCGGATTGCTAGTTCTACAGCTGTTAGTCAGTTGTTATACCCGAGTTATACAATAAGAATCCATACTGATTTACCTGTGCTCACTTTTGAACTGTTGAAGGGCACGTAAAAAGTTGTCAGTGTTGCTTCCAAAGCCATTTTTACCCCGGGCATTTTTATGGCGAAGCGATCATACGTATCGTATAAAAACTGAGGTAGAAAATCAAATTGATATGAGTCTGGTGCATGGTTGAACATGAATTCTATTGCATGGAAGATTTTGCTGTTAAAAACGCTTCAATGAAAAGCTGGGCGATCTACGGTCCTGCGAATTGTAGGAAATAATTTAAAAAAACGACGCTGATGCGCGCTACAGGAGAGCGTTAGCGTACAAGACTGCAAGGGTCAGTTAATGTCACGCAATCGAGGTCACCGCAAATAAGCTTGTTTTTTTTTTAAATAACCAGCGAGTCAGAAAACTAGATTTACATCTTGTGGATTGTACGATATAACAGAAAAAATAATGAGCTTTTGTGTCCAGTAAAATAGCTCGCAAAATGGGGCTCACTGATAGCAAAACAGACTCCACGGCTCGCAGACCGCAAAGCTAATAACTAACCTTAGTGACGCTTTTTCGACAAAACCATTCAGTGTTCCATGGCTTGTAGCAAGAAAACTATTTGGGGTAGACCCGGGTAGACCCGAATTTCAAAGAAGAAGGATTGAACTAACGTCATGTAAGAATGGAACACTTGAAATTGATCAGAATAACGAATTTGAAATGAATGAAAAAGTGTGAATTTTGAATGAAGACATCATGTCGGCCAGATCGACCGCGCTACATTTTGGAGAGGTGCCAGCGCATTACAAAATGTTCGCCCAAGTAATCAATAAAAAATGAACCAGAGCAAAGGAAAATATAAACTGTCTTCAAGTTCCTGTAAACGTGTTTATGTTCCCAAAACGACCCAAGCAATCCCCCGGAAAATGGACAAATTTCCCTTTGCGAGCACTTCCCCGCTCCGAATGCGCTTTCCTTCTTTGCCGCGAAGACCTATTGTTCGAATACAGCTCGCTGATTGGGAAAAAATCTTGTGACGCACACCGCCTGAAGTTCAATAGCTGATGGCAGAAAAGGGAATTGCCACAAGAGAACGGTACGGGATCTCCACTTAGTTTTTGTAGAATTGAACATGTCAACATTGTTGGTAAGGCTTGTAAGCGACCAATAAAGAACGGGTTCAATATGTTAAAAATCAACAACGATTTTATTTAAAATAAGTCGAGCTGTCTTCGAAACGCGTTGCTCTTTTAGTGTGGGCGCGAAAAGACAGACGTTGATTGCCTACGATCTAAACCAAACAAAACGGTAATTTTCGGCGTATGCATAGAGCAACCTTGCGCTTTTCCATCGGTGTAAATTTCATTTTGAACTTTTTTTGAACTTTTTGTGCTACACGCCATAGACGGTCAGGTGCACAGTTGTTCTCTCATAAATACGGTGAAATTGGTCATTTGACGTTGTTGTTTGCAGACCGGACGGCTAAGAAATGTACCAATATGTAAAACGCAAGTGCAGAGCCATTGTACGAGAACGACACAAAAAAAAAATAGGTGTAATTAGCAGTTACAATGGTTTTGGCACGCGTGCGTTTTTACATAATTGGTACATTTCCGTGGCCGTCCGGGCCGGTCTGCAAAAACAACAACGTCAAATGACCAATTTCACCTTTTTTTGAGAGAGAAAAGTTCTGTTGTGCACTGACGTCTAGAGCGTCTAACTCGAAAAGTTCAAAAGTTCAAAATGAAAATTTACCACCGATGCAAAAGCGAAGGTTGCTCTATGCATACGCCGAAAAATTACGTTTTGTTTGGTGTTAGATCGCACGCAATTAACGTCAGCCCCTTTTTCGCGCCCACACTAAAAGAGCAACGCGTTTCGAAGCAGCTCGACTTATTTTAAAAAAAATCGTTGTTGATTTTACATATTGAACCCGTTCTTTATTGCTTACAGCTTTCCCCCAACATATTGAAATGGTCATTCTACAAAAACTAAGTGGAGATCCCGTACCGTTCTCTTGTGGCAATCCCTTTTCTGCATCAGCTATTGAACTTCATTTGCTGACATGTTTTGAACGCGAAGCGCTCTCGAGGGCGCTCAAACCCAGTCTCACTCCGCAATCAAACATCGCACAAGAGCGCAGTGGGTCGTTTCACCGCCCATCCATTCCCAGCGCCTGGTTATCACGCAGGACTCCCGTGTCCCGCGATTGTCCAGAGCTGTGTATTAATTCTCAGTTTAAAGTATCTCTGGCGATAAAATCAGTGTTGTCATAAAAAACGTTTCTCTATAAAACGCAAGATACCAACTGCTCAATAGCATAAAGTTCAGTCAACTCAAAGTTATCTTAAATAACCCTTGATATTCAAGATTTTTTTCCCAGTTTTAACATAGCACTCTTGGGAGTGAAAAGGGTTAACTTATGCTAGAAAACTAAACCTGCGATCAGGCTTAATTTTTTGCAAGTTAGCTTAGAACATTGTAACGATACTCATCAGAGATCCGATTTATATTCATTTCAAACAGACTGAAAAATTAGTACAGTCGAGTTCTTTGAATTACCTGTGGAAGAAATCGTGAAAATATGAGTCCCCCGAGCATGTGAAGCAACATGGCGGGCATCATAATTTTTATTTCACTCGTCCAAATTCCCACTCAAAATCACTCACATCCTGCAAACCAAACAAACAAGCAAACAATATCAGCTCTATCAAGTCGCGCATTCATGTAACGTGTTCTAGCCAATCAGAGCAAACATGCTGGGTTTTTTTTTCAACCAACCAGGTATAAAGACTCCGCGCGCGTTTTTCCCGCGCTTTTTGCATGTTTTTTGCTTCGAGTTCTGCATTGCTTCGCGTTGGTTTTTTATAAACTAGCCAGATCTGCTTTGGTTTAATTTTACGACAGAGTGGGAATGCAATTTATACTTGGCAAACCTTCTCATACATGAAAGAATATGGCTTGTTATAATCGCAGGCTTCGAAACAAAAGCGTCCGTTAGAACAAAGCACTTGCTCAAAAAAGGCGCGAAATACACGATATTTAAGGAGGGTGCAAAATAGGTTTGGCGGAATGGTGGGATGGCACTATAATTCGGGGGGGGGGGGGGGTGCGTTATACTAGAAACCTTGAGAGAGCGGGATACGGGATGAAATACCATGTCGGGAAAGCGGGATATGCTATGTTTTGTAGGGGGATGCGGGGAAGTATTGAAGTCTTTGTCGCGGGCAAGCAGGATTTTTTTTTTTTAAACAGGAGTAATGGGCTCCTGAAAAACAAACCAGCAAAAATCATGCAAACTACAGTGATTACATATCATGCCAAAGTGGATTGCCCAGGATGAATATTCAGAGTGGCCTGGGGATGGTGAGGGCGGGATGGGTGGAGGGCGGGAGGCTAGAGGGCAGGATGGCTGGGATGGTTGAGGGCGGGATGGTGAGGGCGGGATGGTGAGGGCGGGATGGTAAGGGCGGGAGGCTGGAGGGCAGGATGGTGAGGGCCGGGATGGTGAGGGCGGGAGGCTGGAGGGCAGGATGGCGGGATGGTGAGTGCGGGAATGGCAGGATGAAACATGGCGGGATGGCAGTATTCAAACATTTCCATTCCAACCTTTTTCTTCCAAGAAATTTCCATCCTTCTTGTAAGTCATCCTCATAGATATTATCTTTATAGTCTGTGAAAATTCAGGAAAATTACAGGGGTTGGTTTCAAAATTTAAAGATATTATTTATTACCAATGATTCCCCATTCTGACTTCTGTTTGCAGTAAGTGAACACCAACTGATGCATTTTATTGTAACTGAACACAATTTTTAAATTCAACTTTGTATTTGCTTTTGTTTCTTATCTCATCATGCATTTCAGGGGTCCCCTTTGAGGATCTCCGAATGGTGGTTGTTGGTTGCATTAACGAGGGTGGTCGTGATTAAAGGGTATTTTCAGATAGTAAATTGACTGAGGTTTTGTTTTAGGCCAAAAAAGTGGTCGTAATAACAAGGTGGTCATAATCCATATTAAAGGGGCGGTCGCAAGGCAGGGTTTCCACTGTAATCTATATGTCCAACATGTCCACAACAGTGGCGGATCCAGGGCTACTTAACAGGGGAACCTTTCCTTGCTTTCAAAAATAAGGGGGGCAGTGAAGGTGGCTCAACTGGGGGGGGGGGGGGGGGGGGGGGGGGATGGCCCCCTGGGCCCATCCCCTAGATCAGCTACTACATACATTTACTAATGTGCGGTTCCATAAAAATATCCATACCCACCCCGAGGAAGGTCATTGAAATTCTGAAGGTGTGGGATTCTCCAAAAGCCAAGTGTTTTTTTTTCAAAGAAAGTATGAAGCTAAAATAGAATTTCCAGGGGGTGGGGTGGGGTCAGACCAAAAAAAATTAAGTTTTCAGTTTCTGTAGCAATGAATCAACTAGGATTTCATATTGCTTAGGTCTAGGCCCAGGGGGGTACTCAGATATATTAGTGATGGGAAGGTGTGAATTTGGACAAATTTTTAGGCCCAAAAAAGTCTCATTAGAGAAAAGACCAACAGCCTAGAGCATAACCCAAAAGTTCCCTTTTACTCTGCCTAAAAAATTTAAGTAAAAAATCCATCAAGAGAGTGCAAGATATAGTTCATGCGTCCATCTCATGCATCTATCAAACTCTGAAAGAAGTCCCTGCCAAACTTTTTCTACCCCAAAAAAATCTGCCAGAAAATTCCTTACCCCAAAAAATTAATTCAAACCCAAAAAAAAGGCCTTTGCACCTCACTGATTATACCTGAGTAACCATCACCAGGGGTATAGGTTAATCACCAGAATATACATGTGCAATTACCCCTGAGTAACAATCCCTTCATTTTTTAAATTTACCATAATAAAAATATGATAATTCACAGATTATTATTTTGCCTCTTCAGAGTGGTTGAAAACCTTTGTTTACCTTGAGAAGCTTTGAAGATGCTATACATGGATATGATAACAATGAAATCCACAAAACCCAGTACAATGATATCTCAAGCACAGGCAGGGGGCCATGTTTCCTGTTCTGATCACTCCTATTCCTGTTGTTGTCAACGCTTTTTTTCATGTCAGGGGCAGACATCTAGCAAAGAAATATAAGAATTATATTAAGAGAGAAAAAATGAAGCACATACAAAGACCAAATATTATGAATAATGAAGACGAAATTCCACAATATTGATCTTTCCAATCCTAGCATCGGAGCAGTCGGATGGTGCTTATGACTACGGTCTCTGTAGCATTAGGAGCAACTACTACTAGGAGTATTTCTTCTTTCCCCTGCATTGTGAGGCTAGTTTATCACAGGTTGCACCCCCCCCCTGCCCCCCCCCCCCCGCCAGAAAAAAAAAAACAACAACAGCATTTTTATCAGGTTGCCCCAAAATTCACCAATACTCCTTTATACTGACACTATTGGGTGGAGAAAGGCACTGCAAGACTAAAGCGTCTTGCCGATTCAAGAAATCACCCTGCTAGAGGCTTAAACACCAGATCTCCCAGTAGCATGTGAAGATACGTGTCTACCATCCCAGGGGGAGAGGGGTAGTCAACTCAAGTTTGAGTAGGGTTATGCCTCCCAGGCTGTGTCAAACCCTGACCCTGTTTATGACAGAAATTTTTGCACTTCCCCTACCCTGTTCATGACATGTATTTACGGAGTAGGTGTTTGTTGTGAGCATTTGATTCCAGATAGCGATTTGTTTATGTCGACATTGATATCATTTTTGTCAAACGCAAGGTCAGATGGTAGCCGAGCTTGCAGAAAATGTAGGGGAAATAATTCCTAGTAACTGAAGGGCACCCATGTACCCTGTCTATGACAGTGTCGAGTCAAAAACCCATACTCACCCCGTTTATGAATGTAGGTTGAAAACCCATACCCTATTGGGCAGCACATCCCCGGATACCCTACATATGAGAGTACCCCCCACCCCCCCACCCCCCCCCCCCCCACACACACCCCTGTCTGTCATTGAGTGTGTAAAATTATATATTGTGTGTTCTGCATATTCTTGATCTTAGAATCAACCTCAATACCAGGCTCTCTCTCTTAGTTTTTATTTGTTTGTTTTTTATTGTTTGTTTTTTTTTTTTTCTGAAAAAAAATTTATAAGAAAGGCTCACTTGTCATCAAGAAGGAGGAAAAGAGAGAAAGCCTGGATCGAGGCTACTTAGTGAAACAGACAGATATTTAAAGAATACTGTAAATTATTGTACGTTTTATACAGAGATGAAATCAGAATAAAGGAAGACAACTCAGCTACTATTCCATGCCACTTTGCGGCTTTTTCATCACTCCGAGCTACAGAAAAAAATTTAACCCGGAAAAAATGTGCGTATTGGGTTTCGTCTTGATCTTCTCTTATCTCTCCGCTTATCTATTGTCGAGGTTCCCTTGTAAGCACGTTAATTTTTTTTTCAAGAAAATTTGGAAAATTGTTTACATTGCAAAAATGGCTATAAACTGCATGATACATCTCACCTGAAGTCTTGTGAGACAAGCCATCATCGATGATATATGTACATCTGCTTACATTCTTGATCTTAAAAGTTTATAATTTGGCGCGCAAATCCACGGAGGCGATCGTATGATCGTATGCAGAGGAGAATTATTTACCTCTTATTTTCCACAGCAAATCCAAGATACCCAGCTGGTCCAATGCTCTCCGTAATGTAAAATATTCTGTTCTTGATAATACAAAGTACAATTTAATAGGAAGGACGGCTGCTGCGGCTCGTGACTGCAAACACGAACAAGGTCAAATTCGCGCGCGGATTCACCATAGATTAAACCTATTTCTAATGAACTGATCTATTAACTTACCTACCGTTATAGTTCCTCGCATACTTTTTAACAGGTCTACTTCTTATGAAATCAAATCAAAAGTGGAATAAATCACAAAACAGCTATTACAAGTAAAGTGACAGCTGAACCCATATCCATCGACTTCCGGTTTCAGCTGCACAAACATGAGACGGCCATCACTCGCTAATCGATCAGCGGCTTTGTCTAAAAGCGTTTTATACGTCATATCATTCCACTGAGATGTCCTAAGGTTTTGTCCGGCTCCCGGGACATCACAAGAATCGTTAGCCTGCAATGCAGGCGGTTTGTGGGCTTGCGATTGTTTATCTCCTTCGAGTGTCCTTTCGCAATCGCCCCAAGCCTCCAATGTTTGCCTAATCCAAGATGGCGACTTATAAACACTCGATGGAATATTCAGCGCTCGCTCGCCCAAAATACGCCTGTTTTGCAGGGTAAAGAATCGTCATTTTTGGGGACATGCCCTTTATATGTGTAAATCAGGTCGCTCTCGGGATATTTCACGAACGAAACGGAAACGAAACGACTCCGCCGTGGAAGGCAGGGCAGGTATATTGTACAGGTTGCAGGTCACGGAAACTTTGAAGTTGAAGTTGAAACTATTTTTAGAAACAACTGAGAGAAAAAATTAGAGAATGACGTCACGGTTAGCCTAGTTAACCTAATTAGCCTAATTATGTTGGCCTAATTAGGGCGCAATCTGCAAAATATATACCTACCGCCATGGAAAATACAACGTTTCGAGCGTTAGCCCCAGGGGTGGGGGGGCGGTACTCAAGTACTTATAATGGGTTTGAAATTAGCGATTTGGGGACTTTTATTTTGTTTGATAAAATTGAAATATTGTTCATTCCATTTTCACAGGGTCATAAATCAGGATGTCCCTAAAAGAATTATTTATAAATAATTGGTGTTGTTTAAGAGATTATTTATATATCATTGCAGTGTTTAAAAAAATTGTTTATAAATCAGGACGTCACTAAAATACTTATTTATAAATAAATTTTCTGGCTTTTTAACCAAGTCCGTGTTGCATTACAAAACAAAGCGAGTGCAAACGTCGTGAAAGTTACTTTGGGGGTTAGAAATTTTCTGTCGGATTTTGGGGCCGTAGAAACATATTTTTTGACAATGACTTTTTTTAGGGTTGCTTAAAAAACGGGTGCTTGCTCCGACCGTGATTCATGGTATCCAAAACTTGCAAAGGACTCCTGATGCAATAAAACTATAATCATGTATATGGTATAGTTTGGCAAAAACTCGGTGGTTATCTAACGACGTTTTTGTTTATAAAAGCCGCACCCCGAGGTTGAAAACACTACATACTTCGAGCCTTCACACTCAAATTTATTTCTAATAAAATGTTTACAAAAATGAAATTACGTAGAAAATATTAATATTTTTTCATAGCAATAAATTATTCCTGATAAGTATCCTCTCTAAAAAATAAGATAAGCTGATTTTTTTTCGTCTGACGGTAAGTGCTTCCGATTCTTTTTATCCAATTTTAAAAATATAGCGCGAGGACTCGAGAGTCATGCCGGCATGACCCAATGAGGATCGCCGTGTTGCTTAGCAACTTCGGTGACAAAAACCGCGGGCTCAGGAGACGGGATTTCGCCCTCAACTGGTACTTATTCTCCCCACTGTAAAGCTTTTCCAGCATGCACCCGCGTTTCTTGATATCTCCTTCATGCGTCACTCTTACGTCATCAAAACACTCCGCTGGAGTCAGTCATGAGGCAGGTAAATTCTGAAAGAGCAAGGAAAACAAAAATTAAACAAAAGATGCGACATTCCACGGACCACGGGGTCATTTTTTGGTCAGCGGCGATAGGGCTGAATAACGTCTGCGCATGTGCAGGATTTCATGACAGCAATAGCAAATTTTTGGCGCGAACGTGTTGTTGTGTGGTTTTGAAACACGACGGCAAGGAGAGATAAATGTCTTTTTATTTCCACTCCAAAACGGAAATATTTCCTTTTCCTACTTTCGCAAATAAATAATTTGAACACTTCAAAGTTTACATCGAAGATTTCTCGCCATGAAATGCCGTGGAATACGAGAAAACTTGAGTATATCATTACTGCTTCGTTTCTGCATTTTCGCGGACTCTGACATCGTGGAGCGCTTCGTGGCTATTTTTCAGCGAGTGTTCAGAAAAAAAACCCTGGTGTTCAAAAGATATGTTTTCACTCAGTAACAGGCGGATCCACTGCAAGATTTCAAAGCTTAACTTTACAGGCAACTCCTCTTATCCTAGGCGAAAACCTTTGCAGTGTTTCGTATTTTTGAAAATTACCTATGTTGTTGCTATGGTTTCCTGGCAAGCGCTTGGGGCATGCGCAGACGTTATTCAGCCCTGTCGTCAGCGGCACGGAGAATCGGGCCTTTAAACTGAGGGGTCTGGGGACGAGAATGCCCAAGAGCAGAACAGGAATAACTGGCTTGGGTTTTGGTTTAGAACTGAACTGTTTGAATGATTACGGTCACAATTTCTCGCCGACCAGGGTAATGGGCTCCTAAATTGTTCGAAGAGTCAAATATTCTCTCTAACGCAGAGTCGAGCATCGCAAGAAAGGAGCTCTCGGTGACCTCCTAAAACCGAGAAGCAATCTGGGGCGAGTCAGTCGCTTGTGCGTCCCCAGGGCCATCTCCGCTTTCAAGATGGCGGGTGGGCGCGAAGAAGACCCTGGCGAACAGCAGATCGCGTGACCACAAAATTAGCCAATCGCGAGCCCGCCGCAATTTTGAACAATCAAAATCTCCAATATTTTGGAGACGCGTGACCTGCTGTTCGCCAGGGTCTTCTTCGCGCCCACCCGCCATCTTGAAAGCGGAGATGGCCCTGGGGACGAGGTTGCGTCGTACCGCGTCGTCAAGCTGGCCGCCATTTTGTCCCAAGTAGCGGTGCGACTCGCCCCAGATTGCTTCTCGTTTTTAAAGTGACGAATGCTTTCGTGTCATTACCTGCAAAAGTTATCTTTCTGTCAACAAGAAGACCCGTTTCTTTTAACATTTGCCGGAGCTCGTCGCAGCGGATATCTTTAACCGTAAGACCCAGTGCTTCCCTCAAATCACGTGACTCAATGTAGCCTCTGTTCTGTGCGTCAAAAATATGGAAGGCCGCCAGAATGTCTGTTATTTTGTCCCGCTCAAATTTCTGACCTTCTTTCACTCTAGATCTGGTCTCCTTCAACTTCATATATCCTGAAAAAAATGTATATAAGACTGTTATTTATATCCATCATGTCCCTGATAATATGGCCCAGTTACAAGCTCGTTCCCAGATCGGCGCTTCCGTTTAGCCCAGTGATATATTCTCTGAAATGTTTAAACAATGACAACCAACAATAATTGCTTGCAAGGATCAGAATCTATAGTGACTAATTAAAACATCTTAATATCTAGCACGTCGTGAACATATAATCGATATAACTGTGGCCTACGAAGTCATTTATGTTGAAGTATTAAAAAAACAAAAAAACAAAAACAAGGCTGACCGATCTTACCTCGAAAAATCTGCATCCTAAAGAAGCGAATCAGTTTCATGATCAGTTAATATCCGTCGCGAACTCCTGTTATACTGTTATACTGTTTCAAGAGATGTGCCATACTGCTTTTATATCCTCGCTACCGAGTAAATACGGCTGGCCGCCATGCATACATGTTTGTTATGACGTAAAGATGAGATCACCAGTCAATATATTTTTGTTATCGTGTGCTGACATTTTTTTAAGTCTGACTGCATACAAACCACACAATACATCACGGGCAGCCATTTAGGGACTGTGCAATAATTATCAGGAGGGGGGGGGTTGGAAAATGGGCTTCATGTAGCCAAATATTAGGTAATACCCCCCCTCCTAAAGGAGTGAATTTAGTTATTGCCCCCCTCTAATCAGTCAGAAATTATGTACGACCCCCCCCCCCCCCCCCCCCCCCCCCCTCACAGTATACACACACCTTTATACAAGTACGCTGCTACATTTTCTCTACACGCACTAGTGTGGATTAAAATCTTATAACAGAAAGAAGAGCTCCTACTGCATGTTAAATTGTTGGACATCCGCGTCTGGAACAAATATCACCTCCGTAACAATGTTCAACAGAACTATAGCAGAAGGAAAAGGGCATGTGTGTTATTTTCAGGTCCGGTGAAGGCTTGCTAGGCCCGAAGGGCCGGAAAATTTTTCGGCCCCCACCTTATAAATAGGTATGGATTCGCCAATGTAATATGTACTTTAAATAAAATGTTAAGCCCCCCCCCCCTCTTGAGTGACTTATTTTACCTAGAGCCCCCCCTCTCCTTGCTTTGATTTTACTTTATGCCCCCCCCTCTGGTTTTCCAACCCCCCCCTCCTGGTAATTATTGCACAGTCCCTTAGTCAGATTCTAAGGATAAAATGTCTTTCAGTGCCAAAGCTTGCGTTTGGCCACATACGGGAATTCTTTGTAAGAGTTAACCGAGTGGGCTGGCAAGTTCTTTTCAACTTTACTCCGTTAAGTTAGTTTTGTTTAATAAAAAAAAAAGCGCATTGTATAGTATCACCTGTCGCTGTATGATTAAGCTCGACAATAATCGATATCGTGAATGTTTGAATAGTGCGGACACCGTGTCATAACAACAATGTTTATCACGAGATCATTCATTTTAGATTTCCCCTGGGTTTTTTTTTAAGTTCTCCATATGTCCACATCTTTAGTCCGATAGTTATTCATGTGAGTTAGGCTACGCAATTAACTTTGGTGACGTCAGCAACATTCAAAAATCTAAACAACCAATCCTGTTGTTTTTTATAGCATTGACATCACGGCTAATATTATAGATATGCAAATTTCCACGTTGAAAATTTGCTTTGTTTGGAGATAAAGTGAAGGCCTTCTCGATTAGCACACACAAGAATCACGTAATATCCAAACAATACACGTGTGTGAAACAAGGTTTTAAAACTGACCACAATTTTTTTTTAAAGCGAAATAAATTGGTGGTTAAATTATCTATGTCCCAGCTATTTTTTGAAGCGTTTTCTACATGAAGATCTCTGAAATTTTGTTGTTTGTGCAAAACGAGTTCGCATTGAGCATGCACCTGGTATTTTAATGTTCCCTGCTCACAGACGCGCGAACTAAACTAAACGAAAAAGACGTGCAAACTAAACTCTAAAATAGCGGGTCTTTTTTTGCTTGTACCTGTCCTTTTAATTATTTTTTCTTTTGTTATATTTGTCTTTATCTGATCGTGTGCTATTGTAATGTGAAACAACGTAAGCTCTCTAGATGAGCATCTGCTATGCTCTAGAGCAAAATGTTGAGACGAAATATTGTTTAAATAAAAAAATAATAATAAAAAAGTAGCGGGTCCGTGCTTGTTTATTTTGCCCGTTGCCAGGGACGAAAATATTTAATTCTGGCAAAGAATCGAAATAGCTGCGCATGCCCTGAAGCTCGAAATTCTAGTATCTTGATAAAAGCCATGCAGTTGTAATAATTCTATGGAACTAAAGGAACTGACTTCTCTTCTCGACATAAAACAGTGTAAAAGGAAGTGTCTGCATGAACAAAGGGATGTTCCATTTTTTATCCGCACCACCCCTAAGGATGGCGGGTTTTACTAACAAGAGGGTTTGGATTTTTTTTTCAAAGGAGCCACCAAAAATCAACCCTTCGGATTTTTTTTTCAAAGTTACCGCCGAAAAATCAACCCTTCGGATTTTTTTCTTCAAAAGGCGCCGACAAAAATTTAAGGGGTCGGATTCCTGCCATCCTTAGGGGGGGTGGGGGGGTGCGGATAAAAAATGGAACATTCCAAACGGGAGTCCTCCGTTTTGCAGCTGGTTGTCACGTGACGTTGTCAATCAAACGAATTGATGCAAGCAACATGAGTACAGCGGTCAAAGTTATTAGCCTTGTACTAGAAAAGGGCACGGAGTAATGAGATTTCTAAAACCATGACGCAAAGTTTCAAAAGAGTTATTTTGCATAATGATGACTGAATATGTTATAACCGCTATGAAGTCATGAAAACGCAACATTAAAATTAAAAGTTTGTTTTGCAATCCCTGATTGGTGCGTGGTTAACTTATGAGAACCAATGAAAATAACGGGTAAAGCTAAATACGACGCTAGTTGATAAGACATCCTGGTGTTAATTACGCAAAATGCACACCTTGAACCAACAACACCTGTTTTAAAACCCTTCCACTTTGAATCATTAATATTGATGTGCGCTATGCTAACTTTTGCGTATGTATATGAAACTCTAATTCTGAGTACTTTCATGTGGTACTGTTTATTATGTTGTACAAGGTGGTCGGGTTGTGTGTGGGTGAAACTCTATTGTGTGACCATTCAACGAAAGCTATTGATGTGGTGGTCTTTTTTTTGATATTTAGATTTTTTTTAATTTCAAATTAAGCAGCTTTCGAGTCAGCTAGTGAATAGGTTAAAAGCCGCTTTTATTCAAATTAATTCCTCCTTCACTTTCGATCAAGATTGTAGCAAAAGGCAGAGCATTGTTAAGAGCAGCCATATTATTAAAGGAGGGTGCATCAATGATATGCTCAAATGAACTATTTGTCATCTCAATCTTTTTTTTTATTATTTTTTTATTATTTTTTTAACTCAATCTCACTCTCTCTCTTGACAGACACATTCCATGGTACGAGAATTGAGCATTTCTGCATTGAGAATGGAATACACTTGAGCAGACTTCGTGAACACTCTTGGAATGCTGAAAGTCAAAAGTCCAACACGTCTTTAATAAATCAGAGATCCTATAACATTATTACCGGAGGAGAGGGAGGGAGGGGGGGGGGGGGGGGGGGGGTATTTACAGATCTTCAGAAAACTTCGATTAACAGAAAAAATAACGCAGGGTCCAATAAAACCTGAATTTCATCTAGAATATTTAATGTGCAACCATGCACAGTGACACTCACTGTAATTTGATTCATGATCAAAATAATAACTGAATCCACGATTAATTCATGGTCAGGGACATTTTCTAACAGACACCCTTTAAACACTATATAAAACAACATCTAATTACAAGTCTTAAGTCTGACACTACCAAGGCAAATTTAGTCTGTTCACCACACCTCTCTATTAATTTTACTCAGCGCTGACAAAGAGATCACAAGTGCAAGGGCATGGGGGGCACGGAAGAAGAAAATAGTGCATTCACCCACTGCCACCCCCTTGTGCACACTCGCTTTTTTTAGCGTTGAGAAAATAGAGGCGGTGAACAGTCTACGGCAAATTTTGTGGTGTCTGAGTGTGCAAAGTCAATTCACAAAATAAAACATAAAAAACCTCTAGCAAACACATTAATTTTACACTATATTACAGGGCTGCAAATAACAGTCGGTCATCGGACAATGGCCGACCAAAATTTGCCAATGTCCGATGAAATCCCAACTGTGGTCGGACATTATGTCCTGAGACAATTTTGTTTTGCCTTCCGACTTTTACACTGTGTTGACAAACACATGAAATTAGCAGGTTCGCTTATCAAGCAGTACTGTAATATGATGTCCGACCACATTTTTGTTTTGTCTGACCAAAACGGTGACTTAGTCGGACATGTGTCCTTTCGAGAAAAAAAATTATTTGCAGCCCTGATATTATGTATCCTCCAATAAATAATATTGGCTACGTCATGTAAGCTGACACTTAAATGTGATGCCAAGGGCAGGGTTTTTCTTTTCTTCTGTTGACAGGCAAACTTCTGCTGCCTGTCAATAACTCTACCACTGGCAATCCTACAGTTTCTCAATGAATTTTGCTGATTTCTCTATCAGTTTAATAATTTTTGCTGAATTTATCTCAATACATCTACAATATTTGAAAAGGAAAACCAGCCCCATGCAAGGACATTAACTTATTAATATAGAAGAATCAATAATAGGCAGTAAAATGCTAAGAGTCTACCTCTGAATGAGTCATCTTCAACATAATGTGCAGTTCCAGAAAATATCCATACTCGCCCCAAGGAAGGTCATTGTAAATTCCAAGGGGATGGGGGGTCACAAAAACCAACATTTTTAAAGGAAAGTATGAAGCTAAACTGGAAATTCCAGGTAGGGGGTTCAAACCAAAAACCTTCCATGGGAGGGGGTATGGATATTTTCTGGAACCACACAATATACACAAGTGCCCTTGAGCACTGAAAAGTTGCCAGTGCAAGCTTCATTCAGAGTTCTAGATTTGTCTCAATTCTAGTGTTTTCTTTACGGATAAATCACGTCAGTGTTACTGTAACAATGGATAAAACTCGGCAAGATTCCTTACGACAATACATCATTCTTGTCCCCAGAGGCAACTATCCTTTTGGTCAGCACCAAGAATCGAGACCTCTGGCCGGAACCAATTTGTTGAACATGCGCAGAGTACTCGTTCTATATTCTCAGCCAATCAAATTTGTCAGATTTGACGGTTAGTCCGAGATTCGCGGACTTCAGGTTTTGGAACCGGGCAGAGGTCTCGATTCTGACCAAAAGGATCATGGCCTCTGGAAACGAGAATGACAATACATACTCTACTACCAGCTGCTGCCACTGCCACCACCACCACTGCTGCCGCCGCCACCAAAGCCTCTTCCACTGCCGAAACTACCACCACCAACCATGGACGACCTGACAAAAATGGGATCGGAAACAAAGCTTCCTGTGAAGCTGTTACTTCCCCACCGGTCCACCATGGTGCGAGTGATGAATGAAGGGTGCTGTAGCTGCAGCATCATCAGTCGGAACTGGAGATCGGGGATGATGTCATAGGTACGACAGGCACCACCTTCGTCGTCGTGTCTGTCTGCTGACTGACGGCAGATAGGACAGGTAGCATGGTCCTCAAGCCACTTGGTCAAGCATGGTTCGCAGTACTTGTGACCACAAGCCAGCAGCTTGGTTCTTGTTTCAGGTTGGAATTCTTCCAAGCAAATGGGGCAGGACTTGCTTTCGTAGGATTTTTGATTCTGTTTAGCTCTGTCTCTCTCCTCCTGGATTCTTTTGAGCTTGGTGGCGCATTTTTTACGCTCTTGCTCTTGCTGGTGGCTAATATACAACCCAACACCCACAATCACGATAAACAGCACGCAGAAGATAATCAGACCGTAGTTAAACGGACGCTGGAGAACCTTTCCGCTGAAGACTTCGCCCATCCGCACAACAGCAAGTTCCACGGACTGTTCGTAGTCTTTTCTCTGCAGGTGTGGCTTCAATTCCTCGATAATGATATCGATCTGATCATCGGATAACAATATCATGGCTCTCTTTCCTGTGGACACGTACACTTGGCGATCTAGAATCGAAAGTAACAGCATAGCACCGTCATCACATCCTGCATGGCCGACACCCCACCTGTCATGCAAGTGTTTGGCAAACTTCTCCGTTGTTTCTTCCACCGATTCCCCTGGAATGCGGCGCATTCTGTTCAACACAGCAACACCGATTTGAAATCCAGCATTTTCACCGCTGCTGCACCCTGAAGCAGTATTTTTCCCGACGGAATGCAACAACTCTTCAATCTTGTTGGCGGTCTTGGAGCTGAGAATTTTCTCTGGATCACAGATCCAAGAGACTCTACCTTGACGACCACAAGCTCCAAGATCTCTTGTTGGGTTCGGAAAATCTTCTCTGCGCCATTCTTGGATACTGCTCCCTTCGTCAAAGAAACATAAAGCCACAAAAACTACGAGAAAAGCGACTCTTCTTCCGAATACTTCCGCCATCTTGGCAGCTTTCGTTTTGTTTTGAATGTTCATGAGTATGGCCGCTGACTTATATACACTGCAGCTGCGCATTTTTTACGCGGCCGTCGCGCATTGGCCGCTCGTTTCGCGCAATGAGCTGTGGTCTTGCGTCATTTTAGCGGGAATACACAAAGCGCAGCGGGACCCTCGGTAACAAAATTAGTAACCTGGTAACTGCAGAGAAAATCGTCAAAACATTCAGCCTTAACAACCAGAAACAGCTGGAACAAATTGATTGCAAGGCTGGCACTACGGCAAAATATCGGCAAAATATAAAATAAATAAAATAAAAGGGAAGATTTACTGCTGACCGATATTTCAACAAGCAGACTAGTCATTCCTCAGGGCTAGGGGTATAATGAAAGAAAATAGCGGCCGCTCCTAAAATTTGAATTGTAAATACAGCAGAACCCCGCTAACTCGAACTCCCAAAGGGAACAAAAAATAGTTCGAGATTCTTGGTTTGCAACTGACGTCATCGCCGCCATGTTGGATGACCATTAACAAAATAATTATAATTAGCTTTATTGCTCCTGTCATCCAACATGGCGCCAGGGTCTTTGTCATTTAAATCTCTCGGGAATGGTTGCAAGCCAGCAATAGCGGGGATTCTAGTTCGCCGATAGCCGAAACTGGACTGAAAAACAACAAGGGCAAGGGGAATGGGTTTGAGTTCGAGACAACCGAGTTCGAGTTAGCGGGGTTCTACTTTGATATATAGATGTTATTGAACTAGCGTGAGGTCTGTAACTCTGTGTTGGGTAAATATATTCAGATGTATTGGTCACGTTCTTTTTTTTTCCAAGCTTATAAACTTGCAATATAAGCAAGTTAAAGCTTACGCCCTAAGCATGAAAGCGAGGCCTAAGGGGCGAGCCTGAAGGGCCACAAGATTTCCCACTAACTATAAAAGAGTGGAAACATGACTGTAGACTGAAATAACATTGAGTGATTTAGAGATTGTAAAATTAACCCCGGAAGATATTCCTGGAGCATTTATAGAATATAAAAGCAAAGTTTTGGCTGAAATGTACACAACTGGACTGGATTTTCCTGAATTATTGATGAAATGGCCAATGAAGTCTTCAATAACAACTTCCAGGGTTAATTTTACAACCTCTAAATCACTCTATGTTGTTTCTTCAGCTATGCATAGTCAATAGAGGGAAATGGTTATGAAGCCCGGCAAAGTTCTTTGTTATATGTTTTTGTTCGCTATTTTGGGGGTTGACCGTGCACAAAACCTGACAAAATACAATAGGTGGTTACGAGTGTTCAAGCAACTAACCAATAGAAACGTTTCGGTTATGTAATTCATGCATATTGTATGAGCGCAAAACAAAAAATGTGCACGGTCATGGACCTTTCAACATAAATCTCGGCGTCTTTGTTTGCTCCTTTGAAGTTTGCCGGGCTTCATAACCATTTCCCTCTATTAACTATGAGCTATGTTTCCACTCTTTTATAGTTCGCGGGAAATCTTGTGGCCCTTAGGCCTCGCTTTCATGCTTAGGGCGTAAGCGTGTACACGGACCGAACAATCTATTTCAAGTTTGCTTTTTTTTAAACTTTGCTGACAAAAAACACTTCTCAGTTCTAAAGAAGCGCCAGAATAAATTTGACTGCCTCATTTATAAAATGTTCTTCATTCAAAAACTCTGACCGGAACTGAACACCCAATCCGACTCTGTTCGTGCGAAACTTTTCACCTAGGACAATACTTCCTTAATTTTCTATAATCTTCCATACCACTATTTAATATTGATTGTAAATATTGAACATTGGAAATGTTTATAGCCTCGTGAAAATAAAAAAATAATAGACTGCAATTCAACTCAAACCATTATTCACCTGTTTGCATGTTTTGAAGCTTTCCGCTACGAGTAACGGCTGTGATCAGGCATTTTTTTTTTCGAGTGCGAAATTAGGAGGCGGCCGAAGAGAGAGAGAATTATTTTTTTCTTTCTCTCTTCCGCCCCCGCCTTTCGCACTCGAAAAAAAACGCCTGATCGCAGGTTACGCTACGAGCTGTTTAATATGTACAATCCTACATCGACAACTAGTCCAAACAAACTTGTAGAGTAATTTATCTTCTTTAATTTGACCATCTTCTTTTACTGACTTTGGGTTGGCCGCAGATGAATGAATTTCGTCGACCAAACTCGCCTAGTGTCCAGCAGCTAGCTGATGCATGTTTTCTAGTTTTCAACTGAATCACTGAGATTCAGCTTTCGAAATTTCGTTTCAAGACTTATTACCCGGTTTTCATTCCTTTTTCATCAAATAACTCAGGAAACTAAAGTCAAACTCCGACGCGACATACTGGAGCGAGCGCTTGAAAATTCTAAATCCCGCCGTTTCACTGGAAGCCAGCTATAAGTGCAGCGCGCTCAGCCAATTAGGAGCGAGTAATTTTTCCGCTCACCTTCAAGTAATCATGCCCTCGATTACCAAAAAATGTCCTTGATTAAGAAAAAATACCCTCTGTCTAAACCAATCAGAATTCCATGTTTCCATATATGTGACAAAGATAGAAAGGGACAGCCGAGTGTGATTTGCGCGCCTTTATTAATAACATCCGGGGACTCGCAGGCTAAAACACATTCAAAAGAAACATTCCAAGGTCATGTTCATGTGAAACCATTTTTTACTGGTGGAGTTATACGTTAGCCATATATACGTTCAATTATTAGATATTTCCTGTTTTGTAACTGACAAATTAACTTAAATGCAGAAATTTGCGCAGGTGAACTACCGGCTGAGAGCGGTTCTATAAGCACCGTTGCGCTAATGAAGTGGCACCAACGCCGCTTTAGCCTGCGTGGCAGGCGTAGAAACAACCTCGTTCCCAGGGTCTCTCATCTTCCCGCCCCCTGGAGCTCCAGGGGGCGGGAAGATGAGAGACCCTGGGAACGAGGTTGGCGTAGAAAGGGGAGTTCGGGGAGTTCGGGGAGTTCGGCGAGCGCTAAGCGCGAGAAGTCGGAGCGCGAAAGCGCGATCGTGGGAGGGAGTACGGGTTCCCGTAGTAATCCCTCCCGCCGATCGCGCTCGAACTCCCCTCCTCCCTCCTCCCCCCCCCCCCCCCCCCCCCCCCATTTATGCGCCTGCCACGCAGGCTAACGCCGCTTGAAACTTTTCTTTCTTCTTTTGTAGCAAGTCACAAGTTTAATTTATTTTCAAAGTCAAATTTCAGTTTCCTTCCATACGGTGAAGGCTACTGATCTATCTTAAAGAAAAACTTGTTACTCTCTCATCCCGCGCGGGCACACATCAATTTGAATTCGCTTCATTCTAAAGGCCCGTTTACACAGGCGATTTTTGTCGCGCTCGTGCTCGCGATGAAAATCGCAAGTGTAAACTAGCGGCGATTTGTCGCCGCGATATCGCAGAGGTTTCGAAGGTTCGGGTTAGGGTTCGGGTTAGGATGTTCAAAACCTCTGCGATATCGCGGCGACAAATGGCGCCGCTAGTTTACACTTGCGATTTTACGGGATTTTCATCGCGAGCTCGAGCGCGACAAAAATCGCATCAAAATCGCCTGTGTAAACGGACCTTAAACCAACTCAAACAGAGTGTTCTATGTCAGCATGTTTATCATCAGAGAATTAGTAATACAATACAATACAATACTTTATTTAACGTGGATACATGCTTAGTTATAAACAGCTATAGTTTACAGATGTTCCTCAAGATAAGAGATAAAAAATAAAATAAAAAATTCTATAAGAATGTATAATCTAAAATTTAAAAAGTTAAAATGCTCTCGGCGGCCTAAAAAATATTACGGTGTCTACTTTGTTAAAATACTCTATGTTATTTTACATCTACTCAGCTAAAAAGGTTCACAGTACGTATCCTTCGGACAAATTCATTTTTTGCCAACCATTACCCTGATTTCATTTGGTAGCTTGTTCCATATTGTTGTAGCGAAGCTAAGTACAATGTAACGCCACTGTAACGAACTTTAGTCCGAACTTGGTGGTATTTACTTTTGGCAAAGTCAACTTATTTTCACCCCTAAGATTATATCTACAATTTCTTATTGTAAACTCTGATATGCTTTTGTAGGAACAGAGAACAAATGTTGGAAAAAATCAGATGCCCCGAGCGGGATTGAACCCACGACACTCCGATCGGGGTGTCGAAATATGCCGTTTACAAATGTCAGTATATTGATGAACTTATTATTGGTTTATTTTAATCAGTGCGTTTTCACTGCACCAAGATGTATCCCATGGCTTTGATGTGTTTGTCTCTATTATCTGGTGACCGGGTAGCCTCGTTTCCACACGTGTTTGAATCCGCGTACATCCCTCCAGTACCAAACCGATTCTGGAGTCAGGGCTGCTGCAATCGTTTTGTTGGTTACCAAGGATACCGATTCTTGCTTTAGAATTAGAATTAGAAGTACCCACAGCATTGAACCCTTCCTTGTTACAGTTGAGCTGCAAAGAGGCCTGAGAACCAATCAGCGTCTTCCACGTGTTACGACCCAGTGAGGTGGCGCGGTATCTCCCGTCAGCGATCAGCGAGTACAGAGAGTTGGCCTGCTTGTTGATGACAATGAACTTGATCTGCTGGCCAATCTCCCTACGTATACCGAGACAGATTTTGGAGAAGGGTGTGTTCCAGTAGGTCGGTAACTTGGTCTCTTGTGAATCAAACCCAGTCTTCCCTCCAGGAAGGTTGTAGTCGTTTGTATCGCTCCAGTACCTTGAGTTATAATGAAACGTTCTCTGTGAAAGAATAGAAAAATAAAAATGATTCACAATCCACCACATCTGAACCTATCCTATTCTTAATTTTTCACTATTTTTTTTTGGGGCTTCCATTGATTTGCACTGTCAATGGAACGTGTGGTATATACACTCTACTTTCTGCGTTAAACCAATCTGACATGAAAGCAATATTCCACTCTTTGTTCTGCGCCAGAACCGACTCAGTTGCAGACAACCACAGGTCACCAAAGCGTCTTATAAGAGTTTGTATGGAGCTGAAATTCGATCGAAAATAATTTTCACTTTTCTTTCGAAAAGTTGTAAATAATGTGAGATAAAGTTTAAAAACATCACCTGTTGTCTTTTCCTGTGTTTTTATCGCTTCTGGAAGCTGCTTTGGGCGAATTTCGACCTATGGTCGAATCTGCCACTGTTGTGTACTAATAGAAGGGAAAGGTCGGAAACGAATTTGAACATTTCCCCAACCGTTTTTCGAGGTTCGGTTAGAAATGCTCGCTAAAATATATTTCTTCCCCAGCCGGCGCTTTCAAATCACACTAAATCTCAAGAAGGGTGATGTACGTACCTTCTGTGTGATTCAATCGCCAATAGACCGATCTCTCGAAGCACAGTTTTACGTTGAAAACAGCTAAATTTTTTCAACGGCAGCCATTGCATGGGGACGAGGCTATGTTCCAGCAAGTGGGTCAAAAACCAACGGCCGAGCGCCAAAGTATACTCCACAAGGGGTGATACGCGTAACCTCTGTGTCGCTCAATACCAAACGCACTCCCTCTCGGGTAAGTACACTTTGGCACCTGAATTTCCCGCCAAAGTTTGAACGCCGGCCGCCAGCTTGCTGACTTACCCGGGAGGGAGTGCGTTTGGTATTGAGCGACGTTACGCGTATCACCCCTTGTGGAGTATACTTTGGCGCTCGGTCGTTGGTTTTTGACCCACTTGCTGGAACATAGCCTCGTCCCCATACAATGGCTGCCGTTGAAAAAATTTAGCTGTTTTCAACGTAAAACTGTGCTTCGAGAGATCGGTCTATTGGCGATTGAATCACACAGAAAGGTACGTACATCATCCTTCTTGAGATTTAGTGTGATTTGAAAGCGCCGGCTGGGGAAGAAATATAATTTTGGCGAGCATTTCTAACCGAACCTCGAAAAACGGTTGGGGAAATGTTCAAATTCGTTTCCGACCTTTCCCTTCTATTAGTACACAACAGTGGCAGATTCGCCCAAAGCAGCTTCCAGAAGCGATAAAAACACAGGAAAAGACAACAGGTGATGTTTTTAAACTTTATTTCACATTATTTACAACTTTTCGAAAGAAAAGTGAAAATTATTTTCAATCGAATTTCAGCTCCATACAAACTCTTATAAGACGCTCTGGTGACCTGTGAGACAACCATAACGAATATGTGTCACTGTTACTCCGTATTGGCCTTTTATCAATCATTTTCCACAAATCAGTTACCGTTATTTTAAATTTCGTTTACTTCTTAAGGTCTTTACTTTCTATTTACTTTAGAATGTAACGAAAACCGCGACTATTTCGTGCTGAATCCTCTCAAATAGTGTCAGCTAAATATCCATCGTCGATGGATATTTAGCTGACACTATTTATTCGTTAAATGTCATACTTTCTTGCCGTCAATCTTCATGACCAGCGTCCATCCCCCATCTCCACATCCAAAATCTCCCATGTGACAGAGAACGGAGATTGGTTTTGAGTCAAAATGGAGCGTAACCAGCTGACTCAAGTGCGACCTGTTGAATATTAAAAATGTCAAATCGAAGGAGCATAATAAGAGACATAAAACTATGCGAGAGTTTAATTGGTACCAGTGAATAGACCTTCCCCAAAAATGGCCGCCGCAGATTCAAAATGATCAGAAATTAAACTGAGCGGAAAATCAATATCAGAAACTTCGTACGAGTAACAAACAAGAGGTGGTCTTTCAGGTGCTGATATTGATTTTCCGCTCAGTTTAATTTCTGATCATTTTGAATCTGCGGCGGCCATTTTGGAGAAAGGACTATTGCCAGGGCACTGACAAATACCAGCGCTGATAAGGCACTAGGCTTGTAGACAGAGTTTAACCTTAACCTTTTAATTTTACGTACAGCATAGAAATTAAAGGCATCGACATCGAAAATCATAATTACATTGGCTTGTGAGTGAAGTGACTTACTTATATACGTCATACACTTCCTTGCATGACTTCACAGCTGAAAAGATTGAAACAAATTGAAAATTAAATTACACATGAAATATATTTATTGATATCAGTAGTTTCACTAGCAACCTTTGTAGCATATCACGTGTTTAACTGAAAAGAATCCCAAGTACATGGGTTCCCGGGACTCCACTGATAAATATTAGTGGCTATAATTGGAAATTGTGTGATGGAGGGGAGGGAGGGGGGGGGGGGGGGGGGTGGGGGGTGTAAGAAAAATAATAGGCTTAAATTTTGTTAATAAATTTTATCGAGGGAGTGACTTCTGCAACGCAGCACCCTCCAGCTCAATAAATGTCAATGAAGGAAAAAACAAAAAGGAACATAACAGAAAAGAGGTATATAGTGGTGTTGGTAGACATAGAGACTATTCTCTTCGCCGGGTTAGATTTTGCTTTGGGAGGCTGGGAAAACTTATTAAAATTGCCGAAATTAGGGTTAGCCCGTTCCAGTCGCAGATAATCAGTGCCTTATAGGGGTGAGCTTTTGTTTTTGGGATGCTAGGAAAGCCATATAAATCAGGGTTAGCCTGTCCTACGTATAAAGAACACATTGTAGTACCCTTGAAAGTAAGCCTTGAAAACTGGAGCTAGTCCGTCCTAGGCATATTTTTATGCTCCAGCACGGCCGGGCAGCGCGGTCTTCTGTGCTTTCGTCGATAGTAACAATACTCCTAGTCGCTTCATGCTCCGTCCGTCTGTACTGATAAGTCAAGTAAGACCTATAATTGACTCACCTTTGCAGCTGTTTTTACCGTCTCCATTAAATCCTGGTTTGCAGGTACAGTTGTAGGAGCCTTTTGCGTTGTTACACGTGGCATCGCTATGGCAACCATGAACACCTTTGCATTCGTTAACATCTAAAGAGAAGCATAAAATGGAAAACTTCGTTGTTAAATGTAACATAATATAAGGCGTATTTTCTGGTAAATCGTATGCAAAACTAAAAGACACATAACAAAGGCTCATTATCAAGTCAACAACATTTTACCTTTTTCACAGTAGAGTCCAGTCCACCCAGATGAATTACAGGCACACGTGTAGTTCATGTGACTGTTCACACACGTTGCATTGTTTAGACACTGATGTTTGATGCAGTAGTCGGCAACTACACCATTAAAAAAAATGAAGGGAAATTAATGTCACGCCTGTTTAGTAAGAAAGCCTTTAGTTTTTCTTACCTCCTGTTTTCATGTCACAGTGAGCTAGAATGGAGTTTCCAGATCTGCTGGAATCCAGCCAGTAATTACCGCTGACCGCTTGTCCTCCTTCACTCGCCTTGATCTCGTTGCACGAATCAGCAGGCAGCGAGGGAATGGAAGCGAGGGGCACTGAGAATGAATGAAATAATCTCATTAGAAATTATTCTCGTTGCTAAAGCAAGACACACTTTATCGAATTTTGACGAATCGCATTAACATCAACAGCAAACATTTTTGAACATTTCTGAACCGATACATGAAAGACCATCGCAGCCAGTATGTAAGCAACTTTATAAGCAGTTTCGAAAAGGAAGCATGAAAAAAATATATCCGCAGTTTTACTACCTCTATTTGGAGCCTTCATCATGTAATATCTGTCACTGTTCTTGACAAAGTCCTCTGGCCTGGCTTCCTTTGTCCTGTTATTCAACTCACATATGTGTTTGAATATGACGTAGTTGTAACTTTGACATCTGACGTCAGAATTACACGCATGTCTGCAGTCATGTGAACCTGGTCGAACTTTGATCGTGTTAAATGTATGGCCCTTAAGCATGGCTTGATAAATGGAGTATGTATCGACTCCACATTGTTCAAGGCTGGCAGCTTTGTGGAACATTAAAGACACCATAAACACGAGAATCTGTTTCCAAGCCATTTGTGTTACATCAGGTTACACTGAGTTATTTCCTACAAAAGAAAGAATATTTTCAACGATGAATATAAACAGAGGTCTATGAGTGCACTCTTTTTTGTAAGAATCTTTTATATGAAGAATATCCAGGCTGAGATTGGCGAAATTTTATGAATATGCTAAGAATGATTTAGTTAAGAAATTATTTTATATGTTGATAGAAAATAAAATACAATGAAATCACATAATGTTTAAATTAATTTTTATAAAAATGAGTTCCTGTTACATCCGTATTATTTTACTGAAATACTACACTCTGTAATCTAAGAATGTATATAAGAATATTTTCAGCCTAAAAATTGACATGGAGGTTATCCGATCTTTTGCGTTGGAGTCCTTTCATTTGCGAAGAGAAAATTACGGCTGAAAATTGAACATTCAACAGAGACTTTGCGTTGGCTAAAATTACATATTTGCATATGCGTGTTACGGTAAATTTCGTGGACGAAGCCGTCTTCACCGTTTTATTCTTGGTTTGCAACTGACGTCATCGCCGCCATGTTGGATGACCATTAACAAAAGAATTATAATTAGCTTTATTGTTCCTGTCATCCAACATGGCCGCCAGGGTCTTTGTCATTTAAATCTCTCGGGAATGGTTTGCAAACCAGCAATACGCTTACTTTTAGCAATTTTTACTTTCAAGGTTGTTTTATGGGTAATACTTGATATGCAACGATAATTTTTTCCGTGAGAAATAATTTATTTAACCATTCTAGTAAACAAGAAGTTAATTTGGGAAACACGCCAAACACTACAGGTGACTTGTTGACATTTTATAACAGGACTAATTACTGGAGGGCGGATCGGCGGCATCAAAGGAATGTCTTCAGGCTCCGTCGCTTTCGTTCTCGCCCCAGGCAGCGACTCGGCTCGCTTCGCTCGCAAATTTTCTTCAGGAGCCTGATCTCAGGCTAGTAAACATGAACTAAACATAACATAGCCTTTTGATCAAACCACAGGGAGCCCAAGCTAAAGATAAGAGAACACGATATAAGCGGTATTGTGATATAAAGACTCGATTTATAAGGGTTTAGCTTGGGCCGCCTGTGGTAGCAGTGCAACGTTCAAGTAATTAGTTGTCCGTACTATACAGACTATAAATTTTTCTATGTACATTTTAGCCAATTAACGTTTCGTCCCATCGTTCAATTACAGTAACTGGTTGCTAAAACAAAGATCTCTTGTTTTGCAGTTGGTAAGTCGAAGCATAGATCGAAGATATAACAGAAAATGAATGTTTTACATACAGGTGGTTCTACTGACATCCTGTTTTCATTCTCTTGGAAAAAAACATCTTCAAATCGACAACGTAAGCCCATCATTTATTTATATAGACTATTTTCGTTGACAAGTGTGTTCGTGTCAGGAGTGTGTCATGCAGGAGCCCATTACGGTAATGGGCTCCTGGTTCGTGTTGATTACAGCAAATTTTACCATGAACCATGAAAAGTGTTTTTTATGATATGATTCATGTTTTTAGTCATTCATCATTCTTTGCGGTGTAAATTAGACTCAGGGTGATACAGTAAACCACACCCAATAGACCTAAACTGACTGAAATAGTAAATGTGGAAAATGTTCCTGTTAGTACACTGTTAGTAGCTCGAATCTTTTATTATAATCTTGTATTTATATTATTTTTTGTCTAAGTTTGAGATCCAAAAATATTAAAATTGAATACAGTATGTGGTCCTAATTCCGGCCAGAAAATACACGAACGTGTAATTCAGTCGCATTGGAAGAACTGCCTTGATCTGAAACTTGGCCTGTGACTTGTCACAACATTTACCTAGCATATGTAAGAGCAACAGCTGTTGTTGTTTATCGATAATCTTGTAGTATCGAAAATAGAGGTTCCCTTTGGCGGCCCTAATTCCGGCCAACGAGTCCTAATTCCCGGCCACAAGGAAAAGCATACAAATATACGCACCTTTCATCCATCCATATCGATCAATGAAAAGGCGAATTATACCAAGAGAGCTTTGTTTTAGGACCGAAATAAGTGCACGGTATACTGTATATATTCAAGCCCATTCAAGCCGCTCTGCGGTGACGGCCAGTCTGACAAGAGGTTTTGTGAGAGGTGGCCGGAATTAGGACCTCGGCCTGAAAACACATCGAAATGTTTGAGTCGTAATTTTAGACAGATATTTAACCTGTAGATAATTTTTTTGGTCTGGCAGAAAGATCATTCATTCTATGTATTTCATACCAAAAATTACCGCTATATTAATGGACATATAAAACGGGAATTCTAAATATAACCATGTAATTTGAGGCGCCGTAAACTAAAGAATGTCGGACTGAAGCAAATTCACCTACCTTCGCTATAACTCGAAATTATCTTCTTTAACAGCAACAGGAAAGCCACCAAGCAAGATTACGAAAGGAAATAGATCAATTAATCTTAGCAAAGAGTCGTTCCTTATTTAAGTTCGTTTTCCAATGGAAAAATACGCGATGAACGAAAAGTGGCCGGAATTAGGGCCACATAACGTAGTGCCTTGAGGCTTGAGGAAGAATAAGCAATGATACGCATTGTTGCCTGTGTTTTTTGTGGATATTTCCGGCTGCTTCAAGCTCAAATGTGTGCTCTTATTATCTGATATAGCATGAAATACAGTGAATGGAATGTATGATTTAGGATACTAGAAAATAAACATGTAAAATGGCCCAGTCTCCAATTGTGTAGGTATCAGTCTACGTTTTTAGAGCAATGCAATATAATGCTTTTAAGCATTGTATTGCTTCTTCTTGAGTCAAATAACTAAATATATAAATGGTTTATTTTGCACACATTGTCACTACTAACATGAATTAAAATGTTTTATATATATTTTTTATTTTTTATTAATTCCTGTTAGTAGTGACAATGTGCAAAATAAACCATTTATATATTTAGTTATTTGACTCAAGAAAAAGCAATTACTGGCATAATAAGAAACACCTTGTCGAACTAGGGATTGACTTATATCGTTGAATTATATCATGCATTGGTAAAATAAAAGCCCCTTAATTAATTTAATTGTTAAATTAACATGCATGGCTTTAATTTTAAAGGCGAGAAACTTCATGGAAATAACCTGGAGAACAGCTGGCCTCGGTTGTCAGAAAAGAAAACAAGAAGAAAACAAACCGAAGACCACGCGGTGGTACGGTCGAAGATATAACATTAAATGAATTTCTTTACATACATACACTGCATACTGACATCCTGTATTCATCTTCCTAGTCACCTTGTTTGCGGGTAGTGCCGTTTACATGCATGTAATTAAAAGTAACCTTTGTAGACCGCGGCGGCAAGGTCTTTTATCTGTTTTATTGCACCCCCAGGGTTGCCTTTCTATACTTTACCCATCAGAAGACAAAACTTTATATTCCAATGAGGTTTTCGTATAATATGTTTCTCGCTGGAAACGCCATTAAAAAAAACCGGTGACTGCAAATTTTTTATGAATTTGGAAAATGAAATATTATCTCCGCCGGGTAACAAAAAGCTACAAAAGGACTCGATTTATAGCGTCGAAAGTCGAGTTTCAAGTTATTTTTCCTTCGCATGCTTCGCTATACGGTTTAGTGACTTTCACGTACTTTTAATCTCGGAAAGATTACCTTGCAAGTGAAATCCTTACTAGCAGTTTTGTATAGGGTAACCCTGGCTCCATGTAAACGGCCCATTAATGTGTGGCTTGTAAGTTTGTTTTTATATATTTCATGAAATACGTAATGACAAGGGTTTTTTTTTTTAAAGGACAATTGATTCGGCTAAACGTACCCGTACTTGCCGCGCGCGTGAAGGCGGACGTACGCAGTGTATGGTTAAAAATTCGGTGGAATGCAGGATTTGGTCTTTAAAAAGCCGACTTGGGACTTGGAGGATAGGAAAATCGAGAGTTTTAGCGATAGCATGCCCGTGTTTCAGTCTTTCATTAAGGAAAAATACTTTATTCTCGCAGTTAACGGCAAATCATTCGTAGGCGAAACCTGACAAAATGCTGCTGATGATGATGCGGTTCTTTGAGAGGGATTATCAATACTTGTAGTCGCTTCAGGTACTGATATCCGATAGACTCGCCAGATTCCTAGAATTCAACAGGCTTCCGCGAGTAAAGACTTTTTCTCTCGTTCAAGAGAACAGGATTCAGATGACAACACCGAAAAGGGAACTTGTTAAAAGTTCAACATTTATTCCAGAGACGCATAATCCGTTCAGACTGAATTATGCGTCGACTGTTTTATGCGTCTTGTGTGTAAATAGTTCATCTTTGACGCATTACCGTCTTGTGCTCGTCTTTATTTTTTTTTTGTGCTCGTCTTTATACGAACTGGGACGTATATAGACCATGCAGACGCTTAATTTGTCTGATGCCCGTATTGTGACCGTCTTTAAACTGAGACGCAAACGTCTCAATATAAAAACAACGATTATCAAACAACTAAAGACAATCTAACCTGAAGAACAGTTGGCCTTGGTTATCAGAGAAGTCAGCAAGAAGAAAACACCGGAAGAGAACTGTAGGCGCACAGATCGATTCCTACCGCGAAAAAAACGATATGTCAGGATTTCGACTTGCGAAGCATATATTTGTATTAAAAACGTTTCCATGCACGTACGTACGTTGCCAATTAACGTTCAGTTGTTCATACTGTCAATTTTAGATTGTTTTTGAATTAAAAACCGGCAAACTCTCTTGTTTTGCGACTTGTAATTTAAAACGATAATTCAACTCCGGATGTCCTTATAAACAGGTGAATGACAGTGTGGAAATTTTATTTTCAATACTGGACACTTCCACGGTTTTTTTCAAATTTTGATAGCAAAAATCTACCGCACTGCTGGAAAGAGCACCTTAAAATTAGTAAAATGGCCAAGTTTGAGAGTGATATCTTGCAATGAGCGAAAACACGGTTCTACAAAGTCGGTAAATTATTTTACAGACGTTTGTATGCTGGGACAAGTTTGCCCCCCAGCATACAAACGTATGTAAAAAATTTCGACTTAATTTGCGGAACTATATCTTTGAGATTTTACAAGATATGAATCTAAAATTTGGCCAATTTACTAACTTCAAGGTGCTCTTTCCAGCACAGTCGATAGATTTTGCTAATTGGACAATATCAAAAGTTTGAAAAAACCGTGGAAGGGCCTTTTAAGTTGGTGATAATTCATGGCAACAAATCTACCATGGAAATAAAATACCTAATTGTATAAGCTTGGTAGAACACAATAAGAAATATATTATTCAGTCATTACACGAGACAACTTTTAACGCAACATTGTTGCGGCAACGGTATGTTACACGGGACGATTCATTCTCGACCCCAGACCTTCGCTGAAGGGCTCTGGGTCGAGATTGGGGACGATTTTTAACGCAACATCATCTTGAGCATGCGTACTGCTCGAGCGCGCGCTGATCGATATGACGCGATGTTGCGTTAAACGTCAGCGACGAGGGTGTTACACGAACCAACTCCAACAAAATTCGGCAACAATGTTGCAGGTTTTTGGATCGCTTTCACTGAAAAACCTGCAACATGTTGCCGCGACGAAATATTGCGTTAAAAATCGTACAGCGTGCCATGTTACACGTAGCCTGTTCCAGGCTCTCGGACTCTCTCCCAGACTACCTTCGCGCGGCCGTTCGCTTCGTCCCCACTATCCGAGAGCCTGGAACAGGCTATGTTACACGTAACGATTTTTAACGCAACAATGTTGCGTTAAAAATCGTCGTTAAAAATCGTCTCGTGTAACATCACCCTAAGCCATTGTAAAACAGTTTTTCGTCAGGTGTGTTATTAATCCTGCCTAAAAATACTACAATTTATACACACCCTCCCCTCCCACCTCGGTTGAGACAGTGAACAAATTCAGAGAATCTGTTTTTTTAGTTTGTCGTACATGAAGTAGTGAGCGACGCATTCCTAGCACACGCGATATACGGTAGGTTGCGATCATGACGAGATTATACGGGAGTTTCTTTAGTATATATAGCCCCGGGGGGGAGGGGAGGGGGTATTCAGGTATAATAGTGACGGGGAGGCTCGAATGACAACCTCGATTCCAGGCTCTCTCTCCTTTTCGAGAGAGAGCCTGGAATCGAGGTTGCTCGAATGAGGCCAAATTGTTAGACCCAAAAAAAAGTCCTAAAACTAGACACCAAAAAAGTCCAACGGCACAGAACGTAACCCAAAAATAGTCCTTTTTCTCTGCATTAACTGATGAGAACCCTGGGTTACGCTTTTTTTCAACCCCCAAAAAAGTCCTTACCAAAATCTTCCACCCCCAAAAGTCACCACAAATATATAGTTAAACTTCATTTTCTGTGCCACATGAATGTAAAGAACACATCATGTCCATGTGTACCACATATATCTCTCAAGCCAGACGAATTCGAATATTGCAAGCCGCTATGTTTGCAGAGTGGGTTTAATATGACCCTTAACGACGATATCTATTTTAGAAATTATACTGACGTTAGAAAACAACAAAAGGGCAAAAAATCCCCATACGGCGGAAAAGGAAACCAAAATGTTTCCACGGCTCCTTGTGAGGTAAGCAACTCTTACCTCGCTTCTTAAAAAATTTGCATTCAATTCTGTGCGAAAGATATCGTCAAGCAATAAATAAGTACTCCGGCGAATACAGTTTCGACAGTCTTTTCTTACAGATCAGTAAATCAGGCAAGTACGCCTCGCGGACCTATTTCTTTCAAATTAGAGGTGAGAAAACGTTCACAAATTTGCTATCATTTACCTTACCTTCAAATACGACAATACAATGGAATGATTTGCCACTTTTAATTTGATTGCTGCTCTGATAAAAAAATATTTCACCATTCGATGACCTACCTTATTACATGAAATTTTCGCGACACGTTAATTTCCTCGGAGACCCAGGGGCAGTTAGTGGGGACGAGGAAAAAAATAGGCAAAGAAAAGTAAAAGAGGACGAGACTGAAGAGCCCCTGGGGAGCAGGCCTGGGTCAGTGTCTTACCGCGCCAGTTCTAGCGGCTCCGTTAATGCTGCTTCCTGATTGGGCAGAAAAACCTTTGTATTATTCTGCCCAATCGGCAAGCAGATATGTCTACAGTCCGTTCCGTGTGTTCCAAATGCGAAGCCTACAAGAGGCTACCGTTCGTTCGCCATATGGCGCGACTTCGGATCGGATTGAATCGTCGCGCTACAGTCTCGCTACAGTCGCGCTACAGTCGCGCTACAGTCGCGCTAATGTCGAACTTCGCGACGGTTGAACCGGGCCTAACTCAGGAAACTGAAGTCAAACTCCGACGCAACATACAAGCGAGCGCTTGAAAATTCCGAATAAAAATCCCGCCGTTTCAAGAAGCCAACTAAGTGCAGCGCGCACAGCCAATTGAGAGCGAGACATTTTGCCGCTCACTCAATCAGGATCAAGTAAGGCCATCCCCAGACTCGTACCCAGTCGCTATTTATCTGATTAGAAACAATTTAGCCGGGGAAATCTGGAGCGAGAATAATTATGAGGCGCGTGGGGCGTTCTGGGAAGGGACAAAGGAAAAGTAGCTAATTTTCCTTCGACCCTTCCCATAACTCCCCGCGCGCCTCCATCTACTCTCGTATCCAATCTTCTCTCATCTCCAAAAACACATAAATAGCGACTGGGTACGAGTCTGGCCATCCCCATAAAATGCTTTGTTTCCCATCGCCCGACCAACCCAATTTTTCAAAAAGTTAAAAAAAAAAGTTTCTGATTCATTGCCTGGGCCCTTTTCTCGAGTGTCTCCAAGTTTAATATGCTTTGTTTACATCTTAAAGTCACTCTGACATCTAAATCAGCCCAGTAATGACGTCTTCGAACACTTTTCAGAGTGATATCGGCTCGTTGCAAAATGGTGGTCACGGGGAAGATATAATCAAGGCTCGCTTGGAATTATTTATGTATAATTTGTCAATATTTCGTTTCTCGGCTTTTCTTTTTTTTTTTTACCGACCGACCGACCGATCCACTTTCACGAGAGAGAGGGCGATGGAAAACAAAACATTTTATGGGGATGGCCTAATCATAGCCTCGACTTACCAAAAAATGTCCTTGATTAAGAAAAAAATACCCTCGGTCTAAAACAATCAGAGTTCCACCCTTTATGTGACAAAGATAGAAAGGGACAGCCGTGTGTGATTTGCGCGCCCTTATTATTAACATCCGGGGACTCGCAGGCTAAAACACATCCAAAAGAAACATTCCAAGGTCATGTGAAACCATTTTTTACTGGTGAATTTATACGTTAGCCATATATACGTTCAATGATTAGATATTCTGGCTGAGAATGGTTCTACAAGCACGTTGCGCTAATCAAGTGGCAAAAACGCTTGAAACTTTTCCTCCCTCTTTTGTAGCAAGTTACAAGTTTAATTTTTCCCTAAAGTCAACCCTTCTATACGGTGAAGGCTACTGATCTATCTTAAAGAAGAGCTTGTTACTCTCTCGTCCCACGCGGACACACATCAATTTGAATTCGCTTCATTCTAAACCGGGTAAAACAGGGTGCTCTCTTTTTTTCCTAATATGGTAAAATGACGTAATAATCGGTGACTTTAGACTATTCACTACAATGACAAATAAGGCTTGAAATAGTGAAAATAAATGTCAGTATGTTCACAGTCATCAGAGAAGTAAACTCTGATATGCCTTTGTAGGATAAAACAGACTAAAACAGAACAAGTGCTTGGAAAAAATCAGATGCCCCGAGCGGGATTGAACCCACGACACCCCGATCGGGGTGTTAAATATATGTCGTGTTATTTACAAATGTCAGTATATTGATGGTATATTGGTTCATTTTCATCAGTGCCTTGTCACTGCACCGAGATGTATCCCATGGCTTTGATGCTCTTGTCGCCATTATCTGTTGAGTGTCTTGCAGCGTTTCCACACGTGTTGGAGTCATCAGGATATCCTCCAGTACCAAAACCGATTCTGGATTCACACTGATTGCAGCTATTTTCGTTGTTTCCAAGGAAACCAATTCTTGCTTTAGAATTAGAACTAGAACTATCCACAGCATTGAACCCTTCCTTGTTACAGTTGAGCTGCAAAGAGGCCTGAGAACCAATCAGCGTCTTCCACGTGTCACGACCCAGTGATGTGTCGCGGTATTGCCCGTCAGCGATCAGCGAGTACAGAGAGTTGGCCTGCTTGTTGATGACAATGAACTTGATCTGTGCGTCGATCTTCATACCGAGACAGATCTTGGAGAAGGATGTGCTCCAGTAGGTCGGTAACTTGGTCTCTTGTGAATCAAACCCAGTCTCCCCTCCAGGAAGGTTGTATTCGTTTGTATCGCTCCAGAACCCAGAGTTATAGTGAAACGTGTTCTTGGGAAGAATGGGAAAATAAAAATGAACGTGGTATGCACTCTAGTTTCTGCGATAAACCAATATCTCAGAAAGCAATATTTTTTGTTATGCGCCAGAACCGACTCAGTTGCCAACAAACATAACGAATATGTGAGAAATACTTATTGAAGCTCTTCTGTCACTGTTACCACATAGTGGCCTTTTATCACTCATCTTCCACAAATCTGTTACCAACTAACACAGGGGTGGGGGTGGGGGTTTTGGTGTGTCTCTCAGTCTTACATACAGCATGGAACATATAATATACAACTAATATATAGAAGCAGAAACCGATACAAACGTATATTTGTTTTAAAGTTCTAACAATATTTCAACTGGCCGAACCAGTCTTCTTCAGGTACAATGAGAGTTCTAATGAGGAAAATTTACATTGGTATATACGTGTTATAGAGTCACAGGTTTTGCGCAGTAACGGAAATACGTAAGACAGATAATAACAGTAGAAAAAAAAGGAAATAATAAAAGGAAACACACAAAATATCTACAGTTTGAATAGTATGAATCATGATAGCTGGTATTATACCATAGAAAAGTTGGCCAAAGATTATGCAGGAACCTAATCCCCCCCCCCCCCCCCCCCCCCTCTCCCACTCCCAAGACTCCTAAGAGTTAAATAGTGACAGTCCATTACATTCCATGTCAGCTAAATATCCATCATTAATTTTAGAAATATCATACCTTGTTTCCATCAATCTTCATGACTGGCGTCCATCCCCCATCTCCACATCCAAACTCTCCCATGCGACAGAGAACGGGAGTTGATTTTGAGTCCAAGTGAAGCGTAACCAGCTGACTTGAGTTCAACCTATTGAATATTAAAAATGTCAAATCAAAGGGGCTACAGACATAAAACTATGTACTGTGAGAGTTTAATGCGTACCAGCGAATTGTCAGGGCAGCCTGACAAATACCTGCGATGAGGTCGCTTCACGTTATGAAAACCGGAGTTAAAGGAGCTCTGTCACGATATTTTTAGTCATTTTTGCAAAGTGCAAAATCACCTTCAAATTGAAGAAAGCCTCAAAATATTAGTTTACTAAGGTAGAAAAACACCAAAGAGGTGATAATAAACCAAACAGGAACAAGGATGGTTGAGGATGGAGAAGATTAAGACGGATTGCGAACGGAGAACTTGAAAAAATTAGGCTTGTAGACAGAGTTTAACCTTAATCTTTTTAATTTTACAGCATAGAAATTAAAGGCATCGACATCGAATAAGGTCCCTTGAGTTAAGGCGGCTACCTTTCTGATAATTACATTGGCTTGTTGGTGAAGTGACTTACTTATATACGTCATACACTTCCTTGCATGACTTCACAGCTGAAAAGATAGAAACAAATTAAATTACACATTAATATAGTTACTGATATTAGTAGTTTCCATAGCAACCTTTGTGGCATGTCAGGTGTTAAAAAATGGAATCCCAACAGTATATAGGTTCCCAAGACTCCACTGATAAATATTAGTCACTGTGGCTACAATAGACAATATTCGTATTCTCACAGTTGGACTGGAACTAGCTTGCAATCGAGGCTAATGCGGGGAATCTTTTCAAATGCAAATATTTTTAACGATATTTCCCCGCATGAGCCTCGATTGCAAGCTAGTTCCAGTCCAACCGTGAGAATACGAAGATTGTGTATGTTAGTGCGGATGGGTGGTTTGTTAATAAATTTTATTAAGGGAGTGACTTCTACAACACAGCACCAGCTTACAGCTCAATAAATGCCAAGCAAAAAAGGGCCTCAATGAAAAACTAAATGTTAAATTCAGAGTAACTGAGAAGGGCTCTAAAGTTGATGGTGCTGGTAGACATAGCAAGTACCTCTCCGTGTTAGTTTTAGCTCTGGGAGGTGGTAAAACTTATTAAAATTGCTGAAATTAGGATTAGCCTGTTTCACGCGCAGAGAACCAGTGTCCTAAGTGTTAGCTTTTGTTTTTGGGATGTTGGGAAAGCCATATAAAATCAGAGTTAGCCTTTTCTAGGTATAAAGAACTACATTGTAGTAGCCTTGGGGTTAAGCCCTGAAAACTGGAGCTACTGAGTCCGTCCTAGGCATAGAGCATTAAAGCTCTATAGCGTGGGCTTCTGTGCTTTCGTCGATAGTAACAATACTCCTAGTGTGGTATAAGAAATATTACTAACTCACTGCTTTACAGCTGTATAATATAAGACGTAAGTTGTGTGCAAAATTAAAAGACATGAAACGAAGGCTCATTATCAACGACATTTTACCTTTTTCACAGTAGTTTCCAGTCCACCCTGATGAATTACAGGCACACGTGTAGTTCACGTGACTGTTCACACATGTTGCATTGTTTTGACACTGATGTTTGATACAGTAGTCGGCAACTACATGCAACAAAAATAAAGGAAATTAAATTAATGTCACGCCTGTTTAGTAAGAAATCCGGCCGTTAGTTTTTCTTACCTCCTGTTTTCATGTCACAGTGAGCTAGAATGGAGTTTCCAGATCTGGTGGAATCCAACCAGTAATTACCGCTGACCACTTGTCCTCCTTCACTCGCCTTGATCTCGTTGCACGAATCAGCAGCCAGCGAGGGAATGGAACCAAGGGGCACTGGGAATGAATGAAATAACCTCATTAGAACAACCATTAGAATAGAACTTATTCTCGTTGCCAAAGCAAAACACTCATACTATCAAACATTGACCAATCACGCATTTTATTTTTAAAACATTATATTAACAGTAAAATTTGTTTTTAAAATGTTTCTGAATCAGTTTTGCTATACCTCTTTTTTGAGCTTTCTTCATGTAATATCTGTCGCTGTTCTTGACAAAGTCCTCTGGCCTGGCCTCCTTAGTCCTGTTATTCAACTCACATATGTGTTTGAATATGACGTAGTTGTAACTTTGACATCTGACGTCAGAGTTACACGCATGTCTGCAGTCATGTGAAGCTGGTCGAACCTTGAACGTGTTAAATGTGTGGCCCTTAAGCATGGCTTGATAGATGGAGTATGTATCGACTCCACATTGTTCAAGGCTAGCAGTTTTGTGGAACATTAAAGACACCATAAACACGAGAATCTGTTGCCAAGCCATTTGTGTTACATCAGGTTAAAACTTATTTCCTACAAAAAAAAAAAATTTCCGTACGTGATGAATGTATAATATTCTCTGGTTGCGCGGGGATAAGTAACTGTAAGATAGAGGTAAAGCTAAAGAAGACTTTATTTATAGACGGTTTCTCAAAGAATCAAGTTCTGGGATTATGACACACTTGGAGGACTTGGAGTCTATGAAGAATATTTGAGCAAAGTGAAATTCAATGGTAGTCATTATAAAGTTTTCCTCCCATTCAAACGATACCATCATCCCGTCATTTCACACAAGTATATTGACAGACTGTCATCTTCATTGAAGCCGGTTAAGAGCCTGCAGTTTCTGTAAATGCAGCGGTCTGCTCGATCTGGATTGAAATATATTTCGCTCATTTCTTTTGTGTTGCTGAAGACGTCCGTATATATAATCGGAACTTTTAAATTTTTCGTGTTTTTGAGCCGGGGATTTTTGGTTCTCAAGTTAAGAAATTTAAACTCTTATCCTATGATTTGAATTGAAAAATTGGCTCTTAGTTTAAGAAATTTAAAGATTTCAAGAGAGTGTCTTTGAAGACTCTCCGATCAAGAAATCCCGCCATTTTTCGATCTGCGAGTTGGGGAAATTGCAACTAATTAACGATTTTGCAGTTCACTTCGACAGCGTTCATAATTACTTTATCACAAACTCCTGTGGAGGCAGCCTGTTTATTTTTGGTGGCTGGATTGTTGTTTTGACATTTTTAGGAGGTTGGACCAAAACCCCAAGAGAGCTTGTTCGCAGGCTATAAGTTTAGCAGAACTTTAAACATCACCACACTCAAACACGCCGGCGAAAACGGGTCAAATTAAAACAGTATTTTTGAAAAAGTGAGGGGAAAAGGAATATAGCGTCCCCCTCTCTCCCACTCCAAAACCCCTGAAGTTGCGTATTTTTTGAGTGATGGATAAGCCTTCGGCTCGCCATTGTAAATCCCATACAGATCTGACGCGAATATTGTATCGAGCTTATGAAACGAATGCATCTAAATGTTCGTGTTTATAGACTCTTGGTGATAGAAATCATTTTAGGCGAGTAAATCGAAGGAAACGTTTATGTAACTGATCAGGACGACTGAAATCTGTAACCGATTCAAGTTATAGATATTCATTAAACATTCATTTCTTTTGTATTTTCTTTACTGATAAATTATTAACAAGTGTTGTAAGTTTTAATTGGAATTTGTTTGTGAAACTTTGTGAAACTTTGTATACATCAAAGATGTGCAAATTAAACCTTTCTTTTTTTGGACTTAAGAAGAAGCTTTCTGGTATAAAAAGAAACACCTTGCCGAACGAGGAATCTACTTATCTTGTTGAATTATATCCGTCATGCAAAGGTAAAACAAACATTGCTTTAATTTTTAAGAAACTTCAAGTCATGTAGATGACCTGAAAAAACAGCTGGCCTCGGTTGTCACGAAAATAAAACAAGATGAAAACACAACAGAAGTCTCTATGCCGAAAACAAGGCAGTCGATTGAAAAGAAAATCTTATCTGAAGGGTTTTGAAGATTGTTACGTTGCAGTGCAATGCTCTATAAAGTTTTCTATGTACATTTTAGCCAATTAACCTTCCGTCTCATCGATCAATTAATTAGGGACCTTAAGCAACCACGACGGCGACGGCAACGAGAACGTCACAAAAAATAGGTTTAATTGGTAGTACAATAGCTCTGCACGCGTTCTCTGCAAAACAACAACGTGAAATGACCAAATTCAAAGTATTATGGCCGTGAATACACGACGGTGAATTTTCCTTTCTCTGGACTTGAACTCCGTCCCTACGAATTCAGCTCCTGGACAGTTCGGCCACATAAGACAAATTGAACGAGTTGGAATAATCGCGAAATAGTTTATAGGAAAGTGAATTCACTTTTTAAGTGACGTTTTCCATGGCGTCGCATGCGTTCTTTGTTTTAGCAACCACGACGGGGCTTGTTTTGCGGTTGGTAAAAATGATTATTTTGCATACAGGTGATTCTACTGATATCTTGTTTTCATTCTCTTGAAAAAACATCTTCAAATGATTACTACTAGTTTATATGGCTATTTTTGTCGAAGCGCTCTGAAAGGACACTCTCGTAAGCGGACAGCTCTACTTACGGCCGCCTTGAAAAAAAAACCGTTTGAGCTCTAGCTCATGAAACACTGTATTAACACATTCCCGTAAGCGATCAGCTCCAGTTGCGGACACGATTTCTGCTTCCTAAGGGTATCCGCTTACTGGAACTTCGACTGTACCAGAAAATAAATATGTGAAGTGGCCTAGTCTCCAATTGTTTAGGTATTCTATGTTAACGATTTTAGAACAACGCAATATAATGCTTAAAGGGGCAGTATCACGGGGATTTTGACCTTTTTTGGTCAAAACTGTGCTTCAGTACCTTTTTTTATTTACAAAATAATTCTAGAACACCAAGAAAAAGAAATCAGCCAAATTCTTGAAAGAGGAACAAATTATGGTCTGTTCTAGTGCATTTTGTTTTAGCCTAACATTTTTTCAAATTGCGATCCATTCCGACCCAGTTTCTATGGCCAGAGACACTTATTGACAGTTTTAGTACACTAGGATGTTAATTTATATAACAAAATGTGACCATTATTTTTAGGTTTCGGTTAATACAAAAACGTTTTTTGGTTTTTGAAATGACATCAAATCCCCGTGATACTGCCTCTTTAATGCTCCCAATATTTTTCCTCGCAAACGAGGCCGGGGACCGAACATGCGAGGTTTACATTTTTTTTCGGTAAAAGAGCTCAGGCGGGATCAAATCTCGTCTGGTTCTTTTCTTCTTTTTTTGGTTCGAAATCCTCCAGGGCCATTCTTTTTTCTTTCTTCTTTCTTTTTTTGCTTTTAAATAACACTGACTACGACATACTCTGCCGTCAAAATGTAGACAGAAACCGGCCCACTCACTGAATTGCCCCAAGCTTAGTATGTGTTTATCGATCGAATTTATATCGAGAAGTTTAATATATAATTTCATTGCTAGTGTAAAATCCTATTCAGCAACTATCCAATTATTTCCCAAATTGGACAGCACAAGTTCCCGTGCACAATATGATTAACACGTAATACGACTACGAACTGTCCAATTTGGGAAATAATTGGATTCAAAAAATTTCTCTGACTGCCAAATTGGGTTCAGCCTACGGCCTCGTCCAATTTAGCAGTCCTCGGAATTTTTATCATCCAATTATTTCCCAAATTGGGCAGCTCGTAGTCCTATTACATATACTAATACGCGTGTTTCGAGACGTACCTTGAAAGAGCAACAAAACTTTGGACTTTTTCTTCGTGCAATTTTCTGTACTTATTGTTATTATAATTTCAACCCGTGAGGTATTTTTGAGTATCTGACGTCATTTTCTTTAATTCACAACCAAGCCTTGGAACAAGGTCAAGTAATGGCGGCCGTAAATTCTCGGAAATAAAAGTCCAAAAAAAATGACTTCTAATGTTCGTAATGAATTGAAATTTAGCAAGATATATAAGAAAGTCATATTGTACACGAAAATGTAAAAAAATGAATATCAACAATTTGATCGTAGTAGCACTTTAAGATGTAAACAAAGCATATTAAACTTGGAAACACCCGAGAAAAGGGCGCAGGTGAATGAATCAGAAACTTTTCTTTTTTACTTTTTGAAAAAATTGGGTCGGTGGGCGATGAGAAACGAGACATTTTATGGGGATGGCTTACAAACCGAAAACTGTGGTAAGTCACGAACGATATAACATGAATTCCTTTGTATACCGGCCAGGTGTCACTACTGAAACCTGTTTTCATCTTCTTCATTTTTTGCGGGTGGTGGTGCTATTTATATGCATGTAATTAAAAGTAACCTTTGAAAACAAACGACGACAAGGTGTATTTTTTGGCATGAATACTGCCCGGGGTTACCTTTCTGGAGTTTCTTTGTTTTCATCTTAAACATGGAATAAATAAGAGAACAAAAATAACTGTAAAATATCTCATTTATTCGGAATTGGTTTTATTTACCCATCAGGAATACAAAACACTTCCGACGAGCAAACCCGTCACTTTAATATGGGAGTCCCCGCTCCCTCCCCCCCCCCCCCCCCCCACGGCCTAATTTCTGTCTCAGTTTACAAAGATTTGCTAAGATACAAAAACACTAGAGACGTAATATAAATAAACCAAAAATGAACAATTTTATTACCAGTTCACAGCTGAAAACTGCTTATAAAACCTATTTACATAATAATTTAAAGAGTTCGCACTTCAAAATAAAACTATTCTTGTGTATAAGTATGTAGCAGCCAGCACTGACGTCACACATTCTTGAGCTTGGTCACGATAATCACTCTTAACGTCTGGTCAAGTGAAGTACACACACATAGCCCTTCCTGTGAAGACAAGCAGTACACTCTGATCAACATTCAATTTCTCCATACAATATCAATACATTGTCAAGTACACAGGTGATGAGAATAAAGACAATCATCAACTAGGAGATAGTCCGGGGGGAGGGGGAGATACTTACGGGGGTATATTAGTGACTGGGAGGTGTGAAGGCCTTTTTAGGGGGTTGAAATTAGCGATTTAAGGACAGTTTGCCTAAAGTTTGTGACAAATGCATGATAAATGAATAAAGGTGGATGCATTAACTATCTTGCACTCTTTTGATTTTTTTTTTACTTTACAGTCGAAGCTGTCTGAGCGGACACTCTCGTAAGCGGACAGCTCTACTTACGGCCATCTTGACAAAACCCCATTTGAACTCTAGCTCATACAAACTCTGTATTTACGATTTCCAGTAAGCAGCCATCTCCAGTTGCGGACACTTTTTCTGCTTCCCAAGGGTATCCGCTTACCGTTACAGGAGCTTCGATTGTATCTTTTTATGTGGAGAAAATTTGGGACTTTTTTCAGTCACGTTCTGGACCATTGGACCTTTTGGGGATCTAAAAATTTGGCTTCATTCGAACCTCCCCGTCACTAAAATACCTGTGTACCCCTCCCCCATGGGGGGATAGTCTTGATGTACCAATGAATTCTCTGGACTAACATTTAAAACATCTACAGTCAACTCTCTCTAAGCGGACACCCACACAGCGGTCAAACGCAAAATCCGGCGCCACTTCCGGTTTTCGCTGCCTTGATTTTGCAAGAGATTGAAGCGTAATGCAGGCGTAATGGCTGCGAAGTTTGTAAGGAAACGTTATAGAACATGCAGTGGTAAACCAAAATACGAGCTGAGACACTTGGTGGATAACAATAATTATTATTACATTATCTATGCATACTCCAAGTACAAAGCTTAAGTTTTCAGTAAATTTCTTAAGTTTGAGCTTTAAAGTGACGAAACGTGGAGGACTTCGTAAATTTAGGACATTTCGCAGTGGGATTTTGGCGGGAACTGCGCAGGCGCGTCACGTTTGACCGCTGTGGAGCGGACACCACTGTAAGGCGGACACCTCGCTAAAGCGGACATGAATGGCTGGTCCCGGCCGAATTTCACTTGTTTGTCTGTAACTAAACTCTCTTTAAGACGGACACCTCTCTAAGGTGGACAGTGGACACTTTTTTAGCAAAATTCTGGTGAAAAATGCCTCTCAAGGCGGACACTGTAAGGGCATTTGTTTGCACAATCAATAGATTATAGGCCGTCGTTATTTCAAATTGACCTACCACAGCAATAATAATCTCAAACTGATCTGATTACAGGAAAGGGAGCTGTTTATTGTATAATCTGACAAATATCTTTGTGAGCGGAAGTCGAGAAAGGGACTGACGTCACAGGTTTCTATAGTGTCAAGTTACATTAACTCTTCATAACGCGGACACCTCTCTAAGGCAAACAGCTAGAGCTGGTTCCGAGGGTGTCCGCTTTAGAGAGAGTTGACTGTATGACAATCACTAGGGAGAATTAATATTTCAAACAACTGACCTTGTCTGGACTCCAGTCAAAGGAGGTGATTGGCTGTGTTGACAGATTGGCATTTTGTAACATTGACACAGAACCAATAACACCCATATCTACATCATTAGCATCTTTCTTTACACGCTGGTCAGGATATGAGCTAAGATCATAAAATAACAAAATGTCAAACACCTTAGTTGTTAGTAAAAATCTACTACAGTCAACTCTCTTTTAACAGACACCTCTATAAGACTGACACCTCTGTAAGACGGACACCTGGCATTGGTCCCTGGCGCGGCCACTTTTCAGTTATTTTACTGTATCTAAACTCTCTATAAGATGGACACCTCTGTAAGATGGACAGTTAGTGCCGGTCCCGATGGTGTCCGTCTTAGAGAGAGTTCACTGTAGTATAGTATACTAATGCAAATGTGGCAATCTAATTCGCTGAGCTAATCGTATATACTATCAATGCATTAGTATACAATCATGTACGAGTGACTGGAGGTCGTCTACAAAATGGCGGTTTCTTCTTCAATATGACATGTAGTTTCTCCAAAGTTTCAGTATTTTTTCTGATGCATGAGTCTCATTTTATTATGATTTTTACTAAAATATTGTTAATTAGTATCATAGGTCACAGTTCTCTAGTAAGCATTATTACATATTGATATATGGATTTTCTTTATTTAAGAGTTTGAGAACAAAACAGACCAATCAAAACATTGTTGCTTTCCTGAGAGGACTATAATTTTGCATCACAGAAGTTGTTTCTTACCAACCATCACTCATGCTCAAATAACAAAATAAATACTATACTGTTTCCACAGAGTCTCTAGTTCTCTTGTCCTTCAAACAAGAAATAAAATGAGGCCCTACTTGCAGGGTCAAAAGAAAAGGAAATCAAAACGATCAATCTACATGACAGATATGTTCACTAATTAACTAACAAATATGTGGAAAGTCAGTGACACAAATCCAACTACAATATCTCCTTAACCATGTAGAGACTACATGGTTACATGAGATAAAAAGAAGGCAACAAACTGAAACACTTACTACTTCCAGAGATTAAGAGACCCTGAGCCACCACATGTGATGAAAATTTCACGGTTTTGAGGTAGATGTCTGGCACACCAAACAGTTGACTTGTGAGCCTGTGCATGATAAAGTTTGTCACATTATTATTTAGGAAGGAATCTGACTCGTCGCAAGTATACTTTTGTCCTTTTTTGGACTAAGGCAAAAGTTGGGGGAGGGAACTCAACGAAGGGGATGATGGGAAGATGGAAGAGAATCTTGAGAGAGAGATGACGTCGTCTCTCCTACTTCCTCCTTCCCATCACCCCTCGCACTCCCCTCAAAGCCTCGCTTCTCTCGTTAATATTAAGGCGGGACTTAACCTGAATTTCAATGAAATTTTAAAAGGTTTAAAGAAGGGATAGAAGTTGAAACACAACAGACAGTTGATACCCACGCGGGTGCTCTTGCATGGGTATCAACTGTCTGTTGGTGTCCATCTACTAATTTTTAACTTCAAATTCTAATAAATTTATTTTAAATTAAATAAATTAATTTATTTTAAAACTGTACATTAAATCTTCAATATTTCTTATTTCCCTAAATTTTACATATCCTTTGAGAAAAACTATTTCCTCCAAAACATACGCAAAAATCACTGAAAAATTTACAAAACACCCCATAACAAAGATTCACGGGATGAGCATAGAGTTTTTGGATTGCTTGAAACGTGAACAAGATATTTCCATTAAACCCATGTTAAGTGGCGGAAAAGTGGCATTCAGGTTAAGTCCCACCTTAATAGGAGACTGAGAGACAACTGGGAAAGAGTTAGGGAAGAAGGAAAGAGAGATACCTACTGTTAGTAGTAGAATACAGCAATCAAGTTATTGACAGAATTGAATGGTGAGGGTGGTGTGGGTTAGGCTTATTTTCAGAATTTTATGTTACTTTACAGCAATTTAAATTTCACTAAAACATTGCGAGCACTATAAAATTAATATTACATGTACCTTTTCAGAAAGTGAAGCAAACCCTTTTTCTGGGTGTTGTGTTCTAACATCAAACAGATGAAATTTTGATTCTAATGTGGTAGCCACCAGTTTGTTCATCATTATGTCTTTTCTGTCAAATTCAAGACCGCAGACCTGCAAAAGACAAATTAAATTTTAAATGTGCTCTTTGATTTTGATTTAAAAAAATAAATACTTCTTTCTTACCAGTACAGTAACTCTCTCTAAAGGCCAACTTAGACGGTACGATTTTGTCGCATGCGACTTTTGTAGCGCGCGCTGCTGGCGTCATGTAAAAATCATATACGACTTTCATCTTTTAACCTTGTTTGTAGCTACGACATGTCGTAGGGTTTTAAAACATGTTTCAAAATCCTACGACATTTTTCGTGTCATACACGATAATCGTAAGCGAGTTGTAGGTTTGATTTACACAACACAATCCGTGTCGTAGGCTTGTCGTAAGTATGTCGCATGCGACAAAATCGTACCGTCTAAATCGGCCTTTAAGACGGACAACATGGACCGGCACCAACTGTCCGTCTTAGAGAGGTGTCCGGCTTATAGAGAGTTTAGATACAGTAAAATGACTGAAAATCGGCACGCAGGGACCAACACCAGGTGTCCCGTCTTACAGAGGTGTCCGTTAATAGAGAGTTGACTGTATTACATGTACAGTGGGTCATAGAAATGTATTTTGTAGGTTGTAAACTTTTTGAAAACCTGGCTTCTGCATGTATGAACTGCAGTTATTTGGCCCAAAATGTTAATATTCTTTCAAGATGTTTTGAGACAAGGCTTTTAGCTGAAAGCCGAAGGGTATCTGAGCATCCTCTGAGTCAGAAAGTGCATCATTCTGTAAGATACTCAATATTATTATAATTTTCTAGGGGATTGACAAATACATGTACCTACTTAGCAATACCAAGTCAACCTCGTCCCCAGAGTCTTCTCAGCGTTCAAAATAGCGGCGTGAAGAAGACCCAGGTGAACAGCAGGTCACGTGACCACAAAATTAGCCAATCGCGAGCCCGCCGCCATTTTGAAACAATCAAAATCTCTAATATTTTTGGAGACACATGACCTGCTGTTCGCCAGCGTCTTCTTCGTGTCCACCAGCCATCTTGAAACGAGGGAACGAGGTTGATACCAAGTAATTAATCATTAACATCCCCTTATATTGTGTGGTTCCAGAAAATATCCATACCCCTCCCCATGTAAGGTTTTTTTGGTTTGAACCCCCACCCCCTGGAATTTCTAGTTTAGCTCATATTTTACTTTAAAAATTTTGGCTTTTGAGACCCCCCACCCATCCGCACCCCCTCCCCCTCAGAATTTCCAATGATCTAATCCTTGGGGTGGGTATGGATATTTTCTGGAACCGCACATTCCAACTAAAAGTAATATTGTAATTAAATAATAAGATCTCATGTACCCCATTCTTAATATTAGTCTCGCCATCTGATTGCCATCTTTTAAGGTTCGAACATCTTTATATCTCCATTGTCATAACCTGCTACAACGGTGCGTTCATCTGTATTATATGCATCACCTGTATTGTGTGAAAAAAATACCAATGAAATTAAATCATTATGAAAAACACAGCTGTTCGTTGTATTCCACAGGTTTTTATTTGATAAATTTCCTGTATATATCAAATACAAGGGGGGGGGGGGGGGGGGGGGGGTGGCGAATGGTCTTTCAAAAAATATGGGTCTCACAAAATTTTAGTCTTGCAGTCTCATTTTTTGAGCAGCTCTGTACGTCTCGGGGGTTTTTTGCGAAGCCATCTCAGAGTCTCAATCTCCATCGCAATCTAAAAATTCAAAAAGTCTCGGGGTTGCAGAGAAAAACGCTAGTCTTGCCGTCTCGCAAAGTCTCTAATTTAATACTATTCACCACACCTAATACAGGCCGGATATAGTCTGTTCCAATGCTAGGGATCCCAGGAGCTATATTGCTCATCATTGCTGGCACTTAACTAACTAGGAGTATTGTTACCCCTCCTGGATGGGATACTAGTCCATAGCAGGTAGATCCCCCCCCCCCCCCCCCCCCCTCCTCCAGGCCAGGGTTCAAACAGTACTCGGGACTCTCAACTTGAAGTCATTAAGACATCGCACTTCGCACATTTACTAATGAGCAGATAATTGAAATGAATATACATGCAGTCTTACCAAATGCCACACACCAACAGTCACGTCCCTCTTCTCCTTCAGCTGGTGCCATGTCAGCTACGGGTTTGTCCTTCTGACGAGGATCCCAAACTTTAACAGACCCTGACAAGATAGCAAATGATGAAATCAATACCAGTCAGAATAGTCCACCAAAACAAGTTAACTTTGTATTCTGTCTATGTTACTGCTTAGCTTGTTGAAATGTCAGGTTCAGACGGTAATTACCATCTGAACCTGACATTTCAACAAGCTAAGCAGTAACGTAGTCATCTTCAGAGTTCAGAACCTTGGATTATAGACTGTGAACAGTCCCTCTATTTTTTGCGCTGAAATTATCACGCCGTCGCGTTTTATCGTGGAGCTGCCATCTTGGATTATTTGGTGAGCGAAATCTGGGGAGGGGACAAAACTACTCTGGGTAAGGGGGTGGGGCACGAGGAGGTGCTGGAGACTATCAGCCATCAATGACAATATTTCTCTCAAAGCCACTCTCAACAAGGATCACACAGTTAGAGCCTGATTCAACTGCTTTAAATCATGTATTACATGTAAGGTCCATGTCCACGGATTCCGCTCAACGTTCGAGCAATAAGTGCAAAAATTAATTACTAAAAAACTACTCATAGCACGGTAACATTTTGAATACTATTTGAAACATATCACTTTAATTCACTTCTCCAAGTGACCCCGCAATTAAATTCTCAAGCATTCTCGAGAAAATTAATGTCAAACCTCGTAAAAAAATGATAAAAACGCACGCCATTTTGTTTTGAACTGACATGAAGCATCTTTTTTTTTAAATATGTAATGACTTCTCTCGCGGGGTCAGCTTGGGAGCTAATTTATCGATAATTTCTTCTTAACTGTATTCAAAATGTTACCGTGCTATGAGTATTTTTTTGGTAACTTAATTTTTTGCACTTTTTGGCTCGAACGTCCAGTGGAAATCGTCTTAATATCTTACCATCTCTACTTCCAGTGACTATCTCTGGTGCTCCCTCGCCAATACCCACGCCCCCAACACCGTCAATACAATTCACTATTTGTGAATGAGCTTTTACAGAATAAACTGGCCTGTCTGTGTTTTCAAGATTCCTGCAGAGAATCACAACAAATAAAATTAATCAGGGAAATAAAAGCAAATGTAGTAGAGGTTTGACATAACTCTGTTAGTCTGCAAGAGAATGACACAAACCATATCATCATTTTCCCCTCAAGTCACCAGTTGCTAGATATCTCTGCTGTAAACTTGAAGCTTCAAAAGTACCACATTTCAATGCTGTCCTTTTCTCATCCTGTTGTGGGAATAATCATGTTGTTTTTTGGTCAATGTTTAATGTTAAAAAATAGTGTAGCATATGATATGTAATCAGTGTTCCTGATAAGAGAAGGGTCTCAGGTCAAAAAGCCGACAAGGTTGACTAGCTGACCTGAAAAATTAATAGGAAACTTCTGGGCCCGGTTGTTCAAAGGATGGATAGCGCTATCCACTGGATAAATCACTATCCAGTGGATAGCGTAGTTTGTTTGTTTTGTTAACACTTATCCACTGGATAGTGATTTATCCACTGGATAGCGCTATCCACCCTTTGAACAACCAGGCCCTGATGATTTGGTGAGGTCCATACCACATCTATTGACCCATTGCAATTCCTCATTGACACCCAATTGATTGACACAGGCTTTTAGCCAGAATTTGAAAAGTGGGCGTCCTGGAGGCATGTCCCCCCATAAATTTGTTAAAGCTTTGGTGCATTTTTCATCATTTTCTCCCAGGATTGGGCGTCCACAGGACACCTGGACGCCCTTCTGGCTAAAAGCTTGAATTGACACCTTGTGGAGTGGACTTAAAAACTTATCTGGAACCTACGTTTTATGTACCTATAATTTAATTTTACAAATAGGTGCAGCAATCTGATAATCAGATATAACAAGCCACTGGATGTAACCAAGAAATCTCTAATTATTTTTCATCACGATATCGAGCTGGCAGACTTTAATTTAGAATCTTCAATGCTCCAAAAATTAGGGCAAGAAAAATAAACAAATGCTTCTAAACAGTCTAACCGATGAATAAAGGTAACAATGCGTCTGAGAAAGCTATAAAACACTCACATTCTTGACGAGTTTGACATCTCCTTTGGAAACTTCGTAGATTTGCAAAGCACCTGTTCCACGCGCATAGTTCCCGAGCACCACAAATCTTGCACTACAAGGGATCCATCGTGCATCAAACAGCGTGTAATCTAAGGATTTTACAACGTGTTCAATTATCTTCGGCTTATCCACCATGGCTCTTCGACTTCTTTGCAAGACGCTTTTCCACCATTTGCAAAATGCAAAATATCCCAGGCGTTCTTCACCAGGTCCCCTGTGCGCATACTTTTCATCCATTGTCCGCTGTACAATATTCGCCTTTCTTGAGCCCTCGATGGATAGGCACGCAAGTCGTGCATGAGAATCGTGCATGATGGATTATTTCGGAGTGGTAACTTATAGCGTACTTGGAATGTCTGGTGAGAATTGGCCAGAATTATGACTACAATGTGATGAGAATAGTGGATTGCATGATCGCGACCATCATTTCTTCCGTTCACAAGAAAACAAACTACAAGGATGATACGAGCGCCGTTAATTTTGCTAAAGTTTGCGTCCCCTTACAGCGCCTTTCAATAACACGCGAACTCTGAAGTTCAAAACCCAACTTACAATTGCGTTTTTCGCTGCCGTCAATCATAAAATTCCGACGACAACCAACTCGACCCAACGGATCGTGAAAGAAATCTACCAATCACAATCCACGGACGTGAACTTTTGAATGGATTACTAAATGATTGACGGCAGCGAAAAACGAAACCGTTGATTGAGCAGAGTTCCTGAGAGTTCGCATGTTATTGAAAAGCGCTGTAATTAAAGGAGACGTCTCCTTAATTTTTTTTGGAGGTGTCCCGCGAAGTCGGAGGTTTCACGCCCAGATAGGTCTCCCGTCGGGGGTTTGAAAATTCAAATTTTCCGACCAGCATCCCCCCTTTCAGATGGGATCCCCGCCCCGGGAAATACCCGCCGGCAACATATGCCACCGCGGAACAAACAGATCTGTAAACGTATAGGTTTTAGATCGATTTATTACAATGCAGAGCTGAGAATGGAAGGCGTTACATGTAACGCACTGTTTCGTATAACTATATAGGTGCTGCTAGTGCCAAGCTACAACTGATAGCAGTTTCTTTAAATTTAGGAGTAATTCATTATAGAACACCATTCAGTCAATCTTCCTTTGTCTTTATTACATCATAGTCTTCATCGTCGTTGTCATGGCTTTCAAACCCTTCTATGGCCATAATGCCTCCGATCTTTCTGGCTAGGTTTCACACTCGCGATGGGTTCGTAATCTTCCGCGGCTTTTTCGGCGGCTTGTCGGACGTGCTTCGCGACCTCGGAGATAGCGGTGTCAAATTTGACCCTGTGTCTCATTACAAAGGGACAGATCAGGAAGTTGTAAATTACGGTGGTACCGCTCCACGGGCCAGGAAACATGCACCAAACAAGCAAGAAAAACTTCAGCAAGTAATACAACGGAATCCATTCCAGGAAAATTTCCAAGAAATTCACCGTGCTGAAAACCACCCAGTACGTGAGCCATTTGGTATCATCCGTCACATTGCCAATCTCGATTGCTTTCACAGACGCGTACGTCGGAAACACGAAGCCAAGGAAGTAGCAAAGAAAGTTTGCCGCATAACCAACTGCCAGGTAGAACAGGATGAAACAGAGACCGCCAAGGAACAGAGTCTGTCTCCTGACATTAGTTGCGACCTCTAGTTTGTGTAGCAGATCCGTGAAGATGTTGCGTTGATCAAGAAGTTCATTAACTGCTTTGATGGATACGCTTCTTCTTACAGTGGCTACCAGGCTGGTACAAATGGACAATGGCCTAGTCCTGTCCATAATCCATGACATGAATGGTCAGCCTCGAGCGAGCGAGCGATATCGGCTTTTGTTACGTAAGCTCTGATTGGCTACAATCTAATGAGCAATTTATGATTCAACTAATTCGATAATTAGAATATTGACCGCGCACGCGCACAGGAGTGTATTTTTAAGCCCTGAACAAACGGAGTCGCAAGTTCATAGCCGGACGGAAGTTTTGAAATATGAACTTGTGTACAGAATTGCGTTGGGTGACCAAACGGAGTCGCAAGTTTATTTGTAAGTGCACGCAAGTATGACACAAGTTTATATAATTGCGTAAAAAGCCATTCCATGTGGTGAAAAAATTGCGACGATTTGCACTCAAATTTGATCTTGACCAAAGCGAACGCAAGTCGTCGCAAAGTCAACGTTAGTCCGCGCAAGTCCGCCTGACCAAACGGAGACGCAAGTATACGCAAGTTGGCAGCTTGCGTGTACTTGTGTCTCCGCTTGGCCCAGCCTTTATACCGTGTTGAACCGTTGGGGAATAGAAGAGATTGAAGAACTAGAAATGAAATGACACCATATGTGAGGTTCTCAAGAAAGAGGCGTGGTGACCTAACAGGGCCGTAGCTAACTTTTTTGAACTGGCGGGGCAATGAAGCGAGCGCCAAAGGCGCAAGCCTCTAGGGGGGTCTGGGGGGGGAAATTTTGAAAATTAGAGGCTCGGAAATGCTATTTTCAGCATTCTCTATGATACATTTCAATGTCGATTAAGTGTAAAATGACAGGTATTTTTAGTGCTCACAGCAACATTTCCGAGATTTTGTTAACTAAGTCTCTTCGTTCGCCGCCATCTTGACTATTAAATATGCCGAGCGAAATCTGGGGAGTAGTACCAAGCCCTGCTCGGCATATTTAATCAAGAAAAGCGGCTATTTGAACACGAAAAAAAACATACGCGCAGTTTTCGTTTTTCAGAATGCATTACCCGTTTCATTGTCTTTGAATTCGAATCGCTTTCCTTTTGTTTGCCATCTCAACAAGATGAGCGAATCAGTTGTGAAAACTTGCAAAGGTCAGATCACAGTAAGTTCAAACTATTTACTTCAGAAAGTGAAAAGGTTTTGGGGGGGCAGTTGCCCCCCTTGCCCCCCCGCTAGCTACGGCCCTGCCTAATATATGGTTAGTGCGTTGGACTTCAGATCAAGAGGTCTGGGTTCGAGCCCTTACTGGATTCCTTGTGTTGTGTTCTTGAGAAAAACACTACTTTCACAGTGCTTCTCTCCACCAAGGAATATAAATGGGTACTCGCAAGAGAGGATAATCTTAGAGAAGGATTACCCGTGCCCCATGATAATTAATAGTTTCGCGCCATGCTGTGAAAGTTGATTGTTATTTCCTTCTGATCGAGACTCCGACATCACGCGTTACTCGAACTGACAAATCAGGTAGCGCTCTGCTCAGCTATGGACTGAAGTTAAAAATAGATTTCAAAAAGCGACCCATGTATGGGGGAATGCTTCTCTTAGATCATCCTCTCTTGGTATAATTAGCCTGCAGAACAGGCGTTATTTTTTTGCGTTTTTTAGGCGAGCGCGAGGGGAGCGTGGAGCGCGAGTCACGCGCGAAGGGAAGGTCGCGAAAAAGCCCGCCTCGCGCTCGCCTAAAAAAACGCAAAAAAATAACGCCTGTTCTGCAGGCTAGGAAAAATAGCACTGCCGGTGATGGGAAATAACAACAACGGTACAGGTGGTTGGAAATTTTTATTAATTTTCGATCGTCTCATCGATAAACTAATGAAATCATACTTATGATCACTTATGTTAGTCAATATAGATTTTAATATAAATGATTCAAAGTAACACGGCCTTGCTTTGGTTTAGAATTTAAATACAAAATTTGTTCAAAATGTATTCAGTTTTCTGGCTTCTGAAAATGAAAGCCAACAGAAGTAAACGGAAGATTTTTCAAAGCTGCCCAACTAACTACATGTACTTGGTGCCTACTAACTTTAATGCTGTGGGAAATGAAAGGTAAACACTTTGTTATGATCAAACCGCAAGAAGAATAGTCAGGAAACTCAAATTTACACTTTTTTGCGGTTGCAGAATTATTAAAAGCTTTGCGAAAATAGTAATGTAATAAAAACAATAAATAGAGACCAATTTTTGGCAAAGGAAAATTCAAGCGTTAATTAAATCAAAGTGTTCACGCTTTTCTGATTCGCACAGTTTAACCTTACCCTAACCCTATAACGTAGAGTCAGTCATTGATCATGATATTAATTTTAAAGAAAATTAAGACGAATTTTCTCTGGGTACCGAGTTAGTTGACCGATGTTAAAGTGAGCCAAACTAGATGTGGCTTTAATTAAAATCTAATAAACGGTACCTTATTGACTTTCTAAAATTTAATTTACTTCCGTTTTCATATGATCCTTAGCGTGTTTGTATTTCAGACCGCTAATGTCAGCTTTAGGGCATTGCACACGGTCACTTGAAGAGTTTTGATATGAAACGTTTTGCTTATTTATTCGTGTGTTTGAAAAAACTGGCAAGTTTTATTATCCATCCTAAACCGGGGCAATTTTCTCTTTACGCCCATGCTTCAAAAAATGGCGGCGTTAAGACTTTTTCAGCAAAAAGAGAACACAATTCACGAATTGAGTTGATATAGGGGGGTTGGGGGTCCGGACCCCCTATCAGACCTTAGGGTTTTTTTGCTTTCTCTATTATCCATAGCAAAACCATCTCCAGAATCCACCAAAATGCACTTTTCAGAGCCTAAAATCTCAAAAAAAATTATGTGGGAGGCCCTCAAACACCCCCCTTTGCGCCTTTACTACTGCCGTCTACTTCTAAAAAATTTCCTTCAATCTACTTCACATTTTCGGGAAAGCCCTGGGACCCCCCCCCCCCCCCCCTTTCTCTCCTATCGAGTCTCTGTCGCGCCGTCCTTCAACTTGCGCCCAATATTACTTTTGCGTGGTCATAACACTTGCCTTGCACAGGTCAATACAAAGCTACAAATCGAGCTATATATGAATACGTGTCCAATAGCCGATATAATTAAGTAAACCGGTTAAGTTAGTTAAGCGTTATCCACCCTTTGAACACCTGGGCCCTGGTGTTGTTAATTTCTTTCTGTATATCCTTTTATTATGTTTCCCAGTGTTTTTTTTAAGTAACTTAGGCTGAATTCATCCGTCCGGAAGGATGAATTCTAAGAGGAAACATTAAAATATATATCCTTGATTTTAATATTGATAAGAATTCTCAGTTCGAAACATTATACAAACTATATGTTTATTACGCTCTTATACAATCGGCGCTCTTTGAAGTTGAAGCCTTACTTGTGAGCGACAACTGCCACTCATGTTACACTGTGATGGGTTCTCTGAAACCCAATCAAGCAAGTGAAACCCTTTTAGCTTCACCTGTCAATCACTTACACCGAGTAGGAACAATACAACAGAAAAAAAACTTTCATCATGTTGGCCTAACCGTTCGAAAAATTTACGAAATCCATCACAGATTTATTTTAGCAGCCGAAAACAAATCATTTCGCAGTACACGAAGCCTTGATCGAGAAATCTGATGAAACAGGTTGTTTGAAAACAATGAATTCAACAGGTTGAACGGAAAATTTGAATAAACTTCAGCCGATGCAAATTAAAAATTGAGCTATTTATTGTCAAGAAAACTCTAGAACCTTTTCTCTTTGAGTCCAATATTTCTGATAAAATAAAACGCCAGCCAACAATGCATGGAAAGATCTTTAATTTGAAAGCTTCCTACCTCGCTTGGTTAGAATATTTATCGTGTGGTATCAATATCACAATACAATTCTTTGGGGGGCTTATGAAACAAAGACAACAGGTTTTCTAATGAGAAAAACATCGAAACAAAAACTAAACTTGTTAATGACCCGCTAAAAATAACAGATTTGATAACAAAAGGCGAAAAATTTTCGGAATATCGAGAAACCGAAGATTTTGAACAATTTTATTGGTAAAATGATTGATTCGAAGGCGGTTTCAAACATCTTTTTTTAATATTTACATGTTGCTCGCGCGTAAAGAATTAAACCGCCACGCGTACGCGCGCTCGTGTCACGTTATGCAAATCGCGCGATCTTTTGTTCCGTTGATGAAAAGTGACGTGTACAACTTTCACAAAACAATATTTTCTCAGCTGACGAACACGCAACAACACAACCGTAGCGCAGTTTCCCTTCAGAAAAAGAAAGATCGACTCACAATTTTGTAATCTCCCGGCAGTGAGGGTAAATAGAAGTTCAAGTAAGTTCACGATGGGTTACGGACTCAACAGATTTGTCTCGCACGTGGATCAAAATCTAATGTGTAGTATTTGCGCTGGTGTGTTGGAAGAGGCCGTTATTACACGCTGTGGACACTCGTTCTGCGATGAATGCATACATATCTGGCTAGACAGACCCAACACTACTTCTTGCCCGACTTGCCGTTCGGATGTTACAGCTTACGAAGTGACTCCGGTGTTAGCCCTGAGAGGGGTGGTAGAGGGCTTAATGGTTCGCTGCGATAATGATGAAAACGGTTGCAAAATGGTTTTAAAACTGGAAAAACTCCAGTGCATCTACAAATGTGCGAGTATGGACTGATCGAATGCGGTGCGTGCGGTAAAAGCGTCAAACGCTTCGAACTACCTGATCACCATGAAGAATGCGAAATACTACGAGAAATGGTTTCAAGCCAGAAGATCGCGAAAGACGGGCTAACCATTGATAACCTCACAAAGCAGGTTGCTCTGTTGGAAGTGGATTTAAATAAGACTAAAACATCCTTGAGAGAATCGGAAGGGGATGTTCGCCGGGTGAAACAAGAATTACGAGAAATGCAAATACAGTTAGAAATGAGAATGTCTGAGGATCAAGAGTTTGACACGGACTGGGATCCTGAATACAACTATGGCTACTCCCCTTCTAGCATCGCGCAGCTCGCTAGCTTAGTCTCGCGATATCTGTTGAACAAGCCTTACTACGTCGACCGTAACCGCATTTTTAACGCGGTGAAACGTTGTTACGACTATTATCACGGGTACGCGGTTATTCACAAGATGTACATATGCTATTGGCGGCTTGTTATGCGAGTAGCTGGTTCACCGAGAATCAAAGGTTAAACTTTGACTCGTGGCTCCAAAATCTGACGCGGGAAAGGTTTCTGATCTCAGGTTAATAATGTGAAATTCAATCATTTTTGCTTCAACACTTTTGGGCGATAAATTTGCATTTTTCGTGACCAAAATTAAAACGTTATTTTAGCTATCTATAAATACAATATTCTAGGCCAAAGCATTGCTGTAAATATTTATTGTTAGATTTTTAAATCACTTTAATCCTACTCAAAGAAAATAATTAATCGTTGTCAAATTTATATCTACTGAGAGATCTTTACACTAGTTATTCAAATAAATATAATTGCACTGCGGCGGTTATGGTTTGTTAATAAAGCAAAATGAAGTGAAATTATCTTTTAAAAAACATGCCCTCGCGTTTTTGTGTCTTTACAATGCGAAAACAAAACGAAATGACCGCGTGATAAATTTTGAATGAAAAGAGAATTTAAATGAGGAGTTTTTGAATGGACTTTAAGATGTTTTCTGCGTGTGTCCATAGAACTAACCGTCATGAACGACTTATTCATGCGAAAACAAACAACGTGATATACTCTGTGACAGCAGTCTCTTGGAAACGCTCGCAAATTGCTGAAAAATTAATTGGAAATAAAATAAAAGAGAGAGAATACGCTAGTTACACCTTTATTTCGTCATTTGCATACAGAAAAGTGAAATTAATTTACCATTTTAATATTACAAATAAAGAAAACCATTTACATCAGTTATTATTATACTTACATCCACCAATTTTATTTTATCCCAAGCCAGAAGGTGAATGATCTGAATAACAAAACATTTTGCAGCTGTACATTTGACAGGATTTCCAAAGATCGCGAGATAAAATTATATTGAAAACATGCAAAACATAGTGCGATGTTCTTTCGGTTTTACACGCTGGCATTTCATTTAATCCCAAACTGCGAAAAGTGCTATAAAAGAGAATAACGTATTATTAATTAAACTTTTCAGTCGAAGCTCCCGTAAGCGGACACCTTCGGGAAACAGAAAAAGTGTCCGCAACTGGAGCTGGCCGCTCACGGGGAATGTGTAAATACAGAGTTTGTATGACAGTACGTTCAAACGGGGTTTTGACAAGCGAGAGTGTCCGCTCAGAGAGCTTCGACTGTATATTTTAACTAAACAGTAATAAAAGCCCACTTTAAAATATTAATGAGGGGTATCATTGCAATATACAATATGTTTTGATGAATTTCTAACCACTCAACCAAGAGTCAACCGGCCAATCAAAGAAGCAACAACCGCACGTGTGATTTCTTAGCTCGTACCTCGTGGTACTTGATTTCCGCCCGCACCTCCTGACGAACTTTAATGGTTTTTAATTGGCCCAACCAGGTGAAACCCAACATACAGATGTCATAAGGTAATCAAAAACCATCTCTCGAGTAGTCGTAGCAATGTGGCACCATTCGCAACAATTCTTTTGTCTTGAACGATTAGGAACGGAGTTTACCGACTTGATAACTTTATGTTTGGCTTCAAATCCATCCATTTCATGACTCTTGCCTTGAAAAGCCGATGAATTTGATATATTGATTGCTTACCGGTATAGGAAGCTAATCTCTTCTATGCCGCCCTTTTAAAAGAACCGCTATGCGGCAATTCTGTTAATAAAAGAGATAAAACGGAAATTAGTTGATCAATTGGAGCCTTAAACCTTATTAAGACAAAGAAGTTTTCTAAAGAATTCTGTAAACATTTCACTATTATACTTCTTCCTATGAATCTACCGACAAAATTGACCGCATACGAGAATAGCTTGTAACAGTATTGTTGCAATAACTTGCGAGCAGGCTAATTTTTCCGCGCTCTGAATTCTCCTTACGTGGTTCGCGCGAGTAGTTTTTCGCGCGACCAACGTAACGGGAAAAATTAGCCTAATCGCAGGTTACTGTTGCGATTTTCTACTAGTCACACGATGGTTGTACATTGAACAACGCTTATAAAAATTTACAGAGCTCAGCAAGAAGAATATTGAGAAAGATATTTTATCAGTCAGTGACACAAGCTACTCGGAAAAAATTTCCCAGTTCTCCAGTCGAATCAATGCACCTTCCGCACTCCGGTCGGACGCTCTACCACTGAGCTACAGGAGACTCGTGGGAGCTTATATTAGGCCATATAACTAGCAGTATGCGGGAATTTGTCCCATTTGAACCTACAGTCGAACCTCCCGTAAGCGGACACCCTCGGGACCAGAAAAATTTATGCTTGAGAGAGGTGTCCACTTATGGGAGGTTAAAAATGAAGTGTTTGTATGTAGCTGGGAACATGACCAAGTGTCCGCTTACGAGAGGTGTCCGCCTACGGGAGGTGTCCGTTAGCGGAGGTTCGACTGTAGTTATATATATGGCCTAAGCTCCCACGAGTCTCCTGTAGCTCAGTGGTAGAGCGTCCGACCGGTGTGCGGAAGGTCATAGGTTCGAATTCCGAGTAGCTTGTGTCACTGACTGATAAAACATTTTTCTCATATTTCTACCAAGCTTAAAATTCACCATTATTTCTTTCTACACAAGAAGAATATTATTACATTCACAGCCAAACATCGTAACCACACTTGTAAGCTGCATTCTCTTTAATAACAGAGTGATCTGGAGTCTGTAATATACACAGGTTGATGTTATGCACTATTTGCGCGATATCTACAAATAAAATTTGTCTCTCGAATCCAGGTATCCTATCGCCTGAAACCCCAAGAGTGGAATCTGGGTACACGGTTTAGTTATATAGCAACGTTCAGCTCAAACATACTGGCAATACCCACCTATATACCGCTAGTTGAACGTTCCATATACCAAGAGCTTTTAGAGCGGTTTTGAATTGAGTGTCGTGAAACCAAAACCAAAGCAATTATAATGACCAATCACAACAAAGGTAAACAACACAATGCACCAATGAGAACTCAGAGCAAATACACGTGACCAGCGCCAAGCGCGGGAAAACACGTGCGACCAAGTCACGAATGGTTTTGGTTTTGCATCTGATTGGTTGAGAAGGTGGCGCGAGTTTTTTTAAACCAATCACATAGCGTAGTAAAGCGAACCCAAAGCAATTAAGCGATTACTTTCGACACTCAATTGAAAACCACTCTATAACTAAACTAATGTTAAATCGAGTCCCCTTCTTTTCTTCCCTTGACAACAAAAATATAGAACAAGGGGCTAATCACATATAAAATGGTAAGTATCTCCTACACCAAGAGTTAGTGTTAATTCCACCAACAAAAACCGTGGAAACAAAAATGCCCTTTCAAAAGAATTCAAGAGAATTGTGGTACAAATTTCTTGCTATACCATGAAATATTTATGGTTTAAAGTGTTCATAAAAATATCATATTGTTAATTGTACAGTTCACCCTAGTCCAGTTCTGGCCCCTCTCTGTCACGCAACGCTACGCTCGCGTAGAGCGTAGCGTTGCGCGACAGAGAGGGGCCAAAATATGGAGAGGATAGTCTTGACTTATTTTCAGAGAAATGCATTCGAGATGAACCTATCTACAGTAGCAGCTGTCGGGTTTGGCAGATTCTCAAAGGACAATGCGAAAAGTTTCCTGCTTACTTTGAACCTGGACAAGTCTAAAATATTTTCAGACTAAAATTTGTTTAAAAAATAGATTAAGAAAATAGAAATAGAAAATCACTGAGTGAAATGTTCATTGAACAGTGCCAAATGGCAATTAAGACTGGATAAAACTTGAATGGTACATGTAAGCAAAACAATGTCTCTTTCTTTTCCAGCTGTTGCGCTATTGTTATTTAAGAATATTTTCTCCCAACACCAGCCAAAATTTTCACAGCTAACCACAGCCTTTGTGTGCTATCAAACTTTTAACTTCACCAAAAAAAAAAAAACTTCACCGTCTTTGTACATTGTATGTTGAAGTTACGGCTGGCTATCTACATTATTTCTAGTGGCTACTGTCAAAAAAATGTTAAACTAATCACACATGAATCACCAGGCCTTGTCGGACTGGTAGCCATGGCAACTCAAAGTGTTATTTCCCAGCACGATTCTTCCCCAGAAGTTTCCTCAGCTTGTCGTATCGCCCAGACACTGGTTGAAGATTACCATATATGGGATCCAACCACATGATCCTATCTTCAAAACTCATCTTCTGTAGCACCGTACTGTTGGTGTAAACCTTGAAAGGGCTTCCAAGGGGAGCTGCACTGAGGGTTTAGGCGGCGGTGAAAGCTTGGGCTGTGTTGTCGATGCAGAATCTAAGGGTTCTGTGAGCCACCAGCCGAGCGTCGTTTCAGGGTAATCATCCTCAGTCTCCTCCTCCTCCTTGACAAGCTCGCCTTCTTCATCTGAGATTAACTCGCCTTCCTCTATGCTATTCCTGGCAGTTCTCTTCGTTTTTGCCTTTGGATGATCGTTGTCGGTTGAACTGCTCTGTAGGGCGACGTCGCAAGTCGTGGAGTTACTCCCAGAGTGTTTCCTGTGGCGTTTAAGAAGTTCCAGTTCTTGTGATCCATACTGAAACCCAGGGTGGGAGGGAGAGTAGCCAGTGTTGTCATCATCTTCATCTGCGTCATCGTACTTTGTTCTCTTAGCAGCAGCAGGGGAGACTGCTGATCCCAGCTCTAATTGAGCATTTTTTCCACCTAGAGAGAAAAGAGTTAAAATAAATAAATACCTTGAGACAACAAGCATAACAACAACAATATTGCTCTGAGCAAACTGTTGCAAAGTTGTGCAGAAACAAAGTTGTGCAGAAAAGAATGTCCGGTTTGACTGTAAATTTTTTATTTTTTTATTTTCCTTTGTTTCAAATTATTATTATTGGTAGCCAAATTAGATCACATACGCCCTCTCAAAATGTGCCAGTAGCCGACAATTTAGCAACCTACATGTATGGTCAATTCTACAGTCAAAGTTAAATTATAAGTGGCGGTATCTGTTGGTAGGGTATACTTAGTAAGGAGATGGTCAAGTTATACATGTGTAGTGTTCTTAACTACAGAAAATGTTTTATCAGTTTTATCATCCCTCCCCCCTCCACTGTCCCTACAGTACCCCCATCAAAAAGCAAAAGGAACCTTACCATCTTCCTCCACTTCCATGTCGAGCTCATCTCGGTCGAGCTCAGCTCTTTTTCTTTTCTGGTTATTTTGATTGGAAGCAATTGTGTTTGACAGTGTTCTTTGGTGTTTGTAGAAAGCTGCGACATTATCGACATGGTGGTGCCTCTGCATTGGCGGCATTCCTATCTCAGCAGACCTGTCTCTTGCACCTACAGATGGCAACAACAACACTTAGCAACACAATCTGCACTTGTCTAGTAGGTTTGTACTTCCACTGCTAGCCAAAGTGCAGGTCAAAAAAGAAAAACTTTCACAAATCAGGGTGTTATTTCACAGGGGGGTGCGGGGGGTACTCAGGTATAATAGTGATGGGGAGGCTCAAACGAGGCCAAATTGTTAGACCCAGAAAAAGTCCTATTAGGCTAAAACCAGACCCAAAAAATGAGAACCCTGAGTTACGCTTTTTTCAACCACAAAAAAGTCACCACAAAATTTCTAACCCAAAAAAGTCCTCAGATCAAAATTTCAAACCCCAAAAAGGTCTTTGAGCCTCCCGTCACTATTATACCTGAGTACCCCCCCCCTCACCCCCCCCCCCCTGGGGTTAATTTGCATGGACTTTCAATCCTTTCCAAGTCTGTACAGACAAATGTACGGAAGAATAAAAACACAACTACAGTCTAAGCTCTCTGAGCGGACACTCTCTTAAGGTAATTCCATCGAAATAGAAGTTACACTGGGAAGTTTCTGAAACTTTCCCTAGTTGAACATTGTGATGTAATGTTTCAAAATATAGAATAAAAGAATAGGTCACCAGCCCCGCGAAAGAGATATAATCGACTAAAAATACCTCATAATTCCTTACAAAATCAACCAAAACACGTATTTTTTCACGTTTTCAGTGATTATTAATTTCCCTGCACTGAGAATTGGTCTATACTCCTTGTATAGAAAGAAGATGATTACTAGACTTAAATATACGAAAAAAAATGATAGGTCACCACGCTCGTTTACGAGAAAACAATCATTTACCTCTCTGGCGAGCATAGCCACAATGAAAAAGCCGCCATGTTTTTAATGTGCGCGCGCTAATTACGCGCGAAATTATGCGCAGAAAGGATGCGCAGTGCAATACTAAGGAATGACCTTAAGCAGACAGCTCTATTTATGGCTGCCTTGACAAACCCCATTTGACCTCTATCTCATACAAACTATGTATTTACACATACAGGCACCTTCCCTATGCTCATCTATTGGCACCTCAGGCAAAGTTAAAAATAATAAAATGTTTCCTGTTTCTCTTGTTCACCATGCCACTTACTATTGTAAGGTTATTACTATGTCAACTTTTTTCCTTTTTCACTGGATTTTAAATCTAAATGCAGTGGAAATGCACTGTAAATTACTTCTGTGCAATTTTTGGAAGATAGAAACTAACCTTCTGGTAGGGGAACATTGAATCCTGGATATTCAATAAAAGAACTTCGAATTTTGTCACCATTCTCGTCATCGTCCTCTTCACTGATTACATAATCGTTTATGCTCCCATCGCCGTCATAAATAAGCAAACTTGGTTTTGGCTCCTTTGGTAAGTATCCTGGGGGGTACCCCAAAAATCGCATTTTGTAAATGTAAAAAGGCACATCTTGTTCACCTATTCCAAGTGCCTCTTTCAGTTTGTCACTAATGACCCCTGGTTTAAACCCACCAAAGCGCTTCATTAATGTATCGTCAAAATGGTACCTAGATTTTAAATTCAATGGCGAGCTGAACTTATTGCGGAATTCTCTCCGGTTTGCATTGATCTTTGCTAAATCCTGTGGTACAGGACAGTCTTGAAGAGTATGGCCACAGTTTCCACAATTAAAACAAGCCCGGCTTTGTTTGAGCTTCACTTTCGGCATCTCTTGATCGTCACAGGGCAAAACAGTGAAGTAAATCTGTTCATATTTAGGAATGGTCTCAGACCAACCATCACTGATGTCAGGGTTGAAATCTACTAAAGGAAACCCACAGCAATCTATGCAGTATTCATCGTAGTACTGCAAAGAGCTGACAACGGGAAACGATGGCCAATAACCATGATCTTCATCAGCTAATTTTCCCAACTCATAATTCATTTCGAAGATGGACGGTGGAAAATGTTCGCTTCCATACGATTCCCTCTCATCGACGTCATCAGAGCGGCGCGGTAAAGATTGAACGAATTCTTCCACCTTTTGCCTGTTTCTTAACGATGTCCTGTTATCAAAATAAATCGCTTGAAACAGAGGTGAATACCTTTCCGGTTCATCTTCTGTTGTACCACCACGAGTTGTTACCTTAAACATACTGATCAAAGATTTCAGGGCTTTCTTCAGCCGCAAGTTTTCTTCTTTTAAATATTTCGATGACTTATTCCCAGTACAATCATCTGTCTCTTCCACAGTGCATTTCTTCGCTTTTTCCACCTCAAATTCTGTAAAAAGAAGCTTTTCGTCGAAGCACACGTCTTCGGCCGCCATCTTGGAAATAGACTAGTTTCCAATCTCCCGTCCACTCTGTCACATCACGTCAATCATGAAATTGTTCCTTCAAACTTTCAAGAATTCAAACTTCGGTGCATAGAATATTCCAATACGTTTAGATGTAATGTAAGAAAAATTATATCATATGCGCGGCTCCGAATAAAATTCGTTTCATTTTTGCTAATAATAAATGTTCTGTTACTGGAGATTTGCAATTTATATCTTATTCTGGATATTTTGGTTTCATTTGTTCAAGGCGTTTGACTCAGTAGTGACGGATTTGGATAGAGTTCTAAATGTGTATTCCGAAACTTGTGAAACTGTAGCTACAATGCTATGCAAAATGGTTGAGACACTCCTCGTAAAAACGATATTCTTTACCTTTTTATTTGTTTTTTTCATTTATGGTTTTAAGTTATTTCTTTTGACCCCCCTCTCCCCATTACAATGTTGTAACGGAAAAATGGAACGTAAATTTTACGTGGAAACAACATTGATAGGGGGGAAGGTGATGTCAAACATAGAAAATTAAGAATGTTTAAAAAGGCACGAAATTACGATAGTGTCTCAAGTGTTTCTGCATAGCATTGTAGGTGTCCGATCCCTTTTATACTGGAGCTAGCTTCTAAGAAGTGGGGAAAAAGTTGATGGATGGCAAGGCTTTCTTTTTGGTGTGTTTTCAGAAAGCTAATATCATTCAGTACTTCTTGTTTATGATTTGACATGCTCTTTCAGGCCTTTCAGTTTCTGGTATATAAAGTTCGTTGCTTTCGGATTTAGTAGCCGTTTCCTATCGCCACTGTCGTCGCTAATTTCAGGTAGCTAAAAAGTGGGCCAATCCTTAAAATCGTGCCAAGTTTTGTTTATAGAAATCTCCGTAATTTGGGGGGGGGGGGGGGGGTCCACCTGCGACAGACTGCCTGTACGGAAGCGGTAAAAAACTGGCTCCTTAAAAAAAAGCTATAAAAGAAACTATAAAATACGATAGAAGCGGAGAAAACCTAATAATAATAAAACGGCGAAGAAAAAACTGGCGACTCCTCCACAAAAAAACCCTTTGTAGGCGACGACAAAAAGCCATAATGTTGTTTTCGCGCGAAAATCATGCGAGTACACGCGACGCGTGAACTCAAGCAACAAACTTTGCTTTTTAGGCCAAATCTGATGGAGACGCAAGTATACGCAACTTGCAACTTCCTTCGGCCAGGACTTGCGTGGACTTGGGTTGACTTGCGACGACTTGCGTTCACTTAGAACAAGATCAAATTTGCGCGCAAGTAGAAGCAAGTTTTTGTTTTACTTCGAATACTGAATTGTAGCGCGCACAGGAGCATTGAAATGGCTCTTTTTCACAACTTGCGTGTACTTGAAAGTCCTTTTGGCCACCCAAAGCAAGTCTGTACCCAAGTTCATATTTCAAAACTTGCGTCTACTTGCGACTCCGTTTGGCCAGGGCAGCATTACTCCTACTTGTTGTAGATAAGTGTCAGCATTGAGGGGTCATAACAGACTTATCTTATGTTCCTTCTATTATACAAATAAATCATTTGCTGAGTCACTGTAATTTGTGTGAAAAGGTTTATTTTAAAGCAAATACAAGTAGCAATAACAACAAACTAAACAGGCACATATCTCTACCAGTTTGGTTTTACAACAAACAGCCTACAAATGAACACATTAAGCCAATAACGTTACTTCTAATGTGACATGATTGAGGATTGTGAATGATTAAAACAAAAATCAAATTTGCAACCCTAGTAAGTAGTTTAAAAAAAGTCCACACCAATAAAACATAAGAGTTTCAATCAGAGTAATTATCATCTTGCTGACATTTAGTACATTAATCTCAAACAGTTCTTAACTATTGGCAAAATACACACAATGCATTGCATTAACAGAATGAAGAAATCAATTCACTAGTGTATTACATTCTGATTGTCCCAAATTTTACAGTATTTTGACAAATCAATGATTCAGTCGGGGGAAACAAGTACCAGTTGATGGCAAAATCCCGCCTCCGAGACGGGACTAAACCCGCAGTTTTTCCCCATAAAGTTGCTAGGCAACATGACGTATTTGCTGGTGCAATTAATTTTGGAGTACTTGTGAGTGCTCGCACTATTTTTTTGATCGGATAAAATGATTCAGGAACTTTTCGAGTGCTTCAACGAAGATTTGCCAAAACTGGCACTTGTTCCCCCGACTGGATTACATTATGCACTAGAGGTCAGGTCTGTGCACAACTACACAGTTTGCACAACAAAATCGTCCTCATTTGACAATGTTTGTTTTTTTGCAGTTAATTGAAATAAAAAAGTGGTCCCGAGGCAGTCATCTCGGCACGGAATCTGTGTTAAGTGACACCCAGATAAGGTTCATCTTCACCCTGGGACCAGGTATCACCATCATCATCACCAATGTTACCGTCCAAAGCGTCAGTCCCGTCACCGCCTGCGTCAATTGAAAGAGGACAAGCCTTGGGTATGCTACCTGTTGACATGAATCATAATTATATAATGTTGGCATCGTGGTTGTTGAAAGCAAGATATGAACTATGTCACAATATTTTAAATCATTTTTACCATGTAAAAAATTGCCTTCAAATTGAAGGATACTTCAAAATAATAGTTAACTTTGGTAGAGAAACACCAAAGAGGTAATAATAAACCAAAGTGGAACGAGAATGGTAAAGGATGGAGAAGATTTAAGATGGATTGCAAATGACAAACTCAAAAAATTTAGGCTACGTTTTTCAAATAGACTAGCTCCTTTGAAGTAACAGGGTTAGTCTGTCCCTGAGTCATGTAGCCCTGGGAGCGTGGAAGGTACTTAAGAAGAAAATAAATTTTATTGATGAACAAGTGCAAAGGATTATTTTCTGGGTGAAGAAAGGCGTTGAGAGATTACAGTGTCCTGCCCGAGAACAGTGAACAACACCATGTGTATTTTAACCATGCTTGAACTCCAAACCTCTCTGGGTTATGGAGTCTAATGCACTGTTTTACTGTCACGCCATGCCATGCATATTATTGTACTTACAGACAAAGGACACTGCCGCAAATCTCTTGCTGAAATTTAGACTGGTAGACATTCCAACAGTTCTTGATCCTTTTAATCTAAAGAAAGTCAACAATGTAGAAGCAATGAATGAAGCATTATAAAGCCAATAACACCAAGTCAAATTATTTATCTGTTACAGTTTGTAGTAGACGTGCACACAAGTCAAGCTCGGATTTTTTTAGGGGAAGCAAAAAACAAGTGCAAACCGCACAAAATTGAGTGCAAGGCACAAGGCGGAGCAAACACAGAAGAGGGGAGTTCGACTTGTTTCTCTTGCAGTAAATCAAATGAAGTGAAGTGACGTCATTTTGGTGCAAACTTCTCAGTGTCTCGTGTTTCTTGTGGGTGGAGCTATCAAACACAGAACAATGATGAATTTATCAAGCAGCTCAAGCTCACATGCACTTCGATAACACCGTTTCTGATTGGATAACACCACAGGAAGAAAATTCTTCCTGTAAATTTGGCGTGCTGCAAGTGATAAAAGTCCTTTGTGCTGACACCTACCAGACCGAAGCAAAGGGGTTTGAGAAAGTGTAAGTTTGTAGATAAAGCTCCTGTAGAGAGCCAGGCACAGTAGGATAGAAACCATCTTGCCGCCATGATACCAGGGAGAGGACTGTCATATCAATGTGACAGGGGTGATCATCATACATTTTAGGAGTTAAAATTTGTGGCTTTGTACCGATTAGGGTGTATCTATGGTACCTATGATATCTTTGGCAATCCTATACTTACAATCCACTATCAGTACTAAGAAATGACTTTAATAGCGGTGACGATGTGCTTGTACTGGATCCTGTAAGGAAAATAATAATACTGATCAGCTAATCATAAACATATTACAAACTGTAAGAGTCAATTTACAATAACAATATAAGCTTATTGCTGTGACCAAGAAAACATAAAGACAATCATCAACTAGGAGATATTATTGTTATGTACATGAAGCAACAAATTCTCTGAACAAAACTGTAAAAAATCAATGAGAATTAGCTTAACATTTCGAGCTTTTAGAAGCCATGAGTCATTTTATATAACTTAATTTTGAGATCTCTGCAGACATGAGATGGTTTACTTACTTTGTGAGGCATTCTTAGCGATGCAAGAAGATAACTGCTGCAAGAAAAAATGAAAATTGATTTCAATATTCGCATCTAAAAGGATCAGACGAGGCTTCAACATTGCTCACCCTCACGGCAGTTGTTGAACGCGAGAGAGAACGAAGACAACGTGCTGCAGCCGCCATTTTGAAATTACCGCTGAACAAATAAACTCACATGTCACGCGCGTGAAGCTTGTTGGGAAATTTTACAAGATGGCGGCGTTGTCTGCACGTTGTGTTCGATCGCTCGCACGGGTTTCGGCCCAAATCTCGGTGAGTTATCTCGATCAGCACGCTAAAAAATGAAACATGCAACGTCCTAACGTAGAATTTATTTACTTTTCACAGAAAACGGCTTTGTCTACGAATGGCGTGTCGCAAAGTAAGTTTCTTATTCTCAATATTTGCTTCTATGTTTTGTTTGCAGTAAATGAGGAGTTATGTAACATAAACATCAAGCTTACATGCCCTAATCGATTTTCTTACTCGTGTTTTTACAGCAAGAAGTATATCTTCTGCATTGGGGAAATCTATTCTTCGAGACTGTGGATTGTAAGTACTGACCTACTTTGTTGAATCAGAAAAGGTTGAATTAAAACGGTGTACATCAACCTCGTTTCCAGGGTCTCTCTTCTCTTCCCCCGCCCCCAAGAGCGAGAGAGGGCTCTTTTATCTCCCTGGTTTTCCAATGTGTCTACCGTCTACCCCTGGAGAGCCAGTGTGCATCCCATGTACATCCCATGTCAAGGCCTAACCACGTAATCCTGGACTGACGACTCACCAAGGTCTTTGAAATGCTATGTCAAGAAGCCAAGATGGCAAATGTAGGTCATCTACTTGCCAGCTTATGCCAAGCACTGCCTTGAACACGCTGATATACACCAAAGTCTCTGATTGATCATACACCAAGCAAAGATCTTTGGCGTAAACCTACATAAAATTCCCCTGGGTGGGGGGGGGGGCAGTGATACAATATAAAATGTGTGCAGTGGTTGCTACACACCAGGGGGGGGCAGCGCCCTTTGATCTTGCCGCTTTTCCGCAATACATGATCGCACAAGTAAAGAAATCTGTCAATCATTCGAGTAACGTACCTCTACGGGAGTTTGCTGTGGAATTTTCATCCATGGTGTCCCACAATGACCAAAGTTCAGTTAAACAGCGACCGAATCGTTCCCATAGATGTTGGACGTGGAATCGCCAAAATATTTCTGAACGAACACAAACGCACGTCATGTCAGCCATCGTCCGCCATGTTTTTAAACAAACCAGTACTTAGTCTCGCTCGCCAAATTTCTAAAATGTGCAATCATATATACTAGGTCCCAGGCCTCGCTGCTAGCCCCCCTGCTACACACCTTTTGTTCTGTTTTGAATTGATCACATAGCCAATGGTTTCCAATTGGTCAAACAATGAAAAGAGTAACAATGATATATCAAAAATATCAAAAATAAACCGAAAAATTTAACAAGTGGCAATGGTAGAACAATACTTTGTATAGAGTGGACTTAACTGAAAGTTATGACTCGTTTTATTCAATTCCTTTTTTGTGATTTCCATGTTTCCAAGGCTCAAGACGATAGCAAGAGATAACATAGCCAGAAATCTTGCCAGAAGACACACTAGATTATCAGCAGTAGTGAGTAAGTACAAATCCAATCAGACAAAGATGTACAGTGGAACCCCATTAATACGGACGCCTACGGGACAAAGAAAACTGGCCATAATAACAGGGTGGACGTATTAAAAGGATTCTTCAAATAAGAAAATGACTGACTGAGCTTTTGTTCGGGCCAAAATAAAGTGGCCGTAATAACGAGGTGGCCGTGTTAACAGGGTGGCCGTAACGTGGGGTTCCACTGTATAAGGTGGCTTACTACAGTTCTGAGGGTGGCGGCAGGGGGGGAGGGAGGGGGGGGGGGAATGCCTTGTTTTTGTTTTTAAGTTTTTAAGTTTCAAGCACATGCTTTGGTGTGACAGTGAAGGTTTTGTTTTTACTTTTTCTTGGAGTTTCATGTGCAATCTGCATGCAACTAGTGACAGAAACGTCTTGGCAAGTGCAAAAAGTATTATTGTGTCTTGAAAAAAAAAATACTATAGTAAGAAATATTGTTTAAAAAAAAAAACAACTATATACCGGTAAGTAAATATTGTCAAACTTCACTTATATCTGCATTATTGCAGCAGCTTACGAGATTCCTCATTTTATATTGTCTCTGTCGGCTATTCAGTGAGGTTGCATTAATTTATTGTAACTCTTGCCTTTATTTAGATCAAATCTTGTTAACCTCTGTTGTGGATATAAGATGCGAAGAGGAAGAGGGGAATGGGGACGATGAACTCACTACAGAACTTGTAACTGAAGAAGATGAAATATTGAAAGTCGCACAAACTCTTTGAATCTTGTAGAAATTTTACCAAATTTCACAAGGTTGAGCGTAATCTTGGGTTTCAAGTTTTTACCCGAGATCTTTAGCAATGAAATGGTTTTGTCATCACTCCACATTCACCGCCTATCCATGAGGCCTAGTTTTCATGAAGCAGTTATTAAGCCTTTCACTCCCAGAGTAAAACCTTGAGTCAATAAATGTGGTTGTAACTTTTGAGTCTGTGAATGAAACCCTTGTGTGTGACCATTCAAATGAAAGCTATTGAGCAGTATTTTCAAGTGGTGCTGTTTGTTTTTGACAATTTTGCAAAATGAAATTCAAGATTTTTTACTCAGTTTCGAACTTAGCACTCGTGGGAGTGAAAGGGTTAATTCTTGCATAAGGAATAAGAGCTATTATTGGAAGCCAAGTTTTAAAGGCAGTTTTATTTTTAATCCCCCTAGGTCTGGTCTTAAACCCGCCAGCGATGGTGGAAAACTGTGAGTCGGATGAAGATAGTTTGGAGGCGGTTTGTGGAGATGATGACGATACATTTTCGTGCTGTGAAGATGCAATACATGGTCTCTGATATTTGTAACAAAAAAATGTCACCAAATGGCCTTGATAGGTTCTGTAATGGTTTTATTGCCCTGTGAGATGTTATGTGCTCTTTCTTTTTATTAATAAACAAGTTGTCTTACTCATATTTTGTCCTGTTTCTATTTATGGCAGTTTTAAAGGAGCTATGTCATGATATTTTAAGTCATTGCGAAGTGCAAAATCACCTTCAAATTGAAGAAAGCCTCAAAATAATAGTTTACTAAGGTAGAAAAACACCAAAGATGTAATAATAAACCAAACAGGATCAAGAATGGAGAAGATTAAGACGGATTGCGAACGGCGAACTTGAAAAAATTGGCCAATTTTTTCAAGATGTAACATCCGTGACGTAGCTCCTTTAATACCAACCTCGATTCCAGGCTCTCTCTCCTTTTCCTCCCTTATCTCTACTCAACGACAAAGGAGGAAAAGGAGAGAGAGCCTGGAATCGAGGTTGCTTTAATACATGTACAGTATCTTGAGTTTTCAAGAAGCTTCAAGAGTACAAGTTTAGTTTCTTTGAAAAATTCGCCCCACCCTTTGCTCGTAGCCTGTGCACAGGCTATCTTGTCTAGTTCCGAGACAGCGAAGCAAGCCGGCGAGAGGATTGGGTGAGAAAAAGAGAGCTCTCTTTACTTTAATTTTCACCGGCTCGTAAATCGCACCTTCGCAGCTCGCGCGAAACCCAAACAAGAGAGCCTGTAGAGGCTCAACCATTCCTTTTGAGTTTGTTTGGACCTTTAACCACGTACTTATTCGTAAGGAAGGGTCAGACCCTTGAATACAAGACTCTTGTGCAAAGACCGTTTGTCCCCAGTACTTTGAGAGGCAATACACACAATCTGCGAGGTAAAATGAAGCTGTCTCTACCAAGAGTAAACACTTCTAAGTATGGTCTAAATACATTTAGGTACTATGGATTGAAAAACCTGGAACTCTCTGGACGATAAACTAAGAACTGCTCCCACCATCCCAAATTTTGTTAAGGGAATCAGGAAAATGACTTTCAACACATGTAACTGTTATTTATGTATTACTTAGAATTCCAATGTTTTATTGATTTAAGTTTAAATCAAGTAATAAGTAATTTAGTTTTAACACCAATTTTATTTATAATGTTAATACATTTGTACAATGTAATGTAATGTCACTCGACTCATTAGCGATTAGCTAGAGGCCTAATAAGCCCTATTTGTTCGAGGAAAAAAAAAGTACTTTGCTGATGCAGATGTGAAAGAGATCTGCATACAGGATAGCCTGCCACGCAGGCGTATAAAGGGGAGGAAGGGAGTTCGACGCGCGCGAAGCGCGAGGAGTCGGAGCGCGAAGCGCGATGGAGTGGGAGGGGAACGCCTGCAACCACGCTACGCCTGCAACCACGTACGATTGCACCTTTGGTACTCTTAACGCATTCCCCCCCCCCCCCCCCCCCCATTCTAAATCCTGTCTACGGCCCTGCCGGTAGCCACCACTATACCTGCAAGATATGTGTACAGGGCCAATGGATGTGGTACGATGGAATGAAGGAGAAAACATGTCCACTGAGGAACAGGCCTAGCTAGGCCTGACTCCTTTCATCAGTGCAAGTGGAAAGGGATCACCATCTCATAGCTTTTACATTCAGTATTAATAAATATGTATTATTGATACATATGTATTATTGCTGAACGTATTAAAAAGCAACGAGATGGAGATCAAAGGTCAGTCACAACGGAAAGGCGACTTTTCCTCCGCTCATACACACACAAAAAAAAATATCCTGCAGCATGTTACATGGAGAAAAAAATATCATGCACACAAATGCCCCGAGAAAAAAAATTCCTGCACCATGAAAGGGTTTAAAAAAAATTATTGCCTATACCAAATCCTCCACCCTCGCCCCCCCCCCCCCCCCCCCCCCCCCTCTCAGAAGTTTAATGGGTCGCCCCTAACTGACAAACTGCTTAAATATTCAATTTGTAACATGATTACGTACCTGCATATCAGCGGAAAATAGAAAAGATTACATAATCTACATACCAACCAACGCACAGCCATATTACAATAACAACGTGAAAAATTACATGTATCCTAAAATTCAACAGACATTCCGACTTCCGTCACATAATATTTTCTCAGAAGAACTATTAATTGGCGAACGGTTGTCTTTGACTGGGAGACATTCTGACGAGAGTCTTGACCGGCGTGACGAACCCGAATAACTTTCTTTCCCAGCATGATGTTATAAGTGCGTGTTTTGCTTTCGAATACAGTTGTACTTTAGTTGTGGAATATCGTGTGACGTGACCCTTTCCTCTGCTCCACTTTTAATTCAAGGTTAAAGCCGTCTCGTCTGAGTTAACACTGAAGTACATTAGTTTGTTTGCTTGAGTTTGCACTCCGTTAGCATCTCGATCTACACTGATCTCTGAAGGTAAGTTCCTTGAAGTTATACTCGTTTTAGTTTTAAAATTCGGTGATCGCATTGCCTTTCTTAATCTTGATTAGTTCGTTGATAAATTAAAACCAGCTATGTCGGTCCTTCGCTTGTGTCGTGCTATCAGTTGGCCATAGGTGAGGCTCTCCGGATGACGACATTTCTCGTAGGACGACGCTCCCAAGAATTTCGTATCAAGTTAGTTATGACTGCAGCTGTATACCGATATCACTGAAGGACATCACAGCTGGCACGTTTTCTGCCATAGCAGTAATACAGGAACTGGGTTTTTTCGTCTATCGGGCATCAGTGAACGGTCTTTGGTGGTCTTTAACACTCACGTTACTTTTGCTATCGGACATTTATAGGCCCATCGCACACGACATTATCGACATTATCATCTTACTGAAACGATTATAGTAACGACCAGAAACCGAAATACCGTGAAGAACATTTCAGTTTCTACCGAGTTCTACCGAGTTCCGTCGACCAAAACGCTAAAAAACCGCATACCGGAGGGCTGGATGAAACCGCAATAACGCACTTTAAGAATGAAATTACACCGAGATACCGTATGAAAAATGGTCTGAAACCGCAATACCGCAAACCCCAATGTCCCCTCCTGATATAGCTCCCGACGTAACTAATCGAACCGTTCGGTAATCGAACTTAATCGAACCTAATCGAACTTAATCGAACGATTTAGTTCGATTAGTTCGGTAATCGAACCAAATCGAACCAAAAAATTTGTGTGAGAGTTCGATTACATTCGATTTCCGAACCAAATCGAACCAAATCGAACCGAATCGAACCGAATCGAACTCAATCGAACACAATCGAAAAACGGCTAAAAATGACTCAAAATATACCAGATATTTGAACAGTCTCTCTCAGCGTGTGAGAACAACTTAGAATTACGTTCAACAGACAATAGGAAATTAATCTCACTTCACTGTAGTTCCATTTCATGATTTATTTTTTATCAGCTTACTCTTAATTAACGGCCGAACAAAATGTAGTGAACTGAAACAAAGCCAAAAACAATAGTTAATAATACAAATTAGTTGCGAACAGCGCGGTCATAGAAGCTACAATTGATACAATCATTATTTAAAAATAATGTTCCGAGAGTAACGTGAGATAAAAGAAACCGCCACATTTGCAAGTAAAGCAATTAAAATTAATTTCAGCACGCAAGAGGTCGTTTAACAGTTTAACATTTGCCCAAAATCCTTGAACATGTTCATGTCGAGTAAAGTGGTTACAAAGAAAATAATAATGATTAATATCTTTAGTAGGCGATGCCGTCTAGAGTCAAAATAGATAACTTCATAACGATATCGATACTCTGTTTCAAGATCAATGCTGAGCAACGATTGATCTTCATCTAATGGCTCGTTTGCTTGCTCGTTTCCCGAGGCATTTGCTTCGCTTGAAGTTCCCTGTTCTACTATCTCCTGTATCATAGTTGCATGTGGGCAGATGTCAGTTCCAGTAACATTTTGTCGTTTATTTCTTTCTTCTCGAACTTTGTTTATAAGTAGTTGTTTTTTGTCAGATGTTTTAAAGGGCACTCCTGTTAAAATTGCGCGAAGAATTGCGACAGTCATATCTTCAGGAGGACCAGCCTTTTTCTGTTGGAGTTTATTTTCTTTTTCTCTCTTCTCTTCAACCTGCCTTTTCTTCTCGATTTCTTTTATTTTGGGTAACAGCTTAGAGAGATTTTCATGATCTGTTTCCGATAATATGATTGTTCCTTCGTCGTCTATCGTGACCGTGACCGGGCTTATACACTCTTTGTAGTTACACCAGATGTACTTTTTACTTTCTTTGTAATTTCTTGGTATGTCTGCGTCATCACATCCCATTTTTCTGATTTCTTCATGTGTCAAAATACACAGCTCTGTGAAACCCATTTGTTTTTTTTACTCTTTACGATCGATTGTAAGCTTATGTTCCCATGCCAACTCCATTTTCAATCGAATGCCATCCAACGTCGACCATTTCGTGCCATCGAACCTAATCGAACTCAATCGAACCTAATCGAACCTAATCAAAAGTTCGATTGCGTTCGATTACTCCAAATTTTTGTGAGAGTTCGATTACCGAACTTAATCGAACCTACTCACGTGATTAGGTTCGATTAAGTTCGATTAAGTTCGATTAATCGAACGTTCGATTTGGTTCGATTAGTTACGTCGGGTATAGCTGTTTCAACAAACGCTCAATGGAAATGGAAATGATTGGAATGGCCAAGAACGCGGCCAAGAACGCAGACAAGGCCAGGACATGCAAAAGACCATCTGTGACTTGATACCTCTTTCTTGTGACGAAAGCGACGAAAATAGAAATGTCGGAAATCAACACAAAAGATCAGAAAAGGTCTCATACTTACGCATAATGAATAAGTTTTTAAACAGGCTACACCTCCTTTGCTATTCATTAATTGAAACCCGACACAGTTATACACAAAGGATCCATTTGTACCAGTCTGCCTTGCGCGCTTGTTCAATTCATGCAGTCGCGTAAAAAGAAAAAAAAATTTAAAAAAAATTGAAATCCCGTATCCCGCTACTTTTCTCCTTGCGATTCTCGCATCCCGACCCCTTAAAAACACGAAATCCCGCTCCCGCTCGTAATTGAAATTCCCGCTTCCCGCTCCTGTTTTTAGCTCGCATCCCGAATATCGCCACAAAAATAAGCCAAATCCCGCATCCCGCCAAACCTATTGGGGACCCTCTGAACATACTTTCATTTAAAGTTTATACTTTGATAGTAGTCGAACATTTCTTTAAACTCTCGTCATCCTTTCCCTGGTCCCAGAGCTTTTCTTTATTGGCCGTTTTTATACTAGAGACACATATCTGGAACATGAACTAGGGCAAGTTTTTTTTAGTGCGTCTGGTTATACGTCTCAGTATAAAGACGGACCGGCTCAAGACGGATATACTTGTCACTGAAGACAAACTATCTTATTTTGTGCGTCTTGAATTAAACTAAGGCCTTTGCGCGTCAGATAGTTCGTACACTGAAGAAGCATAAAACAGCAGACACATAAGTCATCTGGACGGGTGGAATGATGCGTCTCTAGTAAAGAAAATAAAAAAAGGGCCAATTACTGAAGCGAAAAAGCCACCGCGGCGACTCGAAGGGCGTGCGTGGCAGCGTATAGCAGTCGTTCCCTTTCCGAGAGCGTGGGAGACGCGTGAAGGCATGGAGCGCGGCCGTGAAAGTAGCCAAAAAAATCCGTGCCTTCGCGCGCCTTCAGCAACGACTCGGCTACGCAGGATAATTTAAGCTCAGATTTGGTACGTACGCTATCCTGAATCAATTTTGAGGATTCTACATTTTTCGGCAACACACATTCTATTGAAATAGCCGTTGGAAGTGTAAATATGAAATGATCTCTTGTCCGGTTAGAGCATGGATTTTGACGGACGTCACAATCACAGAAACAAATCGTGAGCACAACTTTGAATTTTTTTAATACATCGATAAATAAATAGATCAGATAAATGCTAATGCAAGCTATCAAACTTTAGAATCTCCGGTTTTAAAGATTGTTCAGCTGTAAGCTGTCTAAACAAGCAATCCTATTGTTTTACTATCAAACTACTCGCGAATAGATTTAAGTAATACCGTTTGGCAGTACTTCCTCAAACTAAAGTTACTGGAAAAAATCTAAGAAAATGCGAGGACTGCGGTGCCGCATAGTACATTCGGTGAGTAGTCAACGGTTTGCGATAAAGAAAATATGCGTAATCGTGGCTAACTTTGTGGGACACACAGTTGCCTAATGCATGGTTAGCGGGATCGAGCGGTCCACGTTAGAGCGCTGGTCGGGGACACTGTTGTGTTCTTGGGCAAGACATTTTACTTTCACTGTGCCTCTCTCCCGGCACCTTAAAGTATAAATGGGTACCGGCGAACTGTTAGGGAAACCTGACGAAAACTGGGAGGTATAACCTGCGATGGACTAGCATCCCATCTAGGGGGAGTAACAATACTCCAAGTAGGCTTCATGCTACGGAACCGACCGGGATCAGCTCGGGCAGTGTGGGCCAGTTTGTGCGGCTTTATCCTGACCTTTATCTAACTTTTAATAAGAAGGATGCATATATTAACAAAACAAAATTGAAACATTAGTTTTTCCGCGCTAATGTTACCGTTTACGAGAATGTAATGTTGACGAGGTCATTAATTGCTACAAACGAACAGTAATTTTTTCCAGCAATATCACTGATTTTTAAAACGTTTTATAACGTTTGTTTTGAAAAACATGGTTAGCGTATCAGCGACTGATTTAGTTTGGCGATTTTTAAATTTATTGTGGGAGTGAAATCAGTTCTGAATAGCCTCCAAAAAAACTGCTTTGATTCACATCAAGGCTGCGTTCAGCTCAGTCTTTGTCGCTTTTAAAGGTGTACCACTGAGCACCTTTGAAGCACGTAAAATTAAAAGTACCTCAGAGTTCGTCACCTTTGTGGATCAGTGACCTTTGTTATACATTGTGTGGAGACTCTGTTGAGTATTTATCATTTCCTTGTCTGTTACAGCTAATTATATAAAATTTGCATTGGTCTTTTACTCTTTTTTGTTACAAAACATATCCTATATAACTCCGTCTTTCACTCAGGGAAGGGGTTTATATTTTGCCGTTTCTCTCCAACCATTAAGATCGGCCGAGATTGTGCTCATTTTAATCAGTATGAAGTTATAGTTTATTAAAATGTTGAAATTAAAAGTAAATATGATTCTATAGAAAGTGATTGTTCCAGCTCAGTGAGGAGTTTCAAGCGTCAAAACATAAATTTAAATCGTACCGGATCTCGTAAAATTTACATGAGGTAAAATGAATGTCTTCTATGCGAAGAAGCTGACTACTGGTTTTACAATTTTGGTTTCCGTGGCATGAGTACAAAGAAAGAACACAAGAGGCTGCGTCAATAAATTTAATCGACGTGTATACTTTCTTTTACATGCATGTGAGAGCTTTTCGCAGCTTAAAATAAACTTTTCAGTTAAAGCAAATTGTTAATTTTTTACTGTGCGAATCAAAAAAGCGTGAACTCAAATGACACTTTAATTTAACTTTGACCTGATCAAACCGCAAGAAGAATAGTCAGGAAACTCAAATTTACACTTTGTTTTTGCGAAAAGCTTTGCGAAAATAGCAATAAAATAAATACAGGACAAAAAATGGACCAATTTTTGGCACGCTTTTCTGATTCGCACAGTAAGAGAGCATGTCAGAGACAGCTGTAACAATTAGCCTTTTGTTGTTTGTTGTTCCCATCTGAGAGGAGCGAGAACTAAAATGTGTAAATTTTTCAATCTGGGATTCAGGAATTTACTGGCCGAGCGCAAAGCAGTCTGTTTATGAGACTGGCTTTGTTTTGAGACTATATTAGGAAAGTTTGATTTTTGCTGAGCCAATTCGCTCCACCCGCTTTCAGTTTCTGACCGTATAGAGAGCGGTCATTGAAAAAAGTGTTGCCGGTTTCCACGACATCAAAAACATAAAGCAACTATTTCGTCAAACTGATTCAGCACCACCATGCATATTGGTTGTTTTCATCACAAAAGCTTATCAGGCAAGAAATTCACACCTAAAATTATGTCTTTAAAGAAAGTGCCGGCTTTCTACCCCCTGCCCATTTCATACCATGTGATGTTACTCTAACGAGTTGTTTCTTTCAAATTAATGTGTAAAGGAATAATTCTCTAAAGAAAATAACATGAGCTGAAATGTGCAATTTACATGCGAAGCTAAAGAGGTCTATAGATCATTGATCAATGTATGTGGAAGTGGCCCCTAATATAAACTCTCTCGTTTATTACGCGTTTGGCAACGAACACGGAACGAAGGAGAAACAAGCGCTCGCTCTTCGAAGTGTGCTCGTAAGTGAAAGGTTAGTTATCCTGACCAAGTCTATGTTTTTTTCAATGCCATGCCACTTTTTTACCAAGCAAAATTTTAGTCATGTAACATTTACACTTTGTTGCTTTTAGCTTTGGATATAATTTCGTCTGTATTGTTTCTTTAAAATTCATTGCATGAAAAGTTTGATTTGATTCGGATTTGATACACCGAAAAATTAACTGGACTTGTAAAATTCAGAAGGCTGGTAAAATCTGGACTGACACAACGGTGAACGCGGACATTCCAGTCTTGTATTTACATATAGCTACATATGTAAATAATAAGTAAAGCCCGTTGGTGCCTTCACCGCGGTCAAACGCTCGAACATCGGCGCAAAGGCGTAAATTCTGGTCGCCCGCGTGCCAATTTCCCGCGCAAAAGTTGGAAGGAAAACCATTGCAACAATCGGAAATCAAAACCTTAATAGTAATTTGCGAAAGTAAACAAAAGTAGGTAAAAGGAAATGGAAATGCTTAGACTTTTCACTGAAACACATGCAAAGTTCAGTATATTTCCAGCATTCTGTTGATTTACCTTTTTTTCTGACGTTTACCAAAAGTTAGACGTGTTTAATTATGGTGTAATGATGAGGTTTGTTGGCGTAGTTTATTCTTGTTTGACGTTTGACCGCGGTGGGGTTGGCGCCAAGTGGCACAACAGACCGGCCCCAAACTCCGGTTTCTGTAGCATCAAGCGGCTTGGAGCAGCCTAGTACCCAGGCGTTCCCTTCCCGCTTACTCGATTTGGCGCGAAATTTCATGACGTCACCGAATCGTTCCCAGGTCCTTGCGCGTACTTCGCGCTCGCTCGAGAGAGAAAGAGAACGACTACGGACTAGGCTGGGCTCGTAGTATTACTACTACTCCCGGATGGGATGCTAGTCCAATGCTGGCGGTAACTTGCGATGTCCTAACAGTTCGCTGGTATCCATTTATACCCCTGGGTGCCCAACTGAGAACACAACACAATGACCCCGGGGTGCTCGAACCCAGACCGTCCAACGCGCTGACCATTAGGCAACCGCGTCTCCTAACTGAGGACTGGACTGGACTGGACGGGACGGGATGGTATGGGACGGGACGGGACGGGACTATAGCAAAATGAGGACCAGTAGATAGGCTTGGATAAATTCTGCCGGCAGAATTTCGAGCAGAATAGGCGATTTTTTACGCGAGCATTCTGCTGGCAGAATAACGCATTTTCGAGCAGAATTTGAGAACAAATTACCAGAAAATCAGTAACATTAGAAAACTAAACACAAAACAAATGGAAAATACCTTGTGATATCTCGCACCACAGTCTTTGTATATCAACCTCGTTGCCCGGGTCTACTCCGCTTTCAAGTTGGGGGCTGGGCGCGGAGAAGACCCTTCACCGCGTCCAGCCGCCATCTTGAAAGCGGAGTAGACCCTGGGAACGAGGTTGTTTGTATATTTGTTGGATGTTTCGTTTTTGTAAAATCTCAGTCTTAATTTTTTTTAAAAGTCACCGTTTCGGCTAATATGAGTGAGACATTACAATAGATTTCACTGCAATTTTGCTAAGCAAAACTAATATCTACAATTTACTACAGTTTTTCTATGCATAACTGATGAATATCTAATTAGTCAGTTGTACCTGGCAGAAATGAACACGAGCAGAATTTTGGTGTCCGAGCAGAATAAGCGATTGTTACAAGCATTCAGTGCCGGCAGGCAGAATACGCCATTTTACGAGCAGAATTTATCCAAACCTACCAGTAGACTGGTACAATGTGGACTTTCCAGTCCTGCGTTTAACATATATATGCCCTCTATAATACGAGCTCGATTTGTTTTCTTTTTTTTTAGAGGCTGAACGATAACAACCGACGGAGGCCGGAATGGAACTGAAAGGCAAAGTACTGTTGTCATGTCTGCTGGTAGCAATAATGGTATTTGCTCAAGAGTATTACGTTTTGGATGAATATCTCTCTTCAATTCAACACGCCAAAATAGACACAACGGACAGGAAACGGAGCGAGGGACGAACTTTTTTTAATCCCCTCGCGCGCGCACATAGCAAGCCAGCGATAAATTTACAAAATACCACGAAGAAAGCATCTAGAAAAAGCGCGGGAAAGTGGAGGAAGAAACTCGAGGTCAAAACTGCAATTGATTCGCGTTTGATAAAAGGTAAACTTGTTTTACTGTACACGCCACTCTTTAACGAGACCCCTTGGAAAGGAATTCGTAATACATTCCAATTCACTCGTTATAGAAACCAATCTTGCCCGGTAACAAGTTGCTCTCTTAGTTACGATAAGCGCTTATTTCGTGGAAGCGATGTTGTGATTTTCCATGCGCGCGACATGCCCTCCACATTTGAGATGAATTCACTCCACAGAAGGCGTCCCAAAGGACAAGTTTGGGTTTATTTTGACCTGGAAAATCCTGCTAACATCGAGCTGGATACGTATGACTTTGATGGGATGTTCAACTGGACGATAACCTACGAAAAGAACGCGGATATTTATTTACCCTACGGCTCTTATACCGCTCTTAAACCCGGTGAAGAACCCCTCGGGGAGCAAATCAACCCCTCTAATAAAGATCGACTCGCAGTTTGGACCGTTGGCAATTGTGGAAGCTTGCGAGATCTCTACGTTCAACAACTTCGAAATCACATTCGTGTCGATGTTTTTGGAGGCTGTGCAAAGTATTTCTATCAACCGCATTTAGTGGAAAAGCGCTGTCCCAAGTTCACTGCCAAGTGTGACAACCTTCTCAAAAGATACAAGTTTTTCCTCTCGTTTGAAAATGGAAATTGCGTTGATTACGTAACTGAGAAATATTGGGGGACGCCATTGGATCTCGGGATTGTCCCCTTGGTATTAGGAGGAGCGGATTATAAAAAAATTGCCATTCCAGGTTCTTACATCAATGTTTTAGACTTCCCTTCTGTGAAAGCTTTAGCCGACTACTTGCTTTATCTCGATAAAAACGATACAGCGTATATGGAGTATTTTTCGTGGAGAAAAACGTACAAAGTTGATGGATATTTGAAAACAGGTTCGTTTAATGAGCATCGTCCGTGGACCTGCGAGTTATGCGCTAAGGCTCAAGATCCACAACATAAAGTTTACGAAAGCTTGAACAACTTTCGGGACTCTACAACGCACTGTGGAATACACGAGGAAAAGGTTTTCGAAATGATGGATTCCGAAGGTGTAAATTCTGAAACCGAACAAGAAGGCCACTGGCCATGGGTAGAAGAAACACTGAAAGAAGGAGAAGAAGTCGAAGACGAAGAAACGGAATCAGAAAAACTGAAGTTTTCATGATCAGTTTAATCACCTTTAAATTGAAGAAAGCCTCAAAATAATAGTTTATTAAGGTAGACAAACACCAAAGAGGTGATAATAAACCAAACAGGAACAAGGATGGTTGAGGATGGACAAGATTAAGACGGATTGCGGGCGGCGAACTTGAAAAAAATTGCCAATTTTTTCAAGATGCGCCATCCGTTACGTAGCCCCTTTAAATCTTCTCGAAATCGGCTTCTTTTGGCCAATCACGGCATAGCAGCTAGGTCAATAAATCAAATCAATAACCTTTATTTTAACACGATTAGGTGGAGTAAAGCCCGGGCCAAACGAGGATGAGAGTGTCAGAGTTGTTGAGAGTTCTCTCGCTCTCGTTTGGCCTGAAACTCTCTGATGCACTCTCTACGACTATCTTCGACTATAATATATATCCTCGACTCTCGTCGAATTAGAATTTGAACCTGCTCAAATTTTTCTTGTGAGTTGTCGAGAGTTTTCTCTCGTTTCGCCTGAGGTGATGATAGTCGATGAGAGTTGAAGAAAACACTCATGAGAGCCAACTCTCATCTAATTCTTTTGGCCCGGGCTTAACATAGAGCGCGAGTTGGAGGGGCGGCGCGCGCGTTTCGTTCCTCGCGTGTACACCTCCAACTCACGCTCTATATTACTCCAGTGCCTGTTACGCAAGCTAGGACCAGGGCGCTAAAATGTAGGGCGAAAAAATACGAAACACTGCACTTGTCCTGCGCCACTACACTGTACGTACATTCATGTGGATAGCTCTGCAGCAAAAGCCTAACTTCATTGTATAATTGTTACAAAGTGGAAGTGCTTAGGAATGTAATATATAGGTGTTAAATATGTTATTGTTATTATTAAACCATCGTCATTTTTCTTTCTTATTGACTTGATGTCGTTTCTGAGCCGGGCTTCACACTTCTTTGTGAAAGATCTCTCTGATTAACAATTAACAGTCGCGACTTCGCGGTTCATTTTGTTACCTCCGTACAACGGTGTTGCGTATCATAAGAACATTGTATTTCATGATTTTGTAACTGCATTTTAGTTCAAATGGTATAGTCCGTGTTGATTTAATTATCGTTTTATTTCGACACATACCGGTATACAAGCAAATATTTGAACTCGCGAGATTTTGGATGAAATCGCGAATATTAAGTAACTAAGATTTTTTTTTTTAATTTCAGCAAAATCGCGAAATAAAAGTGTCGCGAAATATGGCCACTCCAAATTCGCGAAATTAACATGTCGCGAAACATTCATGTAATAAGGTATTCGTCGAGAAGAGCCTGTAAGCCAAAATATATTATGCTAGGCACCGTACCAACTGCATAAATTATTACATCTGCATTATCAATAAAATGAATTAAACATATAAACCACCTGTTAAGGGTACTGGTGGTAGAGACAGATTGTATACTCCGGCGTCCAACACACGAGCATAAAAACATGGATTCCTCCGTAGAACGATCCATTAGTGATCGTCAGTACTCGATCAATTTCTTCAACAAAATGAACCAGATGCGTGAGTCAGAAGTCTTGTGTGATGTCGTGCTAATGACAGAGGGGGGGAGCACGAAATTTTACGCGCACAGAACTGTTCTGGCTGCGAGTAGTTCGTACTTTTATGAGCTATACACGGGTACTTCACTTTCTAGATTCACAAGAGAGACAGTACTGCGGGGGATCACGGATGACATTCTTCGAATTGCTTTGGACTACATTTATTCCGCTGAAATTGTGCTGAGTGAAGTGAACATTGAGGAGATCCTGTGCGCTTCTTTTCAACTTGGATTAGAATCACTGAGACTAGAATGCGAACAATTCCTTATTCGTTATCTCTGCGTCGACAACTGCATTAAAATGACGGCCATGGCGCGAATCTACTCCTGCGAGAATCTTCTGCGCGAAGGGAAGCGATTTATGATCGATCATTTCATGGAAATTCAGAGCTCGAAAGAATTCTTCAGGATGGCGAAGAACGAACTCGCGGAAATAGTCGCGGATGATGACTTAAACGTGAAAAACGAAGAACAAATTTTTAATTCAATTCGCGCCTGGGTAAACTTTGATGTTATGTCAAGGCGTGACTCGTTTTCCGACTTGTTAAGTCACGTGCGGCTGCCGTTCATCGCACGAACGTTTTTACTCGGCACAATCGATAAGGATCCGCTGGTGACGTCATCGTCGGCGAGTAAAGAGCTGGTAGCCGAGGCCTTGACGTACAAAATGGCGGGTCACAAGGAGAAAAAACTGCTTCAGGTCCTTCCGAATGAGAGGACCAAACGAAGGTATAAAAAGTGTAATTAGCACTACCGTTGTAAAGTTGTCCCTCTCGTCTCCGAATTACCGTAATTTTTCTATAGCAAAAATGACTAGATTAGAAGCTAATAGACCTGTATTAAGGCGGGACTTACCTAAATTTCAATGAAATTTTAAGAGGTTTAAAGAAGGGATAGAAGAAATAAAATTATTTTTGGAACACCAACAGACAGTTGATGCCCACGCGGGTGCTCTTGCGTGGTTATCAACTGTCTGTTGGTGTCAATCCGTCAATCTACTAATTTGTAACTTCAAATTCTAATTTTAAAACTACATTAAATCTTCAATATTTCGCATTTCCCTCGAGTTAGGATGCCCCTTCAGTAGAAGGTCCTTTTCCCGTGATCGAATAAGAGCCCACTTTTGTAATGGCTAAAAACTAGACCACTGGCTTCAATGGTTCACCGAGACACGTGCATGCATGAGCTCTCTGGGAAAGAAAGAGAATTAGAACGTATGACTACGTTCTCAATAAGTCAGTTCAATCTTTGAAAAACTGATATGAAATCTCCTTTTCTCTTTATGAGCACATCAGGTGGAAATCTCACTTGACAGATATCATCATCCTGGTGGGCGGAGTCATCGAAAATGGCGTTCAACCATGCTGTCATTGTTTTGATCCGCTGACCAGTAAGTGGTACTACTTGTCTCCAGTGATTGACAGTCGGTTGAACTTTGGCCTGGCCAGGTTACACAGCTGGTTGTTCGTGGTGGGTGGTTCGACACTTGGGGAGAACATGCGAGTTCTTTCGAGTGTCGAAAGACTGGACCCTAAGTTTAACACGTGGAAGAAAATGGCTTCGCTTAGTACAGGTAAGAGGGAAGGACATTCGCAGAACTCGTAAAGCTTAATTTCAAGTCAATGCCAAGATAAATAATCCAAACACAAATTATGACTCGAAGTAGATGGTTTTCTTAGGCCCGTCCACACTAATGAGTTTTCGAAACGCTCCGTTTTTACTAGCCTGTTCCAGGCGTTCGGATAGTGGGGTAGCGACGCGAAAAGACGCGCGAAGCGCAAAGAGTGGCGAGTCAATAATAGGCGTGGGGATTGGGGAGAGTTTACCGAAAACGCATCAATAGCTCCGCGTCCACACTATCGCTTTCGCAGCGTTTTCCCGTCCACACTAAAACGCTCGAATACGTTCGAAAACGCGCCTGCGATGTTTGTGATTTGAATGACGTCAGCGTGTTTTCGCTGTCCACACTGATACGATCGGGCTCCGTTTTCAAATGTCTCCACTCTGGATGAAAACGATCAGCGTTTTCGATCGTTGTAGTGTGGTATGAACTCTGATCACACAATACTGAGACATGTATATGTTGAAAATAACAAATCACGCATAACTTATGTTTCAGGTCGCTTAAACCACGAGACCGTCGAGCTCAACGGGAAAATCTACGTTGTAGGAGGAGTCCTGGAGAACAGTAGTCAAGAGCAAACGATGGAAGGCTACGATCACGTGACAGATTCCTGGACTTCGCTCTCTCCGCCGCGTCAGACACGCTATACTCACTGTACAGTGTCACTTGACGGATATATTTATGTCATTGGAGGTAAAGAATAAACGTCGATCATAGGGGATGACAAAATCCCGCTTAGAAGATTGTTATGAATTCAGTTGGGGGAACAAATGCCGGTTTTGGCAAATCTTCGTGGAAGCCCTCGAAGAGTTTTACTCCAATCAGAAACAAGCGCGAGCACTCACGAGTACTCCGAAAGCAATTGCGCCAGCAAATACGTCATGTTGCTTAGCAACTTCGGCGACGAACACCGCGGGTTCAGTCCCATCTCGGAGAAGGGAAGTCCGCCATCAACTGCACTGGCACTTGTTCCACCACAGAATTAAGGAATATACAACACAATACATACAATACATTTATTTGCACTTCACTTTGTCTTTTACAATTTTGTTATAAATCTATATTTAAAGTAATACTGATAGTAATCTAATTGTATATATAAAAAATTTAAATATAGTTGAAAATGTAAGGAAATGCCTAGGGCCTAAATAAACCGTGTGTCTAACCAGGGAAGGGGCCGGGTAGACTACGAGCACTCCCTCTTTTTCCGCGCATCTCGCCTCCAGATTTCGCGCGGCGGGAACCACAACAGAATTGGCGGGAACCCGGTGTACAAGGTACGAGAAGCGGCCGCTTACGAGAGGTTCGACTAAATGCTCAATGTCAAATTCTAAGCTATTCCTTTTTTTTTTTTTTGCAGGAATTTCTAAAAACAATACAATTCTAAGAACAGTGGAAAGATACGGTCCTGGCCAGGACAAGTGGATCAATGTCTCTAGGTTAAATACCCCGCGCAGTGGAGCATGCGCAGTGGTACTGATGGGGCAAATATTCGTGATGGGAGGAGGGTCTGATCATCGTACAGTTTTATGTTCGTGTGAGATTTACGACCCTGGTACGGATAAGTGGTCCTACGGGAAAGGTGAATAATAATATTCTAGTTGTGACTGATCGAATGCATGCCCTATATTCGCACTTTAGAAACCAGCAGAAGCAATCTGGAGCGAGTCGCATCTCGCAGTCGCTTGTGGGACCATTACAGGGGACAAAATGGCTTCCAGCTTGACGACGCGTCCACCGCGATCAAACGTCAAACAAAAATAAACTACGCCGACAAACCTCAACATTACACCGTATTTTAAACACGTCCCGCGTACGTCTAACTTTTTGGTAAATCAACAGAATGCTGGAAATGTACTCAACTCTGTTTGAAAAGTCTAAACTTCTCCCTTTACCCTTTGTTTATTTTCGCAAATTACTATCATCAAGCCGGTTCGATTTCGGATTGCGCGGGAAATTGGCGCGTGGGCGACCAGACACGTGTTTACGCCTTTGCGCATGCTAGAGTAGAGTATCCATAGGGGCCCTGCGTCTAATGATAATATTACTAGTGAGGTTTTATATTCTTTTTTTCTTTCCGCAGAGATGAACGCCAAACGTGACCGAGCTGGAGCCGCCGCATTTGGCGGGAAAATCTACGTGTTCGGTGGTTCTTATGGTCACGTGGCTGTGACGTCAGTGGAGTGTTATGATTGGCGGGAAGAGGAGTGGTCGGTCATAACAGAGTTACCGTATCCGCGGTATGGGTTCCGGTGCGCAAAGACTGTTGTCAGTAGAGACATGCTAGCGGAGGTTCCTCCTGCTAAGCCGAAAGTACCCAGTCAGGAAAAATTGATTTAGAAAAGAGAGTCCCTATTAGGATTGGCTCGAAAGCCTGGCTTCCATATAATCACAACAATCGCAGCGATCGTTTCGACTGCGATCGTTGCGATCGTTGCGATCGTTGCGATAGTTGCGATCATATAGAAACCACTGTTGCGATCGTTGCGATCCTTGTGCAAGAGTGGTTTCCACATGATCGCAACGATCGCAGTCGCAACGATCGCTGATCGTTGCGATTATATGGAAACCAGGCTTTAAGGATCTTGGGGCGAGGATCGCGAAGTACGCGCGAGTGAAAATAGCCCGAGCGTTCAGAAGAGAGAGAGAGAAAAGAACAATCGCTCTAAAATTTCTCCATTTTCATCTTTTATTTGAGACTGACTCAAAGAGATGTAGCTCAGTGGCGGATCTCAATCTCGGACCACAGAAAACCCAACCATAATATGCCGGTTTGATTTTGATTTTCTGTTTCTGTTATGTACAGTCAGAGTGACGCCCACTCTATACAGTAATGATATACAACCAAGCCGCCGTGTCCATATCAAACTTGTAATGTTCCCGGTAAAAGAACTGCTGATTGCCCGGCGAATACGACTGTTTGCGCTACAAATAAAGTGGTATAAAACATGCCCTGTATATATGTTGTTCTGAGTTCAAGTTCTTTTTGAATACTGAGGAAAACGTTGCAAAATAAAATAAAATGAAAAAACCCAAACTGTACAAGAATGACAAGATTCCGTGCATGTTCCAGAAATGCAAGTATACGTGAGTCAGTTCTAAATCGTAAAAGGCTTTTACCTGAAATTAAACCAGAGAAAGAAATGTTTTAATCAGTATAACAAAAACAAATTATTGGATTCGGATCACGCGCCGTGATCAAATAATTTTGTACCATCTTTGTACTATCGGCCGAAACCGCTTAACCTTAGCTTGGATCTTTTAGCTTGGATCTTTTCGCGTGAAAACTGGATAATAATTGATTCTATATAAGAATTGATTATTTTCTAGCTCTATAAAGGCGACGCCATGCATCCACTAAAGCAACATCCTAGCCGGACTAGCTTAGGCAGTGGGTGGGATACCCCTTGCCTCCCGTCCCCCTTGTACACTCAGCCCGATGCACTGTAGCCTGCGAACAAGCTCTCTTGGGGTTTTGGGAGAGCGCCCGGAAACTCCTGTTCGCAGGCTCGGTGCACTGTACAAAGGCTCCTGTCGTGAACTAATCATTACTAAATTTACACCGACTACAGTTCATGAACTTGAACAGGAAACATTAAAATAAAATGGGTGATATTTCCGTAAGGCTGACATATCCCACTTATTCAACGATGCTTATTGGAGCTTCCATGTCTGAATATAACAGCTTATATTAGAAGTCGTAATTGGCTCCTCAGGCTTGATATAATTCATCAGCCGCTATTACATTGAACCAAAGTAAAATTAAACATATTTTAAACACGTTTAAGTTTGGTTTGTTGTGAATGCAGCAAAATTAAACACGATCTTGATTTTGCACTGATGCAGTTTGTCCGGCTCCACCAGAGCTTACGGATATCCGGTAACAAGTTGCTCTCATTTCCTGTCAGTCGTCTGGCGTCTGCACGGAAAGGGTGTGGCTACATCGCAAGTACATCTCCCATTGAAGTCTGCCGGAGACTCAGTACCTGTGGCCGATCGAGCTACAGTTGAACCTCTCTAATACGGACACCGAAGGGACGCGCAAAGTGTCCGTATTAGAGAGGTGTCCGTATTATAGAGGTTTTCTTTATAGAGATTATATGGGCACTGGTTTTGTCGGGACCAAGGGAACTGTCCGTAATAGAGAAGTGTCCGTATCAGAGAGGTGTCCGTAAGGAGAGGTTCGACTGTATAAGAGAACACCCATAATCAGCATTGTAATACCAAATAGATCGAGCTATCGAGCTATCAGTTAGAAAACGACAGCCCATCACCAGGAGTGGACATCTCCCATCATACCAAGTCTATATTTCGCGACACTAGAAGTTCTGTACTTCTGGCGACACTTAATTTTCACAATTTAGCAAAATTACATTTTCGAAAGCTCGTGTAGGTCATATATAGTCTCAGGAGAGAAAAGCGAGATAAAACTTAGTCCAGTACCAGAACTCTCCCTTACCCCACCCTACATAGGGGATGAACCCAGGCGGGAGGAGAGAGGTTCAGCCCTATGTAAGGTGGGGTAAGGGAGAGTTCAGGGACCTGCTCTTGAGAGACTGGACTAGATAAAACTGGAAAACAAACAAACATACAAACAAGCAAACAAACCGTTTTATATATTTTCGGTTATTTTGGGTCATTTTCAAAACTTCATGGTACTTTTCATTACATACACAATGTTTTAGTTATCACCAGAGGTCGACGTCTATAACTAGAGGTTTCCATCTCCAACCTCGTTCCCAGGTCTCTCTTCTTCCCGCCAAAAGCGCTTTTGGCGGGAAGAAGAGAGACCCTGGGAACGAGGTTGTTTCATCTCTGGTATTACGGACCTTCAGATTGGGGTACGAGTACGAGAACGAGTACGAGAACGAGTACGAGTACGACTTTCTACTTTCAAAACAATATTGTTCCCAGAGCCCTCGCTCTGCCCTGTGACTGACCAGTAGAAGTGTAGGTTCTGGCCGAAGATTGGTGTGACACGTGATGATATTGAGGATGCGCAATAGGTTTAAAAAGTCGTACTCGTACTCGATCGTTCTCGTACTCGTACCCAATCTGAAGGTCCGTATTACGGACCTTCAGATTGGGGACGAGTACGACTTTTTAACCTATTGCTCATCCTTACGAACATCATGTGTCACGCCAATCTACGGCCAGAACCTACACTTCTACTGGTCAGTCACAGGGAAGAGCGAGGGCTCTGGGAACAATATTGTTTTGAAAGTAGAAACTCGTACTCGTACTCGTTCTCGTACTCGTACCCCAATCTGAAGGTCCGTATTGGGTCTTGTCAGAGGTCTATAGACCTTTGTTATTAGGCATTACTCTTTAGCTTCTTATGTCTTTATATATTTTTGTGAATAAGTATGTGTGAGGTAAACTATTCTTGTCTTTTTATTGAGTGACACACAAATTTACATGTGGGGGTGGGTGGGGGAAAGAAGCGGGTGGAACCCAGGAGTAAGGGGAGGAGTCTACGGGAGAAACAAGAAAATGTTTTGCATCATTGCGTAATATTTTGCAATAGAAAAAGCACAAAAAGCCACGGGAACCACAACGGAAGAGGCGAGAACCGGGAGCATAAGGTACGGGAAGCGGGAAACAGACCCTTGTCCCCACCCACAGACCCCACTCCACAGAGATGGATTGACATAGGAGCCAGTGCGTGAATGAACAATTTTATGACCGTACCAAGCAAGTATCAAAAACTGGATGCTGATGTGGATAGTCGGCGAGGAAATAAATCATGTGTCTAAAGAAAATGAACTCATTGCTGGGTTTTTAAAACCGTTGCGTCATCAAAGCGAAAATTTGATGTCTCAAAAATTCGATGTCTCGAAAATTTCCTGTAATATATCGAGGCCGATATCATGGCGAGAGTTTCACTTCCGTTTTATTTTAAGCACCAAATCAGACCGCTTTGCATATTTTAGTCCAAAACCACAAAATAATCAATAATGACGTATTTGGAGTGCCACGCAAGTGCTAAAAATAGCTCAATCGATCACGAATAAGGAAGGAAGTATTGAGAACGAGTCTGTTTCCAGAAGTTTCATGAAAGATGCTAAAATTAAATTTTGTTGTTGGTTTATGGTTGTTGGATATTATTCTTCGCTGAAATAATGTTGGTATATGATTAGATAAGTATAGTTTTTTTCACTCCCTTTCTTAACGCAAATAATCAAAAACCAGTTGACGGATTGAACTGACAGGATCAAAACGAAAAAAAAACGTAAATTAAATGACTAGCTAGGTCAAAGTTTGAAAATAATAATGCTCCTTTGCCCTGGTTTAATACCGCGTTTCATAACGCCTTAATATAATTAAATGGAAAATTTTTGTTCAATCCTAATATGAGTACAGTAATACCGTAAAAGCTCTATTAAGCCCCCAGGGGCTTATTTAATTTTAGGCATCAAGAAGGGGGGGCTTATTTCAAATCATAAATTTTCGAGAAAATTCACATTAATTTTTCAAACTTTATTATTATACCACTAACTAAAACAGAACAAGAAATGGGTTATGTATCACCGTCTTACAAATGCAACGTCATTTTTACCCTAACTCAATGATAGTTCTTGAAATTAAAGACCACGTTTTCAATACAAAGTGACTGAAACGCCAGAAAATATTGCTGAAAAAGTCATTTACATCAGCCTGACGGAAGGGAGGGGGGCTTCAGTTGAGAGGGGGGCTTATTACAAAATCTGACTTCCAAATTAAAGGGGGGGGGGGGCTTATGAGAGAGGGGCTTAATAGAAAGGGGAGGCTAAATATAGCTTTTACGTATGTTTTCTTAGCTTGTTGTGGCAAAAGTTGAAACTCGTTTCCAGGTCAAGTGATGATTTTTTGGAGTTTTCTTCAGTTATATGGAAACGAAAATAACGTTTTCAACTGGTAATATATAGTGCAATCCGACCTACATATTTGGGCGCAGAAAAATAAATTTAAATGACAGAAAAACGGACGGAAAATTTAGATATCAGTTTACATGTAAAATAGCGAGAGATGTATAAATAAAATAACCGTGGATATAGAATGAATTTATTTCACATTTTGAATGGATAGCAACTCAAACCCTGGTTTTTATGTTTATACAATTTTTTTGCACCAAACTTTATATGCAAGTTTGTGTGTAAACAGTTTGTACTTTTCCCCATTGTCTCTCGGCCAATGAGATAGCGTGTTGTAAATTCCTCAATGGCTGCCATAGTCGGCCGCTGATGCGGAGTGAATGCAAGGTATTTGATCTATGTCACAGCTCCATCCACAACGGGACTGATTACAAATGTTGTTAGGGGATGTCGAAGACTCAGCGTTGCTTTGAATTGCCTTAGAGCTCAAAGTTCAAGCTTCTTTCGTGGCAAAAAAAAGTGTCCCTAATATGTGACCCGTGTCGTTTTACGCCGACATGGTACACAAGAATAACGCTTATGAGACGAGTACCGATGATGTTGGAGTCGTCAACGAAGTGGATGAGGGTTTCGATTCTTCGTTGAAATCAGATACGGCTCAACTGATCATCCAACAATGGATTGAGGTATGTTCCAGATAAGTTTAGTGTCAGTTTTCAACAACCCCAGTCAACTGTGCCGTTTCTGTTTGTGAGCGGTTGTGGACATGGTAAACGACCGGTTTAATTCACCTTAGCATCTTTAATTTTGTCTAGGAGGCGACTGGACGGGCTTTTACTTCGTCGCGATTCATAGAATCCCTGCAAGACGGCGTTCTACTGTGCGAGTAAGTTAAAACACGTTTGGCTTTGCGGATTAGCCATTACTGCACATACCACTGAGCTCATATATTGTTCTCGATCTCTGCAGTCTTGTGAAGCAAATACAGCCAGATTCGGAGATAATTCAAGATGTCATCGAAAATCCAAGCCCTCAGGAATCTCAGGTATTGGAAAACACTTCTATTTTTGTCGGCTTAGCTTTGTTTCCCCGTCGAAAAATGCATTTCCAACGCAATTGCCGTTCTTTTCATAGCGATGAGCTCGAAGTTGCTAATATTGTTAGTTTAGCATTTTGTGGTTTCTGGTGTTGTGAAGAACAAAACGGTCGTTGTCTAATTAATGTTTGGAATGGGAAGATACACGATTGATCGAATATTTGAGTCTCATGCTCGTTTCTTCGAGTTATGCTTCAAGTTGTGTATACATACGTGACCAACCGAACGTATGATCGAATACACGTCAATATAAAAATAATGAAAGAAGCATGATTTGTACATTAGTTAACGTTCGTTTTTACTCATCAAATTTACTTCAGTGTTATCGTAACGACCGTACATTTGATTGCCACGAAGTGTGGCGAACTTTTCCGTTGTAGGTAAGGTCATTTTCCACACTTAATGGTGTGAAATTTCGGTCGACCGGAAACAAGTTTACATCATCGCGAAGCTGGCGCCTTTTGTTGTATACGTTTGGTCATCATGCAATACAAAAACGCGAACGAGAAACCGGGATCGCTGCGAAGTTACACATAGTTTCAACGTGAATCTAAAACGGCATCCAACTGTTCACTTTCGTTGATGAAGATTCTAAGAAAGCTCGATCAATTCGAGGTAGAATTTTCTCGCCATGATTTCAAGAAAAATCACACAACGTTTACATCATTTTTGGGCATAATTTGCATTTGTTGACAGAAGCGCAATAATGCCTCAAAACGATGATTTCATTTAATTAACCAATGTTTTAGTTAAGCTCGAAATATTAGAGGAGCTAAAGGTACAATATTTTATTAGAAATTAAAAAACCTTTATTATTGTCACGATCGATCGTTCTATCTGTTCTATAAATCGAACGTTTCTTAATTAGACACACTTTTCGCTTGAATTCCCTGTCGCATGCACACAACTGCTTTGTATATGTGTATAAATTACTGAATTTCGTGACCGGCTTTCATTTTGTAATCGCTTTAAATCCGAAAATATGTTGTTGTCGCCAGTTTCTGGTTAGCTAAGTGCATATTTCAGACATCTATGTTGGTGATACTTTATCACTCGATCAGATAATAATTTAAAATTTACACCTCAAATTTTTTTTTTATTCATTTCTTTTTTGCAAAATGCAATGACATCAAGGCCTTTATATATCATTTTAGCCTTGTGCTCTCATTTCACTTCACTATAAGAAGCTAATTTGATTGTGTGAATCTTTACTATATGGTTATTTAGTTCAAAATCTCCTAATTCTTTGTGGTGTCAATATTGGTCAGAAAAGAAATGGTGACAAGGAAACTGTTATCAATAATTAAATATTCCTAATAAAGTGTGCCAAATCTTTATCAAGTGTTAAATATGAAAAATAAAATTTATTAAATGTTAGACATTATTTTAATTTGTAGTAAAACAGTGTTACCCAAATTTTCAAGGAATCTGAAACTTTTTCATATCATGTAAACTTGTATAATTATTTTATGTTTATTTCTATTAAATACTTTTTATCCAAAACTATGTGATAGTTGTAAGTTATAGGAAGACGCACACACTGTATTGCAAATGGTTTTGTTTTAATGTGTGTTTTTGAGGGTCTTTATTATTTTAGGTCTATCTATCTATGTAGGGTCGAGAGACATCTCTTAGCCATGTCATGAATCAGTAGCTAATGGCATGGGCTAGTCTTGCGTTTTTGTGCCACATATTTGTAGTTACTATTCTTTTTAGAGTAGCTTTGTTTTCCAGGCTAGTGGAAATGATAAACCCTTCTGATTACACCCTCGTCTTGTAAATGTTAAGGAATACGATATTCAAATTTTGAACATTGTATTCCCTTATCCATCTACAGGACGAGAATAAGTGTTGAATAGTTTACTTAGCCATTTCATGAATCAGTAGCTACTGGCATGGGCTCCGCTAGTCCCGATAAAGATGTTTTGTGTTTTTGTGCCACATATTATTTTGTAGCTAACTATTCTTTTTAGACTAGCTTTGGTTTCCAGGCTAGTGGAAATGACAAACCTTCTGATTACACCCTCGTCCTGTAGATTATAGGGAAATACTATGTTCAATTTTTAAACATTGTATTCCCTTATCATCTACAGGACGAGAATAAGCGTTGAATAGTTTATTTTACTTTGTACATGTAGCTACGTCTAACTCCACTAACGGCCTACCTCTCTTCAATGGTCAGGATTTTTCATCCTGACCGTGCGCCGATCAATACACTTAGTTTACTCTTATCAAAACCTCCCTCAATGGCCGTGGACCTGTCAATAGCATTCAGCTAACTCTGTCCCAGCTAACTATTCTTTTTAGACTAGCTTTGGTTTCCAGGCTAGTGGAAATGACAAACCTTCTGATTACACCTTCGTCCTGTAGATTATTAGGAAATACAACGTTTAAATTTTAAACATTGTATTTCCTTATCATCTACAGGACGAGAATATGTGTTGAATAGTTTACTTAGCCATGTAATGAATCAGTAGCTACTGGCATGGGCTCTGCTAGTCCCGATAAAGATGTTTTGTGTTTTTGTGCCACTTATTTGTAGCTACTATTCTTTTTAGACTAGCTTTGGTTTCCAGGCTAGTGGAAATGACAAACCTTCTGATTACACCCTCGCCTGTAGATTGTAAGGGAATACAATGTTCAAATTTTAAATATTGTATTCCCTTATCATCTACAGGATGAGAATAAGTGTTGAATAGTTTATTTTACTTTGTAGCTCCACTAACGGCCAACCTCTCTTCAATGGTCAGGATTTTTCATCCTGACCGTGCGCCGATCCACACACTCTTATCACTCTTATCAAAACCGCCCTACAATGGCCATGGACCTGTCGACAGCATCCAGCTAACTCTGCCCCAGAGTGATCGTTGTAGAGAGGTTCAAATGTAATTTCATTCTGTGCAATCCTTCATTCATTGTCTTGCTAATTAATATTTATAGATAAAAGATGATAAACTCTTCTAAATAATTTAAAAATACCTAATTAAAATTGTGCTAAATCTTTGTCATTAGGTTAATGGTTTAAAAAGAAAGAAACTCTTGAAATATTCGCATGTGTTAAACTTTTGGAACCTAGTTTTCAAGACATCATCTTACAATACTGTCTGATTACATTGTTGTCAGTAATAAATCATGTTTTACATGATGTTTTTGCCAGAGGCAGAGTTTCTTTAATCATTAATGCTTTTACCAAAATATTGTGAGAGGTGGAAATAGAAACATAGTAATTATTTTACGCTCTAATTAAATGTCATTGTGAGGCTATAATATAACAAGGTTACGATTTGTTACATTTTGTAGCTTTATTTTACAGGAAGGAGCCCAAAATTAATTCACATTCTTTTGTGCGCGCATACCATCCAAGATGTCCCCAGCTTCTGATTGAATTATATGCGTGCACAAAATGAATGTGAATTAATTCAAAGTGGTAACACTTTTGGGCACTTTGTTGTATAGACTGCGAGCAGTCTCTAATTTTCGCTAAAAAGATCGTGAGGCGAGTGTGCGAGCGAAAATCGAGCGGCGACCCGCGATTTTCACTCGCCCGCTCGCCTCACGATTTTTCTACTTGTTGTAATACAGATATTTATAGAAATATGAAAAAAACATTGTACATTATTTATCTATTCCGGCCTATTTCTCCCCAATTGGGCCGGGATAAGGAACTAAGTCAAATTAGTCATTATTTACATAATGTATATATAGCCTGATGTAAATACTAAATAAAACCGAGTTTAAGGAATCTCAAAGGCACTTGTATAAACCAGACTATCCCATGTGTTTGGTTTAGGCTGTGTAAACATGTGTGAGCTTATTTTTATTTCTTAACTAATATTTGGAAAATTATGGTTCAAAAAGCATTTGGATCGTTTTGAGGTTTATACATTTGTGGTATTTAACTGCTGGCCAGTCATGGTGTTAAAATAATGCAACTGACACATTTGACAATACACAGTGCTTATTATATGACAAAGAAACAGAAATCTTAATGGCCTCAGGTTTACTTCCGTTACTCCTGATAAGCTTTCACTAATCCAAGAAGGTTCATAAAAAAATAAAAGTAATTAAATTAATTAAAGCAGATTATCTGTTAAAACAGGATGCTGATCGTTGTAAGTACTTATTTTCTGTTTAAACTCACCTTTGACACTATAAGTCTGACTAGTGATTTATCAGATTAAATATATAACTAAGAATAATTATTATAACAAAATGTCTGACAGTGTATGATTTCACTCATATACATTGTATCACTTTACATTTTGTATTCATCACAGGTTACTAACATATATGAACTCTGAATTTGACCTACTCCCAATTTGTCTTTATGGCTTCATAGCGCAGTTGGTAGAGCATTACACCGGTATCGTGGAGGTCTTGGGTTCAAATCCCATTTGAAGCCGAAATTTTTTTCAGGCTTCCTTTATTTGGAATTGGTTAAAATTGCAATACAATGCGTTGATCACTTGTGTTCACCTCTCACTCATGTCTGCAGCACAAAAAATGTATACATGTATGACTCTTCACTCGTATATTACATCTCACTTCAACAATATACAGCCGTCTCCTCTGTCGCTTACTCCAGAGAGAGGAGGAGACGGCTGAAATTCAAGCTATAAGATTAGAAAACAACACTCTCCAAATAATTTAATTTGTAAAGGCCAAATGAGAATAAGGGTACTAACAAGATAATAGTTTTGACCAACTTGCCTGTAGTTTTGATCATAATTTTTTGTTTGTTTGTTTCTAGATAAACTTGAAGAAGTTCTTGAGTGTTTGTACTGATCTTGGTCTCAGTGGCTGGCAGCTTTTTGATCCGCAAGATTTAGAAGCAGAAGATAACGTGATGTAAGTATTTATTGGTTAGCTTTCAGGGTTCTCATGAAGTTACCTAGTGTACGTCACACTTAAACGTCTGCTTTATTCTTGAAAAGTAGGTAGTTCAGAAGTTGAAGTTGCTGGCCTGCTTGCCGGCTGCCAGCACCTTAAGGTCATTCCATCGAAATAGAACTTACAATAGATTTTCATTCAAATTTTGCCTATTGGTTGTTTATCTTATGGGAACTTAAATTTTGAAATAAAAAAGGGGGGGTCCCGGTATTCGTTTAGGAGTAGGCGGACCTTGTATATACCCCTTAATTCCTTACAATATCAGCTTCCAGAAACGTTTTTATTAGCTAAGTTCACGTTTCCGGTGATTATTTATTCTTCTGCAATAGAAATTAGTCTATATTTATTTTATAGAAAGAAGGTGATTACTAGACTCAAAATAAGAGAAAAAATTGATAGGTCACCGTACTCGTTTACGAGAAAATGACGATTTATCTCTCTGGCGAGTTTAGCCGTAAAGGAAAAGCCGCCATTTTCTTTATGCGCGCGCTAATTACGTGTGAAATCATGCGCAGTAAGGATGCGCAATGCAATACTAAGGAATCACCTTAATGAGAACCCTGAATTTTAACTGTGTCAACTAATAATAAATAATAATTATTGTGGGAGGCACCGTGGCCTAATTCGCCACTTTAGAAACGAAAAACAATCTGGGGCGAGTCGCATCTCGCAGTCTCTTGTGGGACCGTTACTGGGGACAAAATGGGAGCCAGCTTGACAACACGTCCCCATTAACAGTCCCACAAGTAACTACGAGATACGACTTGCCCCTGCAGATTGCTTCTCGTTTTTAAAGTGGCGAATGGTCAATGCATTAGATTCTGGTTCAAGACGTCCGAGTTCATGTCCTAGCTGACTAGGGTCATTGTGCTGTGTTCTGGGTGCTGGCAAATTGTTGGTACAAAAATGATGGGGCAACTTTCAATGGTCTGGCATCCATCCAGGTCGAGAAGCAATACACTTCTGTTCTTAAGTCTCTTCATGCTCAGAACTGGAATGACACATCTAGAAATGTATTTTCCAGTGTTTTTGTAAAACCTGTCATTACACCAACACATTATCCATTACCTGGCCAATTTTTTCCACCCTCAATACCCCCCCCCCCCCCCCCCCCCCCCAATAAAAAATTACTAGATTAAAAAAGCATGGCATGGATCCAGGGGGGCAAACGTTTTTAGTTGTTCACTCTCTAAAGTTATATTTCCCACAATTTTGAGTCATTTGGAAAATTTGACGGATTTCCGTAAAACGGTGTAAGCCGGTCTGGATCTGCGCCTGATGTCTGTGATCTATCTTTAGTAATTGAGCACGGTAATTAAAACATCTTTGCTCTCATTCAAGACATTGATGTTTGATTTCTCTTTTTGTGTTTAGCAACTATAAATCAGATGATGAAGTTGTGCAAAAGGTAAGTCCTGATATTTGATCTGCATGCTGTGAGGCACGAGGTGGGGAGAAGCTCAAAATGACAACAAATCAGTAAACTATATGAAATTAACAATAATATTAATTTGTTTACAATAATTTTTTTACTGATGAAATAAATTTTTGTAGAGTGACATTTAACAAAGAGGATTTTGAACATTCAAGTTCACTTTGAATGAACAAATTTTTTCAAATTGAGCTTGTGCAAATAATAATTATGATAATTTATTATCACTAACTGTATTAACAAAATTATTCAAATCGAGCTTGTGCAAATAATAATGATAATTTATTATACTAACTGTATAATGTGTTCGGCATTGCACTGTACACTATGAATCAAAGGAGATTTTCATATCCGAAATTCATACTTTGATTCATGGTTCACCGTAATGTGACAGTCAGGGCACTTAAATATCAAAGAACATTAACCCTTTCACTCCCAGAGTCAAACCTTGAGTCAATAAATGTGGTTCTATACCTTTTGAGTCTGTGGATGAAACCCTAGTGTGTGACCATTCAAATGAAAGCTATTGAGCAGTACTTTAATGTGGTACTGTTTGTTTTTGACAATTGTGCAAAACGAAATTCAAGATTTTCCCCTCAGTTTTGAACTTAGCACTCTTGGGAGTGAAAGGGTTAAATTCGCTAAATAAACATCTTGAAAATCAATTTGCACTGCTTCAGGAGTAGATTGCCATAACAATGAAGAAATATTTATTTCCAGGTTGTGAGCACTTTATACTGGCTCGGCTGCACCGTTCAAGGCATGTCGTACTACAAGGGGCCAAAACTAGACATCAGTAACTTTCAAAGAGAAAGTGATGGCACAATAACAGTTAAGGTACGTTACCCTTCGACATGGAGAAAGACCAAGTGACATTTTTAATTTAGCCTAAACCAGCCAAACCGGCCATGAGGAGACCACGGACTTGTACCACTTGTGACGTCATCACTTTTCATACCAGAAGATATTTTATTTTGATATTCAGCTGATAGAGTAGGAAAAAGTCTAACAAAGCATGCGTACATGTAAACGAGCATGAAACAATGAATATTTGGGTGAGAGATACATACAAAAAACCTGGAATTCTTCCTCCAAAATTGAACAAAAACATGACCTTCCCTACCTTTGTAAGTAAGTAAGTAAGTAAGCAACTTTATTTTACGAGGGTAAACACATAACAGTTAAACACTGATAAACTAGTGGCCCTCGATCCTAGGTATCTAAATTCAAATGGTCTAAAATATAAAATAATATAAATAATATTGACACTCTTTGTTAAAAAAAACCCTCACATTCCTCAACTTTTCTGACGTGAACAAAGGCAACTGAAAGGCCAACAAAACCACAAAAGAAAGTGAGAGAAAAGAAGAGCAAGAACAGCCAAAAACAAAAGCCTGAACTGTGGTGTGTTTTTCTGGTTAAAAAACTGTCAAAATTTTGATTTGTGTTCATGCCCAAAGAAAATATTGAACTACTGGCCTTGAAGTAGAAGGGGATTTTAGTTGCCATGTTGCAGACTAAAGTTAATTAGACAGTTGGGCTGTAAAATGTGGAGATAACAGCCAGAAATAGGCATCTTGGCTGTTAGATCTGGCAGGAATCAATGGTGCTATCAATTAAGGTGCCAAAGGAAATGAGCTTGATAAACACAATGTTGTGTAACTAAGCCAATTATACAGTTAAATTATGTTTCAACTTGTTTATTTGTTTGATTGATTTTTGACTTATTTGTTAGGTAAGTTTTGCTAATTACTTGTCAGTCACTCAAAACCCAAAATCTGCAGAAATGCAATCCCTACTTTTCAGACAGCCCTATACCTGCCAACTCACACGCATTATGCGTGTGTCACACGCCTCCTCCGGATCGAAAACATCGATCACACGCATACAGGACAATTTCACACGCCTGACTCACAATCCGGACTACTTGTTCATTAACCATTAACGTGAAAATTGGATTCAATTTCCACCCAAAATAGTCCAATGAACGGCGCTAAATGTCGCGTTTGAGATAAGCGTGATCTTGGCAAGATGGCGCCGAGATTTTAGCTTCGCACCGCGACATTCGGCAGCCTTCGGAAATCATCGGAACATCTTCGGGAATCTTCGGCAATGTTCGGAAGTCGTCGGAACATCTTCGGCAATGTTCGGAAGTTGTCGGAAATTTTTCGGAAATTCGGGTAATATGGTACGAGAATCACACGCAGTCGACTTAGGAAAAGTTGGCAGGTATACAGCCCAGCAATGCGAAAACCAAGATAAAGAGGTTAAAGTTTGGTTTGGATACAGCACATTCAGCATTAGATCAATAAATTATAGCTAATTTATCCTCAAAATGCATGTATCATTTTCAAAGTCAAGTACAGTCGAACTTCCCATAAGCAGACACCCTCAGGACCAGAAAAAGTGTCCGAGGTGTCTGCTTATGGGAGGTTAAAAATGCAGTGTTTGTATGTAGCTGGGAACATGACTTAAGTGTCCGTTTACGTTACGAGAGGTGTAGAGGTGTCTGTCTACGGGAGGTGTCCTTTAGCAGAGGTTCAGCTATACAAGTCTGTGAATTAAACCAGCTAGTGTGTGACAATTCAAATGAAAGCTATTGAGCAGTACTTTCATGTGGCACTGTTTTAATATTATGCTGTACAAGATGGTTCTAACTTTCAAGTCTGAATGAAACCCTAATGTGTGACCATTCAAATGAAAGCTATTGAGCAGTACTTTCATGTGGTACAGTTTATTATGCTGTACAAGGTGGCTCTAACTTTTAACTCACAGGCCTAGATGAAATCCTAGTGTGTTGTATTTCTGAATTACATATTAAGGTTTAAACCATTCTCAACTGGAATTTTGTTTGCGAACAGTTAGTAACAAGAGTACAAATGTATAGAGAAGTCAGTGTCTCATCACAGAGGTACAATGTTATCTGTTTCAATCAAAAGACTATCCTGAGAATATTCAAAACAGTATTTTACAGATATTGTTTATTTATTAATAAATCTCATTGTATTGTAGCTGCGGACCTGTTAGCATTTCCTTACACTGATTCACCACTCTAATATGTCACTTTTACATGAAGGACTCTGTCATTTTGATATCTGATTGACGTTGTTTTCCGTTTTTGTATGCACTAATTAATGCCCAGGATGTTTTTACATGTTTGCATGCATTGTCTGGGATTTTTTGGAATGTTTGATGAATGTTGACTTTTGTTCTGTATCATAACTGAAAGGTCATTGAAGTTAAACTAACATTTCTAGCATTTTTTGATCTTGAGTACATACAATATGCAAATAACGTTGTGATGTTGGCTGCAACTGGGTTTATTTGCCATACATTCCTTCCCGTATAAAGTTAATCTGCTAATCAAAAGCGTTGTGCCATCAATTTAGCATGCATCCAGAGACATATGTAAGTCCCTTTCATATTTTAATTCAGTTAACAATTTGGGAATGCTTGTTTTAATTGGTTCTTTCAAGAAATGGTTGCTTAACATTGAAGCAGAAAGTGTGAAATATTAACCTTCCACTAGATTGAGAAGAACATGACTAGTACTGCTGTGGGGGTGTGAACATATAGCTTATTCTTGTGCCGAACATGTTAACTAACAATATTTGTAATTATTCTTTCTAATGTTAAATATAACAGATGTTTTACCATATCCTTACATGTTCCACTCCAGTGCTATCAGCTAATTATTGTAAATAATTTCCTACGTCTTTTCTATTGTTTTAATTACTGATCATGTGGAACAATAATAAACAATTTTGAAGCCTAATAACATTGTTGAGAGAATCGCATTTCAAGATTGTTTTTGGGATGAATTAAACACTCAAGTCTGGGATGATGTTGTGGCTTTTGCAGCGTTCTTTATGTTGGAAGCTATTACAATAAGCTCTTAGATCCACCCTACTTCTCTTCAGTTTAGATATTGTTGTTGGCCTCTTTATAAAATCTTTAAAGTAAAAATAATTTGAAGCACAGACATTCACGACTCCTGAATGAAGGTTAACAAATGGTCATTTATCCATATGCAGGTTTTACTTTTTTTTATTTACTTCATGTAGAGTTGGGTATAAGCATTGTGAAGAGATTGAGAAATGACCAAAAACTGTTGTGTTGTTTGGTGTTGAAACTCAGTGAGTGTGTACAATGTGTGAGCCAGCGATCCATGCGAGTCAGCTATGCGAGCCGTGCCAGCCAAGCAGCACTAAGTCTTTGTCAAGACCCAAACTCAGTCACTCAGAGTTACAGGCACATTTTTGGAGTTGCTCATAGTTTGTGGAAAAATGTCATTTGCCTGTAGAAATGGAAAACTCTGCTATTTTAATATAGCTCTGTAGTCACAAATTACTCATTGTTATGACATTAAAATGATCAAACCTAAGCTAACTAAAGTTAAACATTCTTTTTTTATTTCAACAGCCAACTGCCAAACCCTCTGGCAATGATTATTCCTACAGGAGAATGGATGACGCACTTCACTTAAATGGGGGAATTCCACAAGGCAACTCAATACCAACGCATCTTACAAATGGCTACGCCGACAACATGATGAGCAATGTATGTATGTCCACCTATAAAATGTAAACATTTATGGCATGGCCTAGCGTGAGAAAACGGCCATCTCATGTCATCACATCCATCCTGATGGAAATTGAATGAGTGTACAATGAAGAGATATCTGTTTTCTCAGGCTATGCATGGCCAAAAGCCATTTCTAAATAAATTCCAGGCAGGGATTTCAAAGTTTTTCAAGTCTGTCCAGGGCTTTACAAAGGACCCATGGTTCAAGTCTGGCCTGGGTGCATATGTATGTTGGGATCTTGAACATTGGACATGACACTACGCTTGCAGGGACAGTGCCTGTCTCCACCCAGGAGTAGACTGAAATGGGTACTGGCAAAATGTTAGGCTTGATTTCCGCCGCTCTCTCGAGTCCGGTCTTCGTTCCTCCCCGAGAAGAGTAGTCAACAACTGCATTGCTAAATGGAGGTTGGGTGCCTGGAATATCCAGGGGCTTCCACTTTTGGCAGCCAGCCCCTAGATTGAATAACGCCCCCATGGCTGGAACAACACCGCAACCCAGCCATGAGCTCCCACGCAAAGGAACAGGCACCTGTCACACTGACATGTCAGTGGAAATAAAAAAGCGCGGGGGGGGGGAGAAACTTGCCATCCAAAAGCTCTCTGCAAACAGCGCTGGCCAAGAAACCTCACACTGCCCCAAACACATGCCACACGAACGATGCTGAGAACTACTGCACATGTACCACACGACCGACCACTGACCACCGGTACTCCTTCCCAGACCCCTGGCACTCTTAGTTGTGAACTCTTGTAAATTGCATTTAAATGCATCAATATGCTAAGGGCAACCTAACAAAATTTGGGGGCTAACATGTGATGGACTAGCACCTCGGCCCATCCAGGGGTAGCAGTAGTTGCTTCATGCTTTAAAAACCAGAATTAAGCACCAATGTGGATTGGAATGGACAATTAACCTTCCTTTACTTTGGTCTCTACAGGGAGATGATGCAGTAGAGTTTTCTGTCAACGTCAGGATACTTGGGGATGAAAAACGATTTGGCTTCTCAGTAATGGGGGGCGTAGATGAAGGATTTCCTCCACGAATTGATGAAATTTCGAAAGGTATGTCTTCAAGATTTACAGTAATCTATGCATTTTGTTTGCATGTGCTATGGTTGTGTGACACATTCAACATTACTGATCGTAGCAGTATACAGGATGTAATCATGTAAGTCACAATTATAGAACCTAGTTAAATGACCTAGCTCAGTTTCTTCAGTGCCGTCCGCACTTTCTGCCATTTCGGTCATCTCCTGAACTGTACTGGAACCTCGCTCTGCTACCAATTTGGTCGGGCAGAACAACCAAAACGATAAACGACTGAAAACGGATTCTGAACACTCTCGATATACTGTATTTACTCACTCGACGATAAGTTTACAACGTGTTCGCTAGCAACTCGAATTAGTCGAATACTAATTAACATTTTGTTTTGAATACTAAATATGCTAATCCTATTCTCAATTGTCACGCATTCTCGTGTGCTACTACAAGTAACGATTCTGACACAATGTCTTTTGTTCACCACGAGTCTCCTGTAGCCCAATAGTTTAGTGCAACCAACTGATGTGTGCGGTCAGAATTTTCCTTTTCTGTGTTCCCATTGGTCAGTTTCATTAATATATCATTAATATAATTTTGTAATTCTACTACTAGTGGGAGACATGGTGGCCTAATGATTAGCGCGTCCTGATCGAGCGGTCCGGGTTCATCCACAGACTTAAAAGTTAGAACCACCTTGTACAGCATAATAAACAGTACCACTTGAAAGTACTGCTCAATAGCTTTCATTTGAATGGTCGCACACTAGGGTTTCATCCACAGACTTAAAATTAACAACCACATTTATTGACTCAAGGTTTGACTCTGGGAGTGAAAGGGTTAACAATGTCTGTGATGTGTTATAGAATCTCCTGCCGCCAAGACTGGTCTTCTGATTGATGACGAGATATTGGAAGTGAATGGAGAGCGTGTCAGCAACCTCTCCCACACTGAAGTTATTTTAAGTATTCACAAGGTATGTCACAAAAAATGTATTAAATAATATTATTAATTATTGCAAAACGTTACAACAAAAGAATAATAATTAAATTTTTGCTACAATTAAGAGCGAAATATCAGCTTTTCAAATTCGCTACGGTGGTTAAATGCCTACATGTAGTTATAAATTAGTGTTTCACTACCTGCCGACACAACACAACAGTTTCTTTAGAAACTAATCGCTTTGTTCATAAATTGAATTTTTGTCTTGTTTCTTTCAGTGTCTAAGAAACAGAGTTATTGCTCTTAAAGTAAGGAGAGGAAGAAAATCTTTCCAAGGTCAGTAAACTTGTACTTATAATGCCGTCAGTCAAATGTACATGTCTATAAGTTGATTGCAGCCTCGACTCGAAGCTCAATCCTCGATCGAGTTTCGAGCCGGAGACTTAAATCAAATCACAGATATAAATCAGCTACTGTCACTGGTGTACATGAAAATGATGTCATGGACTCAGGAGACATCGAAACGTTGTTCGTTTTACTTTCGCTAATCTTTCTTCTAAAATGTTACTCGAAATCCTTATTAATTAGAAGATGTTATTGTCTGGTTTATTTAATTATCTTGGGATGGCAATTCATAATTCCACTACATGTAGCTCTTCAGTAAATTGTGGTACTCGTCTGTTTTGCAGTGGCGACACAGTGATGTAATGGTTAGCGCATTTGACTCTGGTTCGAGTGGTCTATGTTCAATCCCTGGCCGAGGTCATTGTGTTGTGTTCTTGGGCAAGATACTTAACTCTCACATTGTCTCTCTCCACCCAGGCGTATATTGGTACCGGCGAATTGTCACGGCAACCTGACAAAAATGCTTGGGGTTAGCTGCGATGGACTAGCATTCCATCCAGGGGGTAGCGATACGCCTAGTCGCTTCATGCCATATGGAAACCGGAGTTAAGCGCTGACTTGATAAGCCACTAGGCAGCTTGTAGACATACTTTTAACTTTATATGTTTTGCAGGGCTTAACAATGGCACAGACAATCATGATGGACTTAATGGTGACTACACAGGACAAGTGGACACAAATACGAGAAATAAACTTCAGAAAATCATGAATGAACACGAGAATGATCCAAACTTCCAGTATTACAACTCGGATGCGGAATCCGTAGGATCGCACAACAGTCAGGAATTTTATGGAAATGGCGACATCGGTGTTGTTTCGCCTACTAGTTCTGGATGGAACAAGGACATTGGCAATAAAAACTTTGGAATATCAGGAAAAAACTTGGCACAATCAAACTTGCAAAAGCACAAGTCATTGTCTACTCCACTTTTTGACTTGACAAAGTTGGATGCTATTGAAACAGATGTCGACATTGACGAGCCTGATACCTGGGCTCTGCAGAATGAAGCTTATGATAGCGACCATGAGGAAGATCAACCTGGTATGTGTATCGTCAACCATGTTTATGTAAGGGGGGAGAGGTGGCATCCCAGGGGGGTACTCCAGATTTAAAGTGATGGGGAGGTGCGAATGGGGACATCAATTAAAACCTAAAAAAATCCCTAGAGCTTGAATCGAAACCCAAAAATCCCCTGAACCAAACCTAAACCCCAAAAAATCCCATGCACTGCTGATGCATTTGATGCTGATGAAATTGACTGATGCATTACAACAAATTTTCTCCCAAATGTGCTATGTAAGTGTAACTATCCTCAGCTAGTAGATAGGGACAGACCCATGATACATTAAGAAGAAGTCTTAACAAAGTGAAATTGTTTCTACTTGTTTAGCCTGCGAATACAGCCACCTGTAAGCAGGCGCGATGGAAGCCGGCTGTATTAGCAGGCTACTACTTGTTGGACTTCATTTTGCACTGCATCGGCTGCAAGGCTGCTCCTGAATTTCAGAGGATGATATAAGCTGTGAAAACCAGGTTTCCTTAGACAACCTTGTTGTTGTGTTTGTGTTTACAGGAGAAGCTGAAGAAGAACTGCTGTTTCCTTGCATGGGTGAAGTCAAGTCAAAGCTTCAAAGTGGTCACGACAGGGAGCAGATCTCTTTTGTCGAAAACCTTTTTGAGCACAAAGATTTTCAAGATGCCACAAGAGTAAGTGAACAATGAGAAACTTAAAAAATGAAGTGAACAATGTCTTACATGACTGTACATGTATTTTTAGCAAAACAATTATTACACAAATTAAAATAAACGTGTGCTGTCAGTGTTGAGTGCATTAGAATAAAATTGAACTGGTATATCTGGTGCATACCAGGTATTAAAATTAATAGAGTACTTGAGTTGTGGCATCACAAAAATTAAATGAGTGAATTTACGAAATTTGATCCCCCGAAGCTATTCAGAGGAAGCGTCCCAAAAAACGTCCAATAGCTCTCTCCATTGCTATTTGCAGCCGAGATGTGCGTGGGCACTTCAGGTTTTAATTTCTCCATACAAACCCTTCTAATTTTGCATCTGTTCCTTCAGTTTAGAACAGGTGCAAAATTAGAGAGGTTTGTATGAGACGGTACCAAACTTTGAACCTCTATATCTTCTGTTCTATTCGTGCTAACAAGTTGAAATTTTGTGGCTGATCATACAGCAGTAGTCTTTATCTAAAAATAATTTGAAAATTTATGACGTCACACTTTACCACCCTATTCTAGAATTTAGACATAGCTTTAGTCAAGTGCGACAGTGCTCATATTTTGCATATTTCATGTTTGTTTTAGGTTTACACCAAAATGATTGAACTGGAGAGATCAGGACGAGGGCCAAGCGCAGTCAGACCTGTTGCAACAAATTCACAACATCTTTCTTCTCAGGTGATACGGTTGATCAAAATATTACTTCTTATTACTGACTGGCATATATTTCTTTTGAAGAAGGATCCCTTGGAAAAGCTTTAAGCCTGACATTTTTTAAAGTTCATAATCTTTTGATTATTTCAGTTGAGACATTCTCTCGAGGTGACAAGAGACTCTAGGGATGCAGTAGAATTAATACAGATCTTACAGTTGCCAAACTTTCAGGTAAATTGATAATTTATTTAACAAATAAAGAAGCCAAAACCATGTATTATACTGTCATAAAACACGACGGGAGTTCGAGAGCACGAGAGAAATTTAGAAAACACGAGCCGCAGGCGAGTGTTTTCTAAATTTCTCAAGTGTTCTCAAATTCCCGGAGTGTTTTATGACAGTATAATACATGGTTTTGGCTTCTTTATGTGCTTTAAAATATAGATTTAACGCGCGCGAAACGATAAAACACGCTTTTCTATGTTTTATACTCTGATAAAACATGGTTTTTAACCAATCAGAGCACGCGCATCTTTCAGTCTATATTTTAAAATGTGATAAATTGGTACTGGTGAAATGTTTATGGTAAGCATCCCATCCAGGAGGAGTGGCAATACTCCTAGTCGCTTGATGCTAAGGAAACCGGGATAGGCTCCGGCAGTGTGGACCACTAAGCTTGTGAAGACTTTTTATAAGGCCTCACCTCACTAGCCTGTAAAGGTAAGGGTAAAGCTGCACTCAGGCCAAACTGATCCACCCTGCCGGAGCTGATCCCGGTTTCTGTAGCATGAAGCCGACTAGGAGTATCACTACTTCCCCTGGATGGGATGCTAGTCCATTGCATGTTACCCCCAACATTTTGTCGCCGGTACCCATTTATACTCCTGGATGGAGAGAGGCACTGTGAGAGTAAAGTGTATTCCCAAAAACACAATACAGTGCTTGAACCCGGATAGACTTTCTAAAAGCCCTTTCCAATATTATTTATCCTTTTCGTTGGTTTTGGTTTCCTCGATCGTTGTCGCGCGTCGCCCGGTTTCGCTCAAAGAAGACGACTTGTGGCAAGTCTAGAACCCGGACTGCTTGATTGGGAGTCCAACGGGCTAACCATTAGTCTGTGCGGAACTTTTATTCCATTTTCATTTCGTTTGTCAAGCAAGTTTTGTGTTTTGTTGTTATTTCCAGGGTCTCTTGCTAGCGCACGACAGACTAGCATTCAGAGAAGCTTTGCCAAGTGAAGAGGACGAGCAAGAAGTAGAAGCAGAAGAATCTCAAGGTCAGCAGGAACCTCAGCAAGCTACAGATGATTTTTCACTCGTGGAGGATGACAACGTGAAGATTGTTAGAATAGACAAGGCCACTGAACCTCTTGGAGCCACTGTCAAGAATGTAAATGGCACCGTGCTGATAGGAAGAATCGTCAAGGGTGGTGCAGCAGACAAGTGTGGTGAGAAAAAAATATCTCTGTTTTGTTATTAACCCTTTCACTCCCAAGAGTGCTAAGTTGAAAATTGAGGGAAAACTTTTGAATTTCATTTTGCAAAATTGTCAGTACCACTTGAAAGTACTGCTCAATACCTTTCATTTGAATGGTCACACACTAGGGTTTCATCCACAGACTTAAAAGTTAGAACCACCTTGTACATCATAATAAACGGTACCAGATGAAAGTACTGCTCAATAGCTTTCATTTGAATGGTCACACACTCGGGTTTAATCCACAGACTCAAAAGGTACAACTACATTTATTGACTGCAGGTTTGACTCTGGAAGTGAAAGGGTTAAAGGAGCTCTTTCGTGATATATTTAGTCATTTTTTCCGATGTACAAAATCACCTTCAAATCGAAGGAAACCATAAAATAACAGTTTGCAAAGGTAGAAAAACACCAAAGAGGTAATAACAAACCAAACAGGAACAAGGATGGCTAATATTGGGGAAGATTGAGACGGATTGCAAACGACGAACTTGAAAAATTAGTTCGCATATGTTTGCTTTGGTTTTTCGTTTGCTGGGTTCTGCAGTTGGCTGAAATAACTCCGTCTCATGCTCCAACCAATCAGAGTCAAGATCGTTAAATTTCGGCCAATGAGATGAAAGACTAAAACCAAATTTCCCGCGCTTCTCAGCGGGTCAACGTTTGCTTTATTGGCGGAAACCGCTGCAACAGAACACACAAATTCCACAAGCTGTATTATGGTTGAGCCTGCAGTCAGGAGGTAATCAGTGGGATTGTTAGATTGAGCAAAACAAATTTTATCCATGCCCCAATTACGATAAAACTGGGGAACCTTAATACGAACCTTATATCTCCTAACTTCCTTTTGTGGTTTCTCAGGTCTTCTTCAAGAAGGCGACGAAGTTCTTGAAATAAATGGAGTGAACATGAGGGGGAAGACTGTAGCGGAGGTTTGTGAGCTGCTGGCGGACATGAACGGGACGCTCACATTTGTTCTGAATCCCGCCAATCGATCCCGCGTCCCGTCAGACAGCGAAGTACACGTGCGCGCGCATTTCGACTATCATCCGTACGAGGACGACTTGATACCGTGCAGAGAACTGGGGCTAGCATTCAGACGAGGCGATATTCTTCATGTTGTCAATCAGGAGGACCCCAACTGGTGGCAGGTCAGTGGCGAGGTGTTGTCTACAAGCATCATGTAGAACTTGAAGTCATTCGTTCAAACTGATGAAAAGGAGCATTCTGATTGGTTCCCTGAGCGAGATGGACCACTAACAAATTAATTTCATGAAACATTGAACAAAAGAAAACTGTTTTCTATTAAGTAGAACATTTTTCATTCATGTCTGGCGGATAATTTCGGTGTAACTTTTACGAAAGTGGCCTGAAAAATGCAAATTTATCCTTAACTTTGCCGAGTTTGGCACTTCACTGTAAAGGCCCAATCAAACGGTCACAACATTCTCACAACATTGTTGAGACCGTTTGACCACCCCTCACAACAACAATGTTGTGACAACATTTCTTTTGTTCTTGAAATGTCGAGAGCTTGTTGTGGCCGTTTGACCGGGCATGGTCACAACATGTCACAACAAATGTCTTGAGAATGTTGTGACCGTTTGATCGGGCCTTAAGATGACGTTTTTGTGTTGTGTTTAGGCGTGGAGAGCAGGCGAGGAAGGTAGAACATTAGCTGGACTCATTCCATCCAAGCACTTCCAACAACAGTAAGTTCAGATTACTTATGTTTCATTCAACTCTGTAATTCGATAGCAATGTTATTCTAATGTTCCCTCTCCCAGTAGTTAACCCTTTCACTCCCAGAGTCAAACCTTGAGTCAATAAATGTGGTTGTAACTTTTAAGTCTGTGGATGAAACCCTAGTGTGTGACCATTCAAATGAAAGCTATTGAGCAGTACTTCCATGTGGTATTGTTTATTATGCTGTACAAGGTGGTTGTACCTTTTGAGTCTGTGGATGAAACCCTAGTGTGTGTGACCATTCAAATGAAAGCTATTGAGCAGTACTTTCAAGTGGTGCTGTTTGTTTTTGACAAATTTTCAAATTGAAATTCACGATTGTTTCATAATCGTTTGTTTTTAATTTTGACAGGAAAGAATCTATGAAGAAAACAACTCGAGAAACAGAACCAACCTACAAAGAAAGTAAGGACTGCAAATGTTTCTTCTTTTTTTCTGGCATATTGGGAAGGCATTGCAGACGTTTTGTCAGGCTTGATTTCCCCTCTGTCTGTCCGGTATTGAGACCCCACGGACTGGTTATCAAGTATAAGAGCGTTATTTCAACGTGCTGTACCTGTTAGATTTGTTTCTATTGGTTAGTAACCAATTTTGTTTTGCTTTGTTTTGTTTTTTTTCCTTAGAGAAAGGATGTCTTTGCTTCAAACGAAAGCGAAGAAAAAAAGTTCTTTATAATGCGAAACATAACGAAGGTTGGTAAAAATAAAATAAATAAATTGACTTTGTTTAAAGTGCCCATAACCTTTATTTTTTGTTATTTTCTCATCTGAATCTAAACATCTCCCAAGGAACTTCTGCGAAAAAAATTTGCGTTGCACAAAACGCGAATTTTTTATGAATATTTCAAATCTTCAAAATCCTATTTTTTTGGCGGTATACCCGTCCCGCTGTTAGAAGGCCGACGGGCTCACATGTTCCTTAATCTACGTCACAGTTCCTTTGTTTTGAAGTCACATGTTCCTTAATCTACGTCACAGATCCTTTGTGAACCGAGAAGGACCCAGGGGAAGCTCCCAGGGGAGACTAAAGCAAATGGTGAGCCAAAATGGCGGCAAATTTGAAAGTTTTATTAAATTCATGAAAACAAATTTGCGTTTTGTGCAAATCGCAAAAAATTTTCGCAGAAGTTCGATTGGAATGTAGAAGTGTTGGTTTTTGACTAACTAAAATGATCACATAAAACAGGCTTCCCTGGAAAAAATCAGGGAATATTGGATCGATGGAAATTCAAAAACCAATAAAAGCAGAATTTATTCGTTATTTATGGAATAAAAACGTTTGTGAACTATATCTAAGTATAGAAAGCAATTGCAAAATTTCAACTATAAAGGAACCCGATTAAAATTGAAAACGCGAGCCTCGCATCTTCCAGTCCAATCCTAGCATTCTCTTTAACTTGATTGGTTGGTTCTTTGTTCTCCTAGAATATGTTGCAGACGAAGTGTTGACGTACGAAGAGGTGGCACTCTTACAGCCGGACCCACAAAGAAAAAGACCCGTGGTTCTTATAGGTATACAGGAAGGACAAATATAGACTACGAGCAGTCCCTCATTTTTCTCAGGGATAGTCGAGTGGGACAGCACGCGAACGCGCGCGAAAATCACCTCGAAGAGACGCGACGCGCGGGGGGAGAAAAAATCCTCGTGGGAGGTGATTTTCGCTCGCGTGCTCTCCAACTAGACTATCCCTGAGAAAAATGAGGGACTGCTCGTAGCCTACGACAAATACTGACATAAACCTGAAACGTTAATTTTTTGTAGCACCGTTGCAGTAAACTCGTGGTACCATGCTCTTGACATCTTTCTGTCGTCCTTCCACACTTCCCCACAAATCAAAGAACCAGTAATCGCAGGAGTATTTAGTTTATATTGGTTATTCTTTTTTTTCCAGGACCTGATAAAGTTGGTCGGAAAGAGTTGAGACAGAATCTGATTATGTTTTCACAAGAACGTTTCGCTGGAGTGGTACCTCGTAAGTAACTTGTCGCTCAGCTTGATATTAGTTTAGACAGAATCAATGAATCATCAATCAATCTACAGAGGCAAACATGCAATCACTGATCCATCCATTAGTCGGTCGGTCGGTCGGTCGGTCGGTCGGTCAGCCAGCCACAGGCAGCTAGTCAATCAGTCAGACAGTCAATCGGACAGTCAATCAATCAGTCAGTCAATCATTCAGTCAGACAGTCAATCGGACAGTCAATCAGTCAGACAGACAGTCAGACAGATAGTCAGTCAGTCATTCAATCAGTCAGTCAGTCAATTACAGTAAATTAGTCTATAAATCTATCAGTCAGTCGGACAGACAGACAGTCAGTGAGTCACTTATTCAGTGAGTTAGTCAAGCAATCGATCATCTATTGATCTATGCGTACTTCTATCCGTCATTAGTAAAACTCTACTAGTATACTAATGCAAATGAGACAATCTGATTGGCTGGGCTACTCGTATACTATCAGCCATTAGTGTGCAGTGACTGGAGGTGTCTACAAAATTGGGGTATCTTCTCGTTTCTCCGACGTTTCGGAAGAAGATTTAGAGTTAATACTAGACAATTGTTATGATTTTTACTAAAACAATTAGATTATTCGCTCTCAATTTCTATGATGTGATAGTTGATTCGGCCTACAGCCTCATCAACTACCACATCATAGAAATCTCGAGCTCATAATCTAATTGTTAAGTATAATACGAGTACACTACTCGCTTTATATTCCTTGTAGTTCTTTCAGCTTATTGTCTCTCTCTTTCTTTAGACACCAGCCGGCCGAAAAGGCCACAAGAAGTCAACGAAAGAGACTATTATTTTGTACCGCTGCCCACGTTTGAGGCGGAAATTGTGACCCATAAGTTCGTGGAACACGGGGAATTCGAGGGCCACTATTACGGCACCGCACTGGACTCCATAAGAAGAGTGGCCAACTCCGGCAAACATTGCATTTTAAATCTCCATTGTGAGGTATGATATTCGTAATTTTCCAGTTCAATTGTATCAGCTATCAATATTTAACCCTTTCACTCCCCGAGCCAAACCTTGAGTCAATAAATGTGGTTGTAGCCTTTGAGTCTGGATGAAACCCTATTGAGCAGTACTTTCATGTGGTACTGTTTATTACGCTGTACAAGGTGGTTGTAACTTTTAAGTATGTGGATGAAATCCTAGCGTGTGACCATTCAAATGAAAGCTATTGAGCAGTACTTTCATGTGGTACTGTTTGTTTTTGACAATTTTGTTAAATGAAATTCAGGATTTCTCCCTCAGTTTTGAACTAAGCACTCTCGGGAGTGAAAGGGTTAACTGCTGTTAAGGTTAGCACTTGACGTTCTCCAAGTCCATTGTCTTGATGTACCACCAAATTCTCATAAATAACATAAAAAGAAATGTTGGCAATACGTAGGGAGAATTTATATTTTGAGCTAAGGACTGAAAATATTAAACGAGGGGGGGGGGAGACAGGCAGGGGGTGTGAACTTCCTCTTTGTGCATTTTCTATTGCAAAATATCACGCAATGTTACATTTTCCAATTTCGCCGGGTTCCCGCCACCTTGGGGATTCCTCTTTCTATTTTCTCCCGCCCCCCGTAGACTTCCCCGCCCGCCCCTGCCCCCCCCCCCCCTCCACTGGTATGTATACTGATGACTTTTTTTATGATTTTTTTAGGCGCTCAAGGTGCTCAAAGCTTCCGATGTGAAACCTTACGTGGTTTTTATTTCACCGCCATCTTACGATAGAATCTTAACTCTTCGAAGAGGAAAGGTGGATCCATTCAACCCGAAACCCACCGGTCAAATGTCTGTAAGTATTCTACAGTGTTTCAGTTGCTTTTCTACACACACTGTCTTGGCGATAACCGGTGTCAAAATTAAAGGAGCTACGTCACGGTTGGCACATCTTGAAAAAATTGGCCAATTTTTTCAAGTTCGTCATTCGCAATCCGTCTTAATCTTCTCCATCCTCGACCAATATCGTTCCTATTTGGTTTATTATCACCTCTTTGGTGTTTTTCTACCTTAGTAAACTATTATTTGGGGGTTTCTTCAATTTGAAGGTGATTTTGCACAAGGTAAAAATGACTTAAATTATCGTGACATAGCTCCTTTAAATAAAACTGACTGAGGTTTATTGATGGTGTTATTTAGACTTTCCCAAAGTCCTTCGCTTCTGGTTTCCGGTCTGGGAGGAATTTTCCTCCTGTGGTGTTTAATATCCAATCAGGAAATGCACGTGAGCTTGAGCTGCTTGGAATCAATTCATCATTGTTCATCATTGTTCATCATTGTTCATCATTGTTCATCATTGTTCTGTGTTTGATAGCTCCGCCCACAAGAAACACAAGACACTGAGAATTTCGCACCAAAATGACGTCACTTCATTGCCCGTTCCGAAGTTCAAATGGAGACTGGGACGAGTTTTTAAATTTAAATTTAATTAAAATTGGAGCCCGTCACAAGAAAGATCACATTAAAATTAGTCAGTTTACCAAGTTTGAGGTTGTTTCGTTAGATTGCACCATGTAGAAGGCTTTCAAAAATCAGAAAAATTAGAGACTGTATGGATTTGGGAGACGCCATCTCTGAATTAGAGATGTTTGTATGGAATTTGGGCGCCCTTTGACAGCTCACAGCCTGGTGAACTTACTCATTTTCATGCGATCTTTCTGGTGATGGGATTATTTTTTTAATATGACGTAATTTGAACAATAGGTAAACTAGTGCCCAGTCCCTTTTTGAACTTCGGACCGGCAATTCGATTTACTGAAAAAGAAAATTCCCGAACTCGACTTGTAGGCAAGTCTAGGTGTTGTTCTACCTTTGTAAACTATTATGTTGAGGTTTCTTTCGATTTGAAGGTAATTTTTTACGTCGTGAAAAATGACTTAATATATTGTGACGGTTCCTTTTCCACTTTCAGGACTCAGAGCTTCATGAAATGGTGGACAAATCGAGGGAAATGGAAGAAACATACGGACATTACTTCGATAAAACAATTGTGAACACGGATTTGGAAAGAACGTTTGACGAACTAAGGCTAGCCATCGATAAACTTGATGTCGAGGCTCAGTGGGTACCAGCCTTCTGGGTAAATGACAGCCGTGGCGCCTTTTAGAGATACTGCCGAGTCATGGGCACCAGCAGAAAGATAAACGTCGTTATTCGCGAAGAAGCCCTGCACTAGAGGACTGGAAACGAGTCTGGAGAAAGCAGCGAACTGTTTTGCAGTCGCACGGATATCAACAGAAGGTATTTTTCACAAAAGAGAGCTCCGAAGTGAGAAAGTTGAAAGAGACAATTGGAATAATCTAAAATGATGCATAAACTATTCATTTAAATGAATATTAGTTATTTACCAAATGTATTTTTAGTTGTACAAGTTTCTTTATTAAGAACAATTATAGCCGAATTATGAAGACAGAGCTGAATAAGCTTATATTTTGGATGACGTATAACAACTTTATAGATTCTAATGAACTAGCTTGTGGTCCGTATTGGAAAAATATTGGTCGAGTTCTTTTGTTTTTATTAGGCGAGGTCCATAGCTATAGCGCATAAACGTAGAAACAAGAATCAGGCCAATATTTCCCCAACACGGACCGAACAATTCAGTTCAATATAGTTTTTATTGTAGTGGTTCTTACACAACTTTGCCGATATATAAATAGACATCAAATCTTGGCAAACGTTACGAGACACAGATTGGAGCTATTTTTCCAAGCCACTTTCACGACTTTCACCAAAATTGTCGCCCAGACATAACGAGAACAAAAACTTTCTACTTAACCCTTTCATTCCCAGAGTCAAACCCTGAACCAATAAAAATTGTTGTACATTTTGAGTCTGTGGATGAAACCCTAATGTGTGACCATTCAAATGAAAGCTATTGAGCAGTATTTTCAAGTGGTGCTGTTGTTTTTGACAATTTTGCAAAATGAAATTCCAGATTTTTTACTCAGTATTGAACTTAGTACTCTCGGAAGTGAAAGGATTAACAGAAAGCCGTTTTCTTTCGTACAATGTTTTAGAAAAGCAAATCGGCGAATTTTCATCTTAATGGTCCGTATTGCAAAATTCGGACCGCTCAGGGAACCAATCAGATTGCTCCTATTCACCATAAACCAGTTTGCATTGTAATCAAAAGTTTCCAGTGACTTCGAACTATAATCTTGTACAAGGAGTCATTGAATTTGTGTATATGTTGTAGTTGTAGTGTTACTTTTTAAATTTCAGTTTTGCTCGCAAGTGACTTTTATACAAATAAACAATGTCTACCAAATCGAATTGACAGTTAAGTTTAATTTTGAATAGCCCTTTTCACGGTTAACCTGAAATATTTGCATAACAATACAGCTAAACATAGAAACGAGGCAATTTCGGGCACAAGCTGTAAAACATCGTGATTTTCTTGAGCTCCTTAAACTATGTTAGCATAAAAATAGTTTTAAAACGGAGAAGAACTAAATATGCAACTATTTTAGTTAAAGTTTGCCGTAAAGATCGTAACCCGATCTCCCTGTTGCTTATGCGAGTCTACTCTTTATTAATAGAGAAAAGTCGTTTTACAATTTTTTCTAAACACAACGTAAACTAAAAGAATGGTAGTTCTTCTACATTTTAAAACTGTTTTTATACTAAAAGAGTTTAAGAAGGTCAAGAAAAACACGATGTTTTGCAGCTTGTGCCCGAAATTGCCTCGCTTCTATGTTCAAGTGTATTGTTATGCAAATATCGCAAGTTAACCGTGAAAAGGGCTATTGTTCCAAACACCTCTGTATATATTTTTGTTTTCAAATACGCCTCACTCTGGTGAAGTCAGCTTATCTATTTGATGTCACAACTTTAAGAAGACAAACAAAAACACAAGCAAAAAAACAAACAAACGAGAAAACAATTTAAGACAAATAATTGACCAAACTTGGAGGAACAAATTTCGTAGAAACTTGTGGTTATACTCAAGATGTAATTCAATATTAAGTTACAACGTACAAGATAATTTGCTTTTCGCAGTAACAGTATATGTTTCCGCGAAAGCCATTCTTTTTCTGCTTAATTAATAAACAGAAAATTTAAAATTTTCACATTATGCTTTAGCAGTTACTAATAAATTTAATGTATTCTGTTGCCTTTCAAAATAATCATTTTATCAACATTTTTGTTGATAGTCAATTGGATGAATGGATATATATTACCATGAACTCACAATTTTATGTTTATGTACAATTAACTTGACGTATATATATTAGCTTTTTTTAGTTAGTCTTCACTTGTAATATGGCGGTTTTTTCAATGATTATCATCATTAGATAAACTAATCACAGAGCAAATCGGTGCTGACGAGAATAGTGTAATAACCAATCAGAACTCGAAACAAAAACACGTGACCAGTGGCAAGCGCGGGAAAACATGTAACCAGTGGCAAGCGCGGGAAAACATGTAACCAGTGACAAGCGCGGGAAAACATGTAACCAGTGACAAGCGCGGGAAAACATGTAACCAGTGACAAGCGCGGGAAAACATGTAACCACTAACCAGTGGCAAACGCGGGAAAATATGTAACCAGCGGCAAGCGCGGGAAGAGTCGCATGAGCGTTCTGATTGGTCAAAGCACTAACCAATTAGAACTCGTAAAGCAGACAATAGCTTTCAATAGTCGATGGAATACCGCTTTATTTACTGTAGCTGTTTTTTGTTTCCCGTAACATTGAATATCTTTTGTACACGTCTTCAGTTTATCATTCATAAAGCAGTTTATGTAAATAGAAAATGTATGTGCCTTGTAGATTTTGTAACCGAATGTAGTTATGATGCTAGTGGAATCTATCTTTTTTTTTAAACAAAGTTTTGTGCAGATAAATGACTTTTCCTTATAGAATGACCGTGGAAGGAAAAGCAGAAATAAACTTTAAAGAATTGTCCACAGGCAGAAAAAATGCAATTTACGCTACTCAATAATAAACCTAAACACAGATTTATCCAAAAGCAGCCTTCTCGTGTAAATTTTTAAATAGCTGTTAATAATTTCGAAGCAAATATTTTTATATTCTTCATGGGTCATAAAGTATTTAAATCTTTCAATGAAGTTGTACCTTAATTAGTTTTAGATTTTGTAATTGTATACAATTGAAGAAAGTGTTAGGTCCGAATGCAAATTAAGAGACGAGCGTGTCCGTGTAAACTCGTCCGCAAAATTTACCGAATTGCTAATTCTGTAAGCAATGTATTTTATGGGAATAAATAAATACAATTAATAAAGGGTGATTACAACGTACTTTGTGTCTTGTCATATATAGTCCATAACTAAAAAAATAAGATATGTGGAAATCCCGGTGGAAGTGCTTCTCGTTGCTAAACTGGGCCCACAAAGACCATTTCCGAGTTGCCTTTTGCCTCTGTTTCAAAACGAGTCCTAGTGCACAACCTTTTGATATTGAAATGAGTTGGATTTGCAAGACAATGAACTACAACTAAAGCCGTTTTCATATGAAAAGTTGTGCACCAGGACTCGTTTTGAAACAGAGACAATATTGATGCTCATTTGCCATGGCAACGGAATCTTGGACATCGATGCGATTTTCACGAATCCTTCAGTTTTTCTTTTTCTCGTGCTAATAAGGGCAATTCTCATTTATACTACTGGGATTTCAAAAATTAAAAATGTTGTCAAATGACCTGTCCATCGCCAAGTGGGGTATAATCTGCGGTGAACAATTGTAAGTAACTGACTTGCTCATTTGCTAGATTGTCAGCGCGAAATTAACGATTGGATGATATAAAAGTTTGTTTTTCATAAACATGGCACATGGGGCTCTAAACTTTCATCAAATTTCACCTATACCTGACATAACCTGCATACAGGTGAAACTGAGTTTTTCGGACCATCGGGCGCATTTGCCCTACCCTGGGTACCAGAGGTTTATTTCTCGCGTCGGGATCGCGCGGGTCACAATAGAGACTTGAAACCAGAAACCGCGCAAGAAAAGCCTCTGGCACCCAGGGTACATTTGCCCCGAATATACCCGAAAAGGTTATTTTCGACCCTTCAATTAGCTTTATAGACTAAAATAGAATTAAAAAACTATATTCGAGATGATAACCGGAAAACAACAATTTATTTATATGTTCACGAATTCCGGTTCTTCCCTCGTTTCCAGGGTCCTCTCTCTCCTCCTGGAACGAGGGTTTCGTGACCTATGGTGACGTCAAGGAATGTGAAAGTCACGCAATTGAAAACTGTCATGAATGATACACGGAAGTTTATTTAAGCTCATTTTAATAGTGATAGTGGCAATTTAATTGCAGATTATGGAATAGATGGATGATATCATGAGCAAAGAATGAGCAGTAATTCCAAAACAAGTCTTTTATAGTGAAAACCCTGTTGACTGCGACAGATATGGGTTCAATGACAGAGCCTACTTCCGATTTCAACTGGATGAAAGTAAGGACATGCTTTGCACTGCTGCTTGTAAACGCGCTTCTGATCATCGGGATCTCAATCTCTGCCTCGAGGAGAGTTCATCTTCATCCCAAGCCTTCACCTACTCCAAACAACTTAACAACCCTGCAGGTTCCACCATGTTCTGGAAATGGATCTTCATCAGAAAACATTCGATTACAGTGTGTGGATATGTGCAAAATTCCAGAGGAAATTCAAAAAGCACTCATGAAAGTTCAAAGATACATGGAGACAAATATGATCGTAAACAGTACTGGAATATGTCAGTTTGCATGGAAGTTTAACTCAAGGGACAACTCCATGGAATTATTCATTTGCAATTAATGATTCATTTTGGTTCTCATTTTGTGACACCATACGTGGATCCCGGAAGTGCAAGCCTGCATGCTTTTTATATATTTTAATAACATTGTTATCTTAGTTAGTTTAAATGTAACATTAGCTAGTCATTGTTTTTCTTTATTCTATCTTTAGGCTATTTGTAAACGCATTGAGGCTTCGCAACATGCGTTCTAAGAACTGGTATTATTATTATTATGCATGCAGTGAGAAAGTGATTATCATGGCTTTATCATCGCCACTAACGTGAGTCTGTTCATATGTTACTATGCACCCTTAGCTCCCACCAAGCCTCTGATGAAATAAACAAACTCTGTTTGATTTCAAGTTAAGAATACAAGTGTGGCATTAGCATTGCAAATAATATTAATTTTATTAGAATACATTATACTCTTAGCACCCATTGAAATAAATCTCAGCTACTTTTAAAAACATGCCTACATTTTCTGCATTCTTTTAAGAAACAATCAGGCCTGTCTGATTGTCTTATTGTACTGATTAGAAATTAAATTTTTATCTTTTGGTATAAATTATCTACCTCATTAAAGCTTGGACCAATTTCAGGAAATTAAGTTTCACAGGCAAATTAATTCCTCGCGAAGCGAGGCCGAAGGCCTCGCGTAGCGGGGTTTATAATTCTGTCCCCAAAGAGCTCACGCGAGAGCAATTCTCGTGTGGCCTTTACGATCATATTTATTTATTTATTTGTTTGTTTGTGGAGTTGGGGGATGTCATGACGTCACACGCGCTCGTGGCCTAATGGCTTAAGGCGCTAACTTTTAAATCTGATCTTCGGGATTGAGGGCGAAAGTTCAAATCCTACTATGGTCCTTCTTTTTTTTTTTTTCGGTTCGAATCCAGGCCGTTTTTTTTTAACCCCCTTTTCTTTGCTTAATAACATTGATTTCGACGTAATCTTTGTACACGTAAATGTAGAAACAGGAACGGCTGCTGAAAAAAAAAGAATAACAATTTTTACTCCAAGTTTGTTTATCGAACAAATTTATATAAGGCGGTCATTTGTGAAAAAAAAACCCCGGCTTTATTAAATCCGTTATCAACAACAGGAAAAGGAAAGACGACTCAGGAATGTCTCAAAGTGCGATCAACATATGACTTAGTTTTCATTGTAGACGCGAAGACTTGTGTCTGAAAATAATTCGCCGATCCGATATTGCGAAGAAGATTTTACCTACAAAAGCGAGGTGGTTTCAGATCATTCGGACGGAAAAGTGGGAAAACAGTACAATTTATTACAGATATCGAGAGACGAGCGAACTCCAGTCGAAACCAAAATCCGGTAGCATCGCAAAAACACGGCGTTCGTCCGGCGATTCTCAGAAACCTTGCAGCGATTCTTGGAAACCTTGCAGATCAAATCGCAGGCGTGCCCGTTACTAGGCAACAAAAGCTTCGCGAGGGCCTGCGAGTCACGTATTACTAGTATAATATTATTATTTTGCATACATGTAATAAAAAATTGTATGATAATATCTAAAAGTGAACTCCTTTTTTTGCTACAGTATAAAATAAAACTAATGTTTTAAGCTGCCAGTGCTCAGGCCATCTGAATATTTTTTTTAAAAATTATTGATCTGTGATGCGGACCGCAGTTAATGACAAATTCTAACAGTAAATTTGACTAGCTACTAATGTAGTTAAATCCCATTTGTTCCTCGCGAAGCGAGGCCGAAGGCCTCGCGTAGCGGGGTTTATAATTCTGTCCCCAAAGAGCTCACGCGAGAGCAATTCTGGTTGCTTCTGTAGGTACAGGATCACAGTATACGTCATCAGATTGTGTCTAAATTAATTCTGTGCAAAAGCATAATTAGCAAAATCATTTTGTAACATTCATAAATTTCTCTAAATTAATACTGTGCAATTGCATAATCAGCAAATAATTTCGTATAAATCTCAAAGCCGATCAAGCAACAAAACGTTTTCCACACGTTCACGCGTACACGGGTCCACAGGTCTACGCGTCCATATGTCCACATGTCCACGCGTCCACATGTCCACATGTCCTCACGTCCACACGTCCACACGTCCACACGTCCACATGTCCACATGTCCACATGTCCACATTGCCTCACGTCCACAAGTCCACACGTCCACATGTCTACATGTCCTCGCGTCCACATGTCCTCATGTCCACACGTCCATATGTCCACACGTCCACGTGTCCACATGTCCACACGTCCACGTGTCCACATGTCCACACGTCCACATGTCCACACGTCAACACGGTCCACATGTCCACAGGTCCACACGTCCACACGTCCACATGTCCACACGTCCACATGTCCACATGTCCACATGTCCACACGTCCACATGTCTACATGTCCACAGGTCCACATGTCCACACGTCCACATGTCCACATGTCCACATGTCCACATGTCTACATGTCCACACATAGGACCAACGTCGCTTTGCATCCTGGGAACAACACGTCACTCCCGCGTGACGCGAAAGCCCTGGGGACGAGGTGTCGGTTTCAAAGATGGCTGACAAGCTTTATTCAGTTTTACTAGTATTAATCGCTCTTCATGGATCATTGCAAATCGCTCACTGTGTCTCTCACAAAGAAAAACACTACCGCTACATACAGGATGTTCTTAATGAAGTCACTGGAGATATACCGCCCTTTATTGTGCAGCCTCCACCACTGTGGTTCAGATCGAATTTGAACCGTTTACCAGGCCCATATCATTACTTGAGACCAACACTTCTACTATGGGATCCAGTTTCACAGCGTACGTTACAAAACGGACTTGTTACGTGCCCACGATGTGATGTTGCAGACATTTGTCTTCGGTCTGCGCACTGGAAGGACGGAAGAAATGAAAGAAATGCTCCTAGACTGTTGTTTGCACGAAATGGCGTCGCGTACTTGGTTAGTCGAGTATATAGATGTTGTAATGACCATGAAATAGTGGCACATGATGACTCTATCCTTAAACGTTTTCCCTCTAAGGAACAATTACCCTTCTTACTAAGCCATGTTTGTGGAATAACACGAGACCTTTACAAGGATGTTGTCCTGTATAGCAGCACTGGAATGAAAATTGAACAAATCGAGTGCCTAATCGCGCAACAACATCTCGAATATTTCGTGGAAAGGCGAGAGATGTTTGAAAACGAAATGAAATGTCAGCAGCAGGAACAGATAAATTCCAATGCAACGAGTACCAATTCACATTTCCCTATATCCATGCCGGATGATCTGAAAGCTCCCAGTAATGATTTCATTTGTCAATGTATAATTCATGATTACCAACAAAATGAAATGCTTTATACACAGTGCATGGCACAAACTAGAGCAACATGGATTTTTTTATTTTAAAGGCAATGCATTAGATGATACGTAAAAGCTCTATTAAGCCCCCAAGGGCTTATTTAATTTCAGGCCTCAAGAGGGGGGGAGGGGGGGGGGGGGGGGGGGGGGGGTTATTAGAGAGGGGGGCTTTTATGGTATATGTACTCTAAATGACTCGAGGAACTCAAAATATGAAAGTATAATGATGAAAATAATATGGTGAAAAATCTGCTATATATACTGGTACTTAAAGAAGCTTTGTTGAAACAATCAATAAACAATTTCAAGTGTGCAAGTACAAGTGTCCTTACTGGTACATCCAGGGAACAAAAACTGCAATACAAGGCTATTAGGTTTTCCTTTGTAACTCATACCAGTTAGTGTATGTGCTTATGTCATTATTTACTCTATGGAGCCACCTTAAAAGACAGGCCTTAAACATATTTGAACAAACCAGCAAAAAATTACAACAGCAATATAATTTGAAAGCAAACCCCTACACATACTGTAAGTATTTCAACACTTGTAAAATGAAGCCTGGGTGGCAGGCCCTTGAGTGTATTCAAGGGTGCAATGTTGGGGGCTCACAAGAAAGGGAAAGGGTTCCCTTACCCTCACCCTTTTCTTGTGTGAATTTCTTGGAAGCTCCGGTCTCTGATTTAAAAAAAAATCCTGAGTAGCTTGTGTCACTGACTGATAAAATATATTTCTCAATTAATTTAAGGTCCTGCTATATATACAGGCTAGTATTAAAAATGTCTAAAATGTTTTTCCCGCCACTGTAACGCAATCTAGCGTGACAGCGAAACTTATTATTATTATATTTAGGATTATCTGTCCCTGGGTCTCCAAAGATGGGTTTACACAAATTTAAAAAAAGAAACAAAGCTTTACCTTGTCAATGGCCTTCTTTTGTTTCCTGAAATAGCTCATGAATTCGATCGCGTATTGAACATAGCGCTTCCCAACGACACTTGAAACGGTTCCATAAGACTGAAAAATCGCCCTCCGTGAGTACCCGTACAAGACATGCAGTACAGCGGCCAGCCAATTTCTGCGTCATCGTTGACCAGAAGTCCTTGACGCCATTTGTTGTTCAAAATATTGACAATCTCGTTGTCAAAATCATCGTAAAGTGCCAAGGCCTCGGCGGAAAATGTGTACGTGACGCCATCCTTGTGATCTCGGTAGACAGCATCATAGATTTCGTTCAAGTCATGCAGATTGGCTTCCTGAAGCCTGTGCACATGGGCCCCTGTTTCCTTTCGAGTCATTGCCTTCGGCTTCACGATTGCGTAGAGAAATCTCTGCTCGAAACCGTTTTGGGACTCTACCATTGCTGGATACAAATCAGCTAGGAGGTTTTTCACCTGAATAAATCCTCCAAGTGAGACACACGTTTCCTGTGTGCTGATTCTCGATGTACTGTTCCCAGTGTTCACGGATATGGAGTCGCCATCGTACAGAGACTACAGACGACAAAGAGTGCCCATTTCTCGCTCCCCAATTACGGCTCGGAGCGTTTCGTACATTTCATCCTTAAAGGGACACTGTCCCGGCTTATTTGCTCAAAGCTGTTATAAATGCATGAAATGGTCCCTAAATCTATGAAATAAGAACTTCATAAACTCTAACTAAATGATAAAAAAGCAAGAAATTCCATACTGCAACAAAATTTTTGCAAAATTTCAAAGATTTCCGAGACAAATTTGAAACTTTGAAAAACTGACATCCTGACGTTTTTTTCAAAAATCCATATTGCAATCCATTTCCATCCTCGCTGTCGTTCGTCATCCTCACTTCCTAATGGGTTCCTGTCATTTGTCGAGTGTTATTCTACAGAATCAAACCATTATTGATCAACTTCCTATGATCTAGATATGTTTCTGAGCTTCCCAAAATCATGCTAAAATCAGGACAGTGTCCCTTTAACAATAGCGGCGACACCCTTCTGTTGAATCAGATGTTGCCTGAGGCCAGATTCGGTGAATTTATCTAGCAGAATGCATAACTTCTCGTTTTGTTTTTCAACATGCGTCAAAGGCTTTTTTACTCCAAACTGGAACGCCTGACTTTTTCCTGAGGATGGAGGTGAAATACAGAGGCTGAAAAAGCTGAAATTCTCCGCATAAGGCTCGTTGGCGGACGGTTTTACGAACGAGCGAGGACCAAGCAACGCAGCGATGCTCGGCAACACGGCCATCATCATCATTTCTTATACCACGTTGTGTGCAAGGGAGAAATCGTGTAACCATTCACTGAAATATTCCGGCTCCACTTTGTTCCATGGAATTTCTATTTCGGAGGCCTCTTTGGCCACGGAAAGAACTGTTCCATCCGATAACTTTAGCTTTTTCGGAGGAGTAGCCATATTGTCAAGCGGGAAAATCACAGCGTATCTCCCGCCACCCTGGAAACGAGGTTTGCCTGATTGGACGTGTGGACATGGGGACGTTATGTGGACATGTGGACATGTGGACATGTGGACATGTGGACATGTGGACATGTGGACATGTGGACATGTGGACATGTGGACATGTGGACATGTGGACCTGTGGACATGGGGACATGTGGACGTGTGGACATGGGGACGTTATGTGGACATGTGGACATGTGGACATGTGGACATGTGGACATGTGGACATGTGGACATGTGGACATGTGGACATGTGGACATGTGGACATGTGGACATGTGGACCTGTGGACATGGGGACATGTGGGCCTGTGGACATGGGGACGTTATGTGGACTTGTGGACATGTGGACATGTGGACGTGTGGACATGTGGACATGTGGACATGTGGACATGTGGACGTGTGGACATGTGGACGTGTGGACGTGTGGACATGTGGACGTGTGGACATGTGGACATGTGGACATGTGGACATGTGGTGGACGTGTGGACATGTGGACGTGTGGACATGTGGACATGTGGACCGTGTGGATATGTGGACCTGTGGACATGTGGACGTGTGGACGTGTGGACTTGTGGACGTGTGGACATGTGGATATGTGGACGTGTGAACATGTGTGGACATGTGGACGTGTGGACATGTGGACGTGTGGACGTGTGGACATGTGAACGTGTGGACATGTGAACGTGTGGACATGTGGACAGGTGGACATGTGGACATGTGGACATGTGGACATGTGGACATGTGGACATGTGGACATGTGGACATGTGGACATGTGGACATGTGGACCTGTGGACATGTGGACATGTGGGCCTGTGGACGTGTGGACATGTGGACGTGTGGACATGTGGACATATGGACGCGTAGACCTGTGGACCCGTGTACGCGTGAACGTGTGTAAAATGTTTTGTTGCTTGATCGGCTTTGAGATTTATACGAAATTATTTTGCTGATTATGCAATTGCACATAATTAATTTAGAGAAATTTATGAATGTTACAAAATGATTTTGCTAATTATGCTTTTGCACAGAATTAATTTAGACACAATCTGATGACGTATACTGTGATCCTGTACCTACAGAAGCAACCGCAATTCTCGTGTGGCCTTTACGATCATATTTATTTATTTATTTGTTTGTTTGTTTGTGGAAATCGTGGTTGACAGTAATGACGTCACACGGCGTGCTCGTGGCCTAATGGCTAAAGGCGCTAACTTTTAAATCTGATCTTCGGGATTGAGGGCGAGAGTTCAAACCCTACTATGGTCCTTTTTTTTTTTTTTTTCGGTTCGAATCAAGGCCGTTCTTTTTTAACCCCCGTTTCTTTGCTTAATAACATTGACTTCGACGTAATCTTTGTACACGTAAATGTAGAAACAGGAACGGCTGCTGAAATATAACAATTTTTACTCCAAGTTTGTTTATCGAACGAATTTAAACAACAGGAAAAGGAAAGACGACTCAGTAATTTCTAAAAGTACGATCAACATATGGCTTAGTTTTCATTGTAGACGTGAAGACTTTACTCTGCTCGCAGGGTAGAAGACTTGTATCTGAAAATAATTCGCCGATCCGATATTGCGAAGAAGATTTTACCTGTAAAAGCGAAGTGGTTTCAGATCATTCGGACGGAAAAGTGGGGAAAACAGTACAAGAGCGCTACAATTTATTACAGATGTGTCGGGAGACGAGCGAACTCCAATCGAAACCAAAATTCGGTGGCATAGCAAAAACACGGCGTTCGTCCGGCGATTCTCAGAAACCTTGCAGCGATTCTTGGAAACCTTGCAGAGAATCAGGCTAAACTGTCGCCGAACTGCAGTATGGGACGCGATTGTGCACGTTTCACGATTCTAAGGCGAATGATATCGTGTTGTTTTTCGCCTGATTTTTTCTCATTTCATAGCAGCATTGAAAAAGCACAGGGCGTCAGAAGAAAGGTAAGTGATTAAAGATACAGTCTAGGGTGTTTGTTTCGATATTTTGGTGACATAACTAGCAATGATTTTGGCTTACATGTAAACTGTCTAAACTGCTGGCTCCCAAAATGGCGTCGTAATTTTCTGTAATTTTATAGTCGGGTGATACGCCGTTTATGCATCGAGGTTTGAAGGATCGAAGCCAGAATTCCCTTGATTTTAAAGTTCAATTAATGAGGTATGGGGTCGCACCCCATCGCACCTCTTACGGTTTTTTTCGCTACTTGAATTTAGTTGATGGTTGAATTTTGAAGGAAATAACATACAAACAACACCTTGCATTGTGGATGTCACAGATAACCAGCAATGAAACAAAGCGATTGTAGGAGCTTATTTAGCTCCAAATTTATTTTCTGTCGGCCATCAATCAAGGAGATGGCTGTATAATTGTAAATAATAACTTCATTTGCATGACTATATATATTACAGTATAATATATATCTGGAGATGTGTAGAGTAAATTTTTTGTGTCATTCTCCTCAGGACTGTTTGGCATTGAAGTTGTCTTTATAATCCTTGCAAACTAGCACCATGATTTTTACATGTTATTTTCCTCTTATGTTTTGTAGGAAAATCAATGTTAAATCACCTATCCAGCTATATTCTAGCAATATTGCATCTTATTGTTGTGTTGTTTATCTTTTGACCAGTATATGACTGTTGCCAAAATTCAGTCAATATTCCATTTACAAGTAGGTCAATATTTCTTTTAATTTTTTTCTCAACAGGGAACTGAGTATATGCAGTAATTGATTGAAGAAGTGATAATTTCCATGACTGAAGAAACACATTCCTGTTTATATCCAGTCTGAGTTTGCTTGTAGTTGCTCAATAAGCTGCTAGTGTCTTTATGAGGATGAAACAGCTTCCATGTAACTGATTTACATTTATGTTTTGGAATAATATACCGGTACCCCAATGAACATACAAAGTTGTTAACTGTTATGGCCAATTTCTATAATATATAGTATTGACAAAATGAATATATTAATGAACAATATAATTATTATAGGTTTCTTTATTAATATGGAGCTTTTTAAGTACTATTTGGTCCATGCGTTCATTTTACCTATGCTCAAAAGAAATGTGCAGTTCCAGAAAATAACCATACCCACCCCAAGAAAGGTCATTGGAAATTCCGAGGGGGAGGGGGATCTCAAAAGCCGAAACTGTTAAAGGAAAGTATGAAGCTAAACTGGAATTTCCAGGGGTTGGTTCAAACCAAAAAAACTACCGCGAGGGGGTATGGATATTTTCTGGAACCACACAATATTCATTCCAGTTTCGGATTCAGAAGTGCACAAAGGTGGGGGGAGGGGGGTGGTTAAGTGGAGATGGGCATTTCCTTGCTCTAATTAATAGGGAGGGTTAAGGTAAGACTTTCAGTTCCTCATTCCTCATATAAGGGGGGGGGGGGGGGGAACTAATGTTTTGCACTTCACTATAAGGGGGGTGATGATGGCCAGGCCCCTCCCCTAAATTCCCCACTGCTCCACAATCACAGACTGGCCAAAAAGAAAAATCAGTCCTCTTCTCCATCCCGGCCTACATGATACATAGTCAGAGATTTTGACTCATTATAACAACCCCTCTCCATCTCCCCAATCCACAACCACCCATCCAATAGTATCCCCCTCCAAACAATCTCTTCAAATTTGTCAACACTCTCTTCGCCCCTATTCAAGCCAAGTAATCCACTCTTGCAAAATTCGTATTTATAAAATAAAATTGTCTCTAAAAAAGATAGATATCTTCCTCCCTATTCTTCAAGTAATCCACCCCAGCCAAATTCTTATATATGACCCTTTACCATCCTCCCCCCCCCCCCCCCCCCCCCCCCACCTCCTCCACACACACCAAAAAAAGGCACTTCCCCGAGCTTTGCGAGGACCTGCGAGTCACGTATTACTAGTAAAAAATAATATAGCTACTGCACTGTACCAAGACTATGCCTGGTTGTCATACGCCTCCGGAATGCCGGAATGCCGGAATGCCTGCAATGACATTGCCAGCACTTAACCTGAGATGCTGCCCCAATATATGAGAACATTTGCCAGAATCACAGACTTACTGAGGTCTTTAATACCACTGGCATTAATTAAGCTTTTGAAATTGAAAGTTTGACTTCGCAGGCATGCCTGGATCCTTACGGCATGATGCTGGTGGTAAAATGCTTTTAATGCGATTATAGCTAGGGGTGGCGAATGGTCTATCAAAAATGACGAATCTCGGCAAATTTAAGCCGTGTCTCGGAATCTCGGCGCTTAAAAAAAGCGTCTCGAAATCTCGGGCTCGCCAGAAATAGGACGATCTTGGAGTCTCGAATTTTGAATCTCGCAAATGCAGCTTCTTGTATACTCTATTTTCTCAGAGTTTTGGATCACTGCGTCTCGGGCTCGGATTTTTGGAGCGCTAAGTCTCAGGCTCGGACTTTTAAACCAGGGTCTCGGCGTCTCGGCAAGTCTCGGATTTAGCATTCGCCACCCCTGCCTATAGCTGAGCGACGACATCTCAGGTTTACCCGGCGGCGTATCGGAAGCAGGCTTATAATTTACCCAACAAATATTTCAGGTATCAAGGATATAGGTTGATAAATAAATTGCAATAAATAATGTATCCATAAAATAATAAATATGAGTTAGCGGAATGGGTTCGAGTTCGAGATAGCGGGGAGTTTGAGTTAGCAGGGTTCTATAACTGTAATAATAATATTATAACTTCATTAAAGTGTCAATGTATTTAGCCTGTAGACTAATTGGGGGCACTAACATAGAAATAGAAATTCTGCACATGATGTTGATTGAAATTAAATGCTTATTGCAAAAAAATTACAACATTAATAACCTCTAATATTAAAAAATTTAATATTACCAAGGGTTCCATTACGTTAAATAGTTTGATCCGGCCTTGATCGCAATGACGCACTAAACTCCTGTACAAGTTTCTCTTGCTGCTGAGTCTCGATTGAACCAGGTCTCTTTCTTCTTACAATGCTAATGGCTTCCAGGGCACTGCAGTGAGTTGTTTTCACCAAGTAACAGGCAAGCATTGTTCCAACTCGGCCTAAACCATACATACAATGCACTGCGACTGCCTGCAACAGCAATTAAGAATTAAATTTGATGTCATGAAAATGAGTACAGTCAATTACCTGTATTAAGCGGACACCCTCAGGGAATGCTCTTAAGTGTCCGTATCCACTCAAATATAGTGTCCGCTTTAAATACATTAGTTTGACTGTATGTCTGAAAATTAATTGTCAACACATGTCAAGTGCGGTAAATACAAAGTAGTTCACATCCCTGGGATGTATTCACAATCATCATCATCATCCTCATGAGCATTCAATTCTTTAAAACATCACTCGTACAGACATCAAATTGCAACATGGCATCTTATTAATAGTGAAACGTCAGAACAATTTTGATATCACATGATTCAATACAAGAAAACACAAGCAATGTTGTCATTGTGCGGTTCCAGAAAATATTCACACCCTGAATCAAATGTTTTCATTTGGAACCTTTGGTGTGTACCATAAAGTCGCAAAAATAATTTGGTTTATATCGTGTCAAAACGTGAAAATTAAGTGTCGCGAACTCGCTCTTCTATAAAAATCACAAAATTATTGTATTAAAGTTGTCACAAAAATTTAATATAGTCGTATCGTATTTGGATTCAAAAGTTTCCGGATTTGTGACGATAGCGATAGTGGGACGGTTTTGATTCTACAGTAATGATTCCAGTTTGTTTTGTGTGAAAAAAAAATTCCCTCTCATCGGTACTACAGTCAACTCTCTCTTGACGGACACCTCTACAAGACGGACACGTCTGTAAGACGGACACTTGGTGTTGGTCCCTACGTGCCATTTTTCAGTCATGTTACTGTATCTAAACTCTCTATAAGTGGACACCTCTCTAAGACGGACAGTTTGTGCTCTTCCCGATGGTATCCAATACACTTCCGTCAATCATGCGTACCTTATATGGTATTTCTCCTGCCGTGCGACAAAATCATGCACGCATGATTGTAATGTACTGAAAGGCCGCTGCTTTCTACTTTTACACTTCGCTACCGCCATTTGCAAGGAAAGAACTTTTCTAGATCCGTTGTCGTCGTCTACAAACAGAGAAACGTCCGAAAACAGCACTGACTACGATTGTGTTACACGACACAAATTTGCATAATAACGTCTAGACATGTCTAGTCATATCGTTAAGCATGATTGATGGAGGTCAGGTGTATTGCCAACTTCGTTTGACTTCGAAGGTCGCGTAGCAATGAAATCAGCAGCTGAAATCAGTGGTAAAAAAAACCTACTCACATGTACTTCTCGATACTTGATTACACCAAGAATGTCGACATTGAATACCAGAATAAATTACAGGTACCAGAATAAAATGTTGGCCTGGTAATTTATTCTGGTATTGAAATGTCGACATTCTCGGTGTAATCCGTTGAATTTTTTTGTGAATTTTGGTCATTCGTCGTTTTTCTTGTACTAATAATAGTATGTGATTACTGAAGTATCGAGAAGTACATGTGAGTGGGGTTTTTTTAAACGGACAAAGTTGATAAGACGACACATGCGCCGAACCGTGAAACACTCGATGTAAGTTTGCCGGCGAAAAGCACGCAACATTACGTAACGTTTGATTCGACATATTAACGGTATAAATGCCCAAATACTCACCTCTTCTTTCAAATAAGCCAACTCTGTTACGCTAAGAAACTCATTCACTTGTTCAATCGTAGGAGGAGTCATGTCTTCTATAGGAATATGAACTGGAGTCAACTGGCAGCCATGTAAAGATGGCCGACTCTCTGTCAAAGAAATCAGTTGTTTTACCCCGATACTGCAAAGGAACTCGATATCTGCACGGCTCGAAGGCAATCCAAGAGCTGCTATTCTGTCCGTGATAAACCATGAGAAGTTTGTAGGTGGCATTGTGTTACAAAAGCGTCAAAATATCACAACGCATTGTACCACCTTTATTTGCGTAAACTATTGTTGACAAATAAGCAGTCTTCTGATTGGTTCGTTCGCAGGGAAAAACCAGCATGCGATCGCCGCGAAATCACTCATTTTCGCGCGAACAGACCCGTATTTCGCGGGGCTTTAATTTCGCGATTTAAACGCGATGGAAAAAGCTAAGTCTTAGAGTTTGTAAAAATATCGTCTGTTTGTTCGCGTTTTTTGCTACATCGCGAAAACCGCGACAATTTAATATTAAATTTCCCGCGATCTCCTATTTCTTTCCGGTGTCAATCTCGTTCCCAGAGTCCGCTCCACCGCTGGACAAGGGTAACGAGGACTCTGGGAACGAGATTGTGATTGAATTTGGTTTCCCATCGCCCTGGCCGACATATATGATAATTTTATGCACTAGTCGGTCGGTCGGTCGGTCGGTCGGTCGGTCGAGAAACGAAATATTGGACAAATTGATACATAAATAACGTGACCACCATTTTGTTACGAGCCGATATCACTCGAAGACGTCATTTTTTTTCCGCTTTTTCGCCTTTTTTTGTTGTTGCCATTTTTGCTGTTTTGCTGCTATCTATTTATATGTGTTTGTTTGTGAGTGAAAGCTACACAAAATTTACAACATTGACTGTCTAGTCCGAACTCATAGCGGCCACCTCTCCACAACGGCCAGGATTTTTCGTCCCAGTCGTACGTCTATCCATACTTTTCACTTTTGAAACCTCCCTGCAACGGCCACCTCTCACAATGGCCGGTTAAATTCCGCCCCAGGGCAGCCGTTGTAGTATGAGGGGTCATTACCGCCAAAATCCTGTTTCAAATTCTGTTATGAGAACCTGCATATTTTATTACTTTTCAGCAAATTCTTTTCTCAAGACGTTAGAATTGAAATTGAACAAACGGAATAGAATTTAGGAAAACAGAACTGAAATTGAACCAACAGAACGGAATTTGAAACATCGTAAACACAACGGAACAGAAATTGGAGCAACAGAACAGAAATTGACGTTGTTCCAATTTCTGTTCTGTTGTTCAACGAACCGAGTGGAACCTGGGAAAGAACCAGTTGCACATTATAATTTATGAAGATTAATTCGATTATTCCCGCTAAAGAAAATTTATTCCGTTTTCAAAATGGCTGCTCGATCGGAAGGCGAAGATCTTCCCGCGAGGTTTATCTCTTTGCTTGAAGAGGTAAAAGATCTTATCGAGGCACAAAAAAGCGGCCTCCCAAACTCAGATGAAACTGCTTTCACTCCAAGCGAAAGAGAAGCTCGTCCATCGTCGTCTGTGCCACAACCGCAGGCAAATAACCAGCAGAGAGGGGACTCTGAAAAGTGTCGAAACGGATGGAGGATGGCGGACGGCGGATAGCGGACGGCGGAAAATAATAAAAATAAAAATAAACCAAAAATAATAAATGCCGAATTAATGAGAACTAAAGCAATGCATGTGGTACAAATAAAATATAATTGTGCGTTGATATTACTCATGCGAGACATGCATCAAGCCATCGACAAATCGAGAATAACTTTCACCAATCGCGAACCGATTGCGTTATAGTGTATTCATTTCAAACTACCAAATTTAACTCGAATATTCAACCGCAGCTTAATACATTCGAATATCGAATGTTGATTATATCTCTTTCCATCCCCGTGAGCCGAGGTGCTAGTAAATCTGGAAAAAGACGAAAAAAAGACTGCGATGGCTTTTCATTCAACCAGACAGTTGACAGCTAAACGACCCGCAGCATAGTCACGAAACCACCCTTGTCACGCTTGGCTTTTTCCACTTTGCAAATAATTCGTTATGTATCTTCTCCTTGTAGTTTCTATGTTTCTATGTTTCATTGCTATTGATATTTATATTCTATCGTGTGGTGCTAGAAGGTCACACAACGAACAAAGGAGGATACATCGAGCTCAGGCTCGGTCAAATTGATGCAAGAGATCAGGAGAGATCATACTACATCTCTCTAAACAAATTCTTGTAGCTTCGTAGAAGCTCTATAGTAGTCTCTGGACCAGGACAAATAATGATATCCGTTATCGACTCATCTTGCAACAGCTTTTATAATTATCAATTCAAATGCCGGGCCCGGCTAGAAATGCAAGAAAGCAACATCCTACACGGAATATTTGCAGTATTTGATATCTAGTCCTTCGAGAGAGAACATTAAGGGAGACAAAAACATATCTTGCGATAGAAATGAGCCGAAACAAACCTTAGCAATGAGCAACGCAAATTTAATACGGAGGTGTCAAACTCATGACCTCTTGTAAACAATTTGCTAGAATGTACATATTCGAAGGCTCTACAGGAAAATCCTCCTCAAATTAAACATATACTGCCCGTTTAGCCCTTGAAGCAGACTACATTAATAGAGAACGGCAAATATACTAATGTCACGAACTGTGGGAGTCGTGTAGGCCTGTCACATTTTTTACACTGAAATGAATACACTGTAACGCAATCGGTTCGCGATTGATGAAAGTTATTCTCGATTTGTCGATGGCTCCGGCAGTGATGCATGTCTCGCATGAGTAATATCAACGCACAATTATATTTTATTTGTACCACATGCATTGCTTTAGTTCTCATTAATTCGGCATTTATTATTTTTTGTTTATTTATTTTAATAATTTTTTTATTTCAATTATTATTTTTTTGTATTTATTTTAATTATTATGTTTTTATTATTATTATTTTTATTATTTTCCGCCGTCCGCCGTCCGCTTTTCGCCATCCATTTCCTCACTTTACAGAGTCCCCTCTCTGCTGGTTATTTGCCTGCGGTTGTGGCACAGACGACGATGGACGAGCTTCTCTTTCGCTTAGAATGAAAGCAGTTTCATCTGAGTTTGGGAGGCCGCTTTTTTGTGCCTCGATAAGATCTTTTACCTCTTCAAGCAAAGAGATAGCATACACCTCGCGGCTGAGATCTTCGCCTTCCGATCGAGCAGCCATTTGAATAATCGAATTAATGGAATTAATCTTCATAAATTATAATGTGCAATGGTTCTTTCCCAGGTTCCACTCGGTTCGTTGAACAACAGAACAGAAATTGGAACAACGTCAATTTCTGTTCTGTTGCTCCAATTTCTGTTACGTTGTGTGACCTTCTAGCACCACACGATAGAAATATAAATATCAATAGCAATGAAACATAGAAACATAGAAACTACAAGGAGAAGATACATAACGAATTATTTGCAAAGTGGAAAAAGCCAAGCGTGACAAGGTGGTTTCGTGACTATGCTGCGGTCGTTTAGCTGTCAACTGTCTGGTTGAATGAAAAGCCATCGCAGTCTTTTTCGTCTTTTTCCAGATTTACTAGCACCTCGGCTCACGGGGATGGAAAGAGATATAATCAACATTCGATATTCGAATGTATTAAGCTGCGGTTGAATATTCGAGTTAAATTTGGTAGTTTGAAATGAATACACTATAACGCAATCGGTTCGCGATTGGTGAAAGTTATTCTCGATTTGTCGATGGCTTGATGCATGTCTCGCATGAGTAATATCAACGCACAATTATATTTTATTTGTACCACATGCATTGCTTTAGTTCTCATTAATTCGGCATTTATTATTTTTGGTTTATTTTTATTTTTATTATTTTCCGCCGTCCGCTTTCCGCCATCCGCCGTCCGCCATCCTCCATCCGTTTCGACACTTTTCAGAGTCCCCTCTTGCTGGTTATTTGCCTGCGGTTGTGGCACAGACGACGATGGACGAGCTTCTCTTTCGCTTGGAGTGAAAGCAGTTTCATCTGAGTTTGGGAGGCCGCTTTTTTGTGCCTCGATAAGATCTTTTACCTCTTCAAGCAAAGAGATAAACCTCGCGGGAAGATCTTCGCCTTCCGATCGAGCAGCCATTTTGAAAACGGAATAAATTTTCTTTGAGCGGGAATAATCGAATTAATCTTCATAAATTATAATGTGCAACTGGTTCTTTCCCAGGTTCCACTCGGTTCGTTGAACAACAGAACAGAAATTGGAACAACGTCAATTTCTGTTCTGTTGCTCCAATTTCTGTTCCGTTGTGTTTACGATGTTTCAAATTCCGTTCTGTTGGTTCAATTTCAGTTCTGTTTTCCTAAATTCTATTCCGTTTGTTCAATTTCAATTCTAACGTCTTGAGAAAAGAATTTGCTGAAAAGTAATAAAATATGCAGGTTCTCATAACAGAATTGAAACAGGATTTTGGCGGTAATGACCCCTCATATTGTAGAGAGGTTCAACTGTATACAAGTACCGTACGTGAAATACCGGACAGGAACTTGCCCTATACCTAGATCGCGAATAGTTGTTCCCAGCGGTAAAGTCTGAAATCCAAATTCGCGAAAATTTGCTTCCGCGAAACGCAAAAAATCGGCAATCCGCGAAATTATTAAAACTCCCGCAAAAATTTCATGCCCCACGCCTGCAAGAGAACGCGCGTGGAGCGAGCGTGGAGCGCGTGAAAGGAGCGTGGGCTTCGGTAGAGTCACGTGTAATGTACGCGTGAGCTGACAAATTCACCTTCCCGTTAGTGATTTTCCGTTCGATTATTCACCTATCATCCTTTTTTGCTTGATATCGTCCCAAGTAAAGGGATAGAAGTTAAAATTTCCCCAAATCATTTGAAACAAACACTTTTTGCAAGCGTGCCAAGTGTTGGAAAATTCACGCAGAGCGCAGTTACATAACAGACAAGGTCTCGTGGCGCGTGATCGCGTGAGACCCTCGTTAGAAGGGAGCGACTAACTGCTCGCAGACTGCTTCCTTTGGATTTCTGTCTTCTTGGATTGTTAGCAAATCATTTCAAATCAACCTTAAAATTGACATTTTACACGCGTGCCAGTTCCCTTGGTACTGCAAATTCGTGGAGGACAGAGTAAAACAGGAAAGAACCATATTCACAATACGTATTTCATTTATTACTTTATTCTTTATTCATTTCATACAAAATGTATTTCAAATACAGCACGAGGGCAACATTTCAACGCAATGTAAAACTGTAACTTTTCAAGCACTGTACATATTTACATAATAATCTTCCTTCTTTTAAGAACTGTTTTTATTTATTCATGAACGATTCGCTTATGTATAAAAGCAAGAGCATATTTGTTCTTTCCCTTCAGTCATATCTCGGCTTTTTAAAATTTCATCTGTTGCTTCTAAATAAATTTTGAAACATTTCGTCTTTAAATTAATAAAAGCAAAATCGCTCAAATTGTTTTAATAAATACCACTCCCAGTAAAATTTCCTTCCATGAAATAAACATGAAATAAAAAAACAGTAATACATCAACAATTCCAAAACATCCTTTTAAAATGTTTTGCTTCTTTAAATATAACCTCTTATCGCTTTACCAATTTCCCACCTGACGAAATGCTTATAGTTTTTATACTTTAGCGAAAACAACATGTTTAACTTCTTTTTTTTTTTAATTTACATTTTTAAAATCGCAAGAATAATTGACGAATTTTTCTAGTACAAGCAGCTGCAAAATTTAAGCGGTAATTGGAATTTTCTGTTCACCTCAACACTATCCTTTCGACGATTCAACTACTATACATACTTGCTATTTTGTTCTTGTTGCGAGTCCCTTATAAATTTTAAGCGGAAATTCTCGCGCGCTACAAATTGCGAAAGCGAAAGTGATCCGCATTCGCGCGTGAAAATCGCGCAGTGTTTGTAGTTACTGTCTAAATGCGATCGTATAAATTTATTATTTATAGTCCGTGAGCGCGCGTAAATAAAGAAAGTGGCGTTTGCTTCATTTCCAAAGACTTTAGTAGACTAAAGCAAAACGATTATTTGGGTATTTGTACGATATCAAGAGCAGGAACAAGCAACAGACCATTCCCATCTGTATTTATGTGATTGTTATATAACCAGTCCACGATCTCTTCTTCTCCAGCCCAGCTAGCAGCATAACCACCGACAGCAAACTGCATTTTCAGATCAAATCCACGCAACAGAAGGAAACCATTTAAACGCAGGAAACCCATCAAATGTCAGCTTCGATCACCGGGGAAGATCTTCGATGGTAGATTTTTTTCAAGGAGTTTGCCGCGCTTGAAATCTGGTTGAGAAGCGAATTCATTTCAGTCACTAATCCCTCGGCCTCTTTCTCCCTTGAAGTATGCTGATTAATAAAACACTGTTTGGTCATATTTATTGTCGTATCTGTCCAGTTCGTCTTCAGATCCCATTAAATGCGACTGAAGAAGTTCGCAATCGCAAGGTCCCTGCGCGACAATCTTTTTCTTTCGAGGTCGACGCTCGCATTCGCACAGACAACAAGAGTCTGGTCTGCCGGGAACACAAGGGCTTTGCCAGAACTTGTTTTGTTTCTTCGATTGCTGCGATGAATTCATCTAACACGTTGAAAATATCTTTGGATGGCGTGTCCATGTTTGTAATGAAACCACTGTTGATTTTTTGTGTGTATATAGATTAAAAGCACATCCGCTGCGTTGAATACGTGAGAGTTGTCAGCCGCAAAAGGCGCTGTCTTCTATTGTTGACGGTATTTTAGTATTGTTGAAATGCGATAGCTCCGAAAGGCCATGACCTTATATTACGTAACCAATTTTCAGCCAATAGCAGGCGAGGAATTGTATTTTAATTTTCGATTTGACAAGGTTGGGCGAACATTGAATTGATTAGAATCGAGTGTAAAATTAGTTCGCTTATAAATTAAATTATCCAATCTTACGATTGATAGCTGCTTTAAATATATCTCTTTTGAATAAAAACGCGATGGTTCGGAATGCTAACTAATGTTTTCTTTATAAACAACGAGAACGTACGAATTTGCCGAGTATTTACGACACCTGCTGTATAATCCGAATGAGTCGACAATTTCCTAATAAGGAAAAATTACGAATGCCGCGAATGCCGCGATCGAGACGTCAAATGCTGTACATTGTGCGTAGAGGCATAAACACATATGCCTACGTTTTCCTAATTGTTTATATTTCGACGAGAACTTCCTTGTTTTGGGGGCTTTTCCTGTAATTCATTTCTCAGGAAAAAACACTTGAACTCGATAATTATTCCTGATTAAATCCTTCGTGCGAACATGTTTACATTGTCAGAGAAAATTCTGGAGAAAACGTGTTAACGATATGAGCTTCTGAGAAAACCCAGTAAACTATTTTTCTCCGGAAAGGAAACTATTAAAATAATTAAATATATTTTTTTGCGGGTGGCGGGATGACAAGTCACGTATAAATTGAAACGGAAGAGTTTCTTGTTAAAATTGGCAAGAATAATTGAATTCTTATCACGATCATGCTGTGGGGTGATCACATGGACAATCGATGGGCTTCCTATAAATAATATTTTATTGGCTACCGTTGCCAGCTTTTATTTATTTATAGTAACAACTGTGTGTGTATTTTAAAAAGGGAGTTGGTCGTAAAAAAAACTGTACATAACTAGCTTCGAAATTAATATAATGTTCTAATGGACGAAATAGCAGTTTTTGCGACAAAGCAAATCGAACTGCGACGCGCGCAAACGGCGGGAAAATTTATTGACGTGCGCGGCGCAAGCTCTGGACGTGCATGTCACTGAGCAACGTTGGAGATTTTCCCGCGTTTTACACTTTCACTATTTTCAGGTCCCCAAAAAGTTATTTATAGCAAAATTGCGTGTGCGAGGGTTGCTGCAAAATACACAAAATTAACATCAACACAAAAGAGCGAAAGATGACATGGAATCGGTGTTCCTGTTTTGAAAGAGCAAAGAGCGAACCAGAAACAGACTATTTTTTTGGTGAAAGAAAAACGCAGTGTCAAAAAAAAACGCGGGAAAATTACGTTGCGTGCCGTCTTGCTTGATTTGCTTGACCTGATTCACCCGATGATAAGATTGTAGCATGGCGGTCGATCATGTATGCTCCCGCACAAGAGCTTCTTTGTGTTTATTACGAAATTTCACTGCGAGATCTGATAACATTGTTTCGAAATCGTGACATTGGCTTCAGTTCAGCGTAATTAAACAAAATTCATTCGAGTGGACGTTTAATAATTCGACAAGCTTAATTTGTTCATCACACGCATCTCTTTTATTTCTGATGTCAATATACAGATTCTCCTTGTATTCCATATACCACTAGTTGGGAGAATTTCATCATAGATATAACAATAGTTTTCCCATGGTGACACCTTAATTAATTTGCAGTTTTATACAGTCAACTCTCTCTAAAGCGGACAACCTCGGGACCAGCTCTAGCTGTCCACCTTAGAGAGTTAGAGAGTTTAATAAAACAAGTGAAATTCGTCCGGTGTCCGCCTTACAGTGGTCAGTCCACTTAGAGAGAGTTGACTGTAGCTAGAAACGAAATGAGGCTTTCGGGCTGAATGGGTTAATTGTTTATAAGGCGGAGTTAATTGGAAGCTTCTGCTGCAGTTGATTAATTGGTCATTATGTGCGTACGCGAGCTTTCCTAAAACACTCGAGAAAAAGTTCTAAAAATAAGCCACACTGCTTCTTTGTTTTGCCCGGCGAGAAACGAATGTGAGCGAAAACTATCAAAGTAAGTCATTGTTGTTTGAAACAGAAAGTGTCTAAAAATGAAATGAAGAATCCTTTTTGTGTTTCAATAAAAAATATTTTAATATTGTGACGGCAACGTCTACCCACGCGCGGTTACGAAACGTTTAAATGGCCGGGGCTATGTCACGATATCTTAAGTCATTTTTGCGAAGTCAAATCACCTTAAAATTGAAGAAACACCCAAAATAATAGTTTACTAAGGTAAAAAAACACCAAAGAGGTGATAATAAACCAAACAGGAAACAAGGATGGTTGAGGATGGGCAAACGACGAACTTGAAAAAATTGGCCATTTTTTTCAAGATGCACCACCATCCCGAGTTTGGCGCGCGCAAAATTTAATCTAAGCGTCGTTTGAGAAAGTTCCACGTTCGGCTCAAAAACAGCAAATATACGTATGTTTATGAGTAGGCAAATAAATAAATAAACAAAAAATAATTATGTGGTATTATAAACGCCCTCGCACATTTCAACTGCAGACCTTGGGAAAAATTTCAATTGTTTCATCAAGGTCAGTTCTGACTGTGCGAAGTTATATATGGCTGTTGATCATGTTTTTCATTGCCAAAACCAAACAGTTTTAAACAAACTCCTGATAGGCAGATAGCATTTATTTAAACACAATGTGAATGATAATTTAATCTTGCAAAACCACCGCTTCACTTCGAGTGATTAGTCACGCGTGTACCCACACAACGCGCGCTTTCGCGTGGTTCGCGCGTGATACGAGACAAAACGCGTTCGTGGCCATATTTCGCGACACTTTTAAAATTTCGCGATTTTGCGGAAATGCTGAAGATCTTAGCCACATAATTTTCGCGATTTCATCCAAAATCTCGTGATTTCATCCAAGCGATCGTATCGAATATTTGCTTGTGATACCGGTCCAGGTATATGTTGCAATAAAACGATAAAAATCAACACGACCTACCATTTGAACTACTTTAAACGCAGTTTCAAAATCATGAATACGATGTTCCAAAGTTCACAAAAGTCGTGACTGATACATGATGATTTAAATTTTCGCGCCAGCAAAATTTCGCGACATCTATTTTTACTACACTTTAACGTGTCGCGAACTCGCGAACATTTCATGAAATAAGATAATATTTATTTTACCCAACGTTCTTTTTGGTCAGCAGTAGTAAGCAGTCGACATCGAACTGATACCCTCGTACCCAGAGTCCACGGTCCTCCTCGGTCAACGGTTGGTCGTCTAACCGAGGGATTGTGGACTCTGGGTACGAGATTGGACTGATACCTTGATAGGCCAGTCGTACTATCACGTCCAATCCCTGCTTGGTTTTAATTTGACCTTCTCAGCATCAAGAAAAGGAACTATTTTTTAACTTCGATTTCTTTTTTATTCAGTTGGTAATTATTTAACAGGGCCCACACTGATTGCAAGGGAAATTAATTGTCGCTGTTCTAATGATCTTCGTCAGAGCAATACAGTGAACTGTCTCTAAAGCGGACACACTCTGTACCAGTTCTAGCTGTCCACCTTAGAGAGGTGTCCGCCTTAAAGAGATTAAAGAGAGTTTAGTTACAGACTGAAACAAGTGAAATTTGGCCGGGACTATCCATGTGTCCGCCTTAGGGAGGTGTCCGCCTTACAGTGGTGTCCGCTTAGAGAAAGTTGACTGTAATCTATTGTCCATTTTTGGCCGGTTTGATTTACATTTTACCGACCTTCCTGGCTTTTCAAAATCGGTAATTGACAAGGGAATGTTATCTGAATTACCTGGGGAATATATATGCTTATGAAACCGGAAAACACAAAAGCTTGCGTACAATAGCGGCTTACAACGGCCAGCTCAAGGATTCAAAAGAACTTTTTCAAACGTCCGTGAGAATATAATGAAATAGCACAAGTGCTTGAGTGATCGGCTCATCACTGCACCCGTTCTACAAAGTTTATTCTGAGTCATCATCTCTTATAAGTAAGCGAACCAAGATTTTAAAGAATTGAGTCGGCAGTACAGCGAAAAGTTAAAGTTGGTTCCAGAGCGGTATTTTGGACACAGGTAAGGTTTACAGAACATCTTTAGCTTGGTAAATATAAGCTTGTCTCTGCTTAATTTAGCAGTTTTGCACTCGGTGGAAACAAGTGTACAGTGGAATCCCGATTTCTCGAACCTCGATTTCTCAAAAACGCCCGCGCGCGCCATGATAACTCGAACCAAAAGCCTGGCGTTTCCGTCGGATTTGTTTCACTGTAATTTTACCCCCGATATTTCGAACTGCCGATTTCTCGAACCAATGTTCGTTTCGCTTGTCCCTTGAAGAGTCCTTGGAGGTTCGAAAAATCGAGATTCTACTGTATTTTGAAAGAATGCTGTAGAAAATGTTACTTTTGTGGTTGTTCATTCCCGCGTTCTGGTCGATTCCAAGCGAGTTTAAGTATGCTTCATGTGAATGGATTTGATTTTTCAAGCCATAATTAGGTACCGCTGTTTGGATCGTTTGATCATAACAGTCAATGTAGGATAGTTATTTTTTATTTACTGTAATGAACTCAGACTTCATGACACGGGCGCGGTGAGATTATAACAGTAAGGAGTGTTATAACTTTGTATAGCTTTTATATTTCACTCTGTGGGATAAAGAACACCGTTATGACTGGCACGATTCTATGCGAAATACAACTGAGTGCACACGCACGATCAAGAAAGCAATATACTGCATGACTCCAACACAAAATAATTCGCCGCCTAAGCAACGTTGTAACTCTGTAAGACTCAGTGCAATAAGCAGGAGAGAAAACTCTTTGACAAATTAAAAATGGCTTTCTTTTCATTCATAAACTGTTGAAGTCTTGAATTGGCTTCTATGTTTCATAACGCATATTTTATAAAACGGCTCCCTTTGCTAGCAGTTTACTTCTGTAAGCCTGTGACTCACTTTGGGTTTAATCCCATTAACTCTTGAGAAAAAATGAAAAGAATTCGTTTGCCTCTTTTGGGACAACAACGGAAGAAACACGACTTTATTTACACCCCTACATGTGACACAGCAATAAACATATTCTGGAGTAAAGAAGTCAAAACAACTCCAGGACTGAATAGTCGCTTCGGTTGCAAAATATGCCGATAACTGACATTTATTTTCGTTAGTTTCACCTTCAAATAAACAATTCACATAAATTAAAGTCACTTTTTCACTTGTTCAGCTTTAAACGGCTTTGATGCCATGTTTCAAAACTTATAACCGATTCCGCACGCATTACAGAAACAACCAATATGCATGGTATGAACCACGTAATATGGCCACCATAAGCTGTATTGTTTATCGCTTTGTTATAAACTGGGTGGGCTCACAAAGGGACTCGCTATTGTACCTACGTAATTTTACTCGTTCCGATTGGCTAATGAACTAATAATAAACAATTATTCGCTCTAAGGTTGTTGCGAAGTCAGTGAAGTTATGAACATTATTTTACTGAACAACTTGCAAACACGAAAGTAGTTTGAATGTTTGAAGTGAACCGGGACAACTAATCGCTTCAAGACTTTAGTTCCGTGTCCGTGATGTTGTCAAAACTTTATTGGAAGCATTCAGTTTGAGAGGTAAGAAAACAGACCCGTTGATCTCTGTTTTAAATTCGTTATGTTTTCCGCCATGCATAGCATAATTTTAATTCGTTTGGCATGAATCAATTTCAAGTGAATTTATGTAACTAATGGAGTCAGTCAAAGCGGTTGACTTTGGAGAAATTACGTTTAGGTAAACGTTTTACGATCCCTTATCTCTATGGCTTTGCAAAGAGATATCAATCGATCGTTTAATCGATAATTAAACAGTTGATTGTGTGTCTATAATTCTAGCGTGTCGAATGCACCAAAACTACCAAAATAGTCCCAGATCAACGAGAAAAAATACGCTTTCTTATAATTCTTGCGCCCTTTCAGAACTAGTGAACAATTCAGGTCATTTACTGATCTTTAAAAGTTAACCCACTATATATGTAACCGGAAACATTACAAATAAGGAATGGTTCATCCATAATGGTAATACTTTATAATCTCTTCTTCACAGAGCAGAATTGGCGATGTGTTCGCTTGAACGGATCTTGTGTGTCTGAGGAAGTCGTGTAACAAAGTTATGGACAAGGACACAAATGTCCAAGGTAAGAAATGTTGATATAAAAAGCTAGCTGCAGGTTTGTATATGGAATATTTTGTAGGTCTTCTTCATAATGTTGTTCAACTGTACTGATCTTCAGTTGGGACGTGCCGACCCGTGCAAAATGCATTTCCAGTTGTGCTTTAATAGCAGAATTTGTGTCCAAATAAGAACCTGCTTCATTTGCCAGGCTGAAAGTGGTTCTTGGGGGTTATAATTTGCCATATTTCATGCAGCCTGCAGGTTCTTAATCCACAGTTTCTTATATGCGAGTTAGTGGGGTTTTTACTGTATTTCGAAACTTCTTTCAAGCAACGTGTTCACTTCCCACACATGTCCCAACGAATTCCGCATGTACAGTAAACGCATTATAACGACTTAAAATCGTTCTGTATTGTGCTGAAATGAATATTCAAAGCAACCATCCTCCAGTACTTGGCAGCATCAATTTCCCAATGGCTCGTTGCCCGAAATTCTGTAGTAGGACAAGGTTGTTCTCATTTTTGCTGTGGCTACATTTTACCCGGGCGGGTAAAATTCTCAATAAGGATTGCAAATATTCTCTCTGACGTATTGTGAATGCCTTATTCTCGTACAAAGCCTTATTGTTACCGTTGTACTATAGTGTCCTCAATTCATACTTCCCGCCCTGTTCAATATTGAGGCAGCTATTGTTACCGAGAAAAAGAACCACTAATTGCCGAGTGTTTTGTCCTACACTTACCACTCATTCAAGCTAAATAAAGCAAATTTATAGCTATTTGTGGTATAGTGGTTTGAGTTTTTTTTATCAGAAAAGTCAGTTTTGGAAAGTAAGCATTTATTCCGCTTGTATAACTTCCCTTTCAATTTTCTTGGAGTGTAAATGATTTCAAATCTTCCTTCGCATGAGGTTCGTTATTAAACTGCTGTATAATTGTTTTTCTCTCTATTTAGTAAACAATTCATTTTTCCCACTTGATATGTGATAAATTATTTTCTCCTTTACTGATCATTTCCATCCGTCATAAGAATTTGGTGTCACATCAATCAAGGCAAGATCCCAAGCTCATGATTTCCTTCAGGAAGAGAATTAAGTTCATATTCTCTTCGCCTGCCTTTACAATGTATCAATGTTGTTAGGAGAATTTTGACGTTGATCACTATTGTCAAGCAATGCAGGCCGTTACTCTAGCTTCTGACAGAGTAAAACGCCAACACTGGACTGATTTTAAATCAGTTTCAATCGATAACGTTTAAAGGAGATACGTCACGGTTTGTGCATCTTGAAAAAATTTAGCCTATTTTTTTTTTCAAGTTCGTCGTTTGCAATCCGTCTTAATCTTCTCCATCCTGAACCATCCTGTTCCTGTTTGGTTTATTATTACCTCTTTGCATGGTGTTTTTCTAACTTAATAAACTATAATATTGAAGCTGTTTCCTTCAATTTGAAGGTAGTTTTGTAAATCGAAAAAAATTACTTCAAATATCGTGCTTAACGGGCACAAATAACCGCAGTAAAACTGTTTTGAATGTCAAACTGAATGATTCATTATTTATGAACATTATTATAAACAACCAATCACAATTTGGGATTCACGAAAGCGTGTCGTTTCAAACCAAGCCCCATGGCCCAGAACGTTCACAATAAATGTTTATCAGAGTTGATTGGCAAAGCCGAAACTTTTCGATTGTCGGAGCACACGAGGCCTTTATCTTGCCAGAGACAGCCCAGGAGCGAAAAATGATCGACAGTTTTTCAAGCAATGTCGGTGCAATCACGAAGAAGAACCCGAAGTAAGTCAAATATTATGCAGACAAAACATTGCCATCGGTTCCGGCCAGAAGTTCACGGCTGTGGAAACTTCATTTGTGTATAGATTGCGATTGAACTGAGTTATATAATTCGAATTTTTCGCTATTTTGCTGCACGTTTTACGAAATACTGTCTTCTGTAAGCGTTTCTATAAACTAGCTGTGTATACTGTACAAAACGTTTTAAAATTAGCATTTTGAAATCAGGTGAATTCATATTTTTTGCATCAGCAATTTTCACCGCATATTAAAGGCTACAAACTAAAATATCGACCTATTATAGTAATAATTTCTGGCGTTATTTCAGCAATCGCCTTGTTTGTCTGTTCTAGAAATCCAAAACGATTGTGTGATCTGCGAGGATTAATATCCGTTATACGTAGTAAACTCTAACAATTATTCCGCCATGTTGTAAATGTGCAACATATGTGAAATATTTTCTCGATCATTCCTGCAGGGCAGTCATATGGCCAGAGACGTCCATCGCTCACAGTGGTACTCAAGCGGGTGCTTGAGGGTATCCCGACGGCGGGCAGATATTAAAGGTAACAGTATCTAGACGAAAAGCAATATTATCTTTGAAACATCCTCTTGATAAGACATCGATATGTTAATTAGATGCGATGATAACAAAGCCGAGATATATATATGTAAACACAATGAAATATCCATTCATTGAAGAATGTCACTTACAAAATTTAAACAAACACTCATGGGCAGGGGCACCCAACGACAAAATGTTCCTGTAGGTGTCGGAAACGTCGTTTTTACGTTATAATTGTGCTTTTTTGTGCAGTTTAATGGCTTATTTTTAAAGGCTAAGGAAAATGTATCTGTTCGGATACGTTAGCTGAACTTTCAAAACTTCAGAAAATTCGAGGGACTGAAATCTTACTACCCGAATTTATGAGCTGAATTTGCCTTTCCGAAAATCCTAGTTGACCTTTTTTTTGTACCCAAAGCGACATTTTTTATCTCTCCGAAAACAACAGGCATTAATTGTCCCATATTAAGAAAGTTCAAGATGACATTTTCCCCAACGGAAATATGTGAGGCAATCATAGGCCTTCCGAACGGATATTCCGCCAAAAAGATCGGTTGGGTGCCCCTGCATGGGCCTAAAGCCCGACCGGAAACGAGGCAGACCGAGGATGAGAGTTCCTGAAAACTGTTCAAAACTCGCTCTCGTTTGGCCTGAAACTCGCATGCACAACTAGTGACTTTCCTGCGCTCTCATCGAATTTGAACCTGCTCAAATCAGTTTTTCTGAGAGTCGTCGGCGATTCTCGCTCTCGTTTGTCCCGGTTTTGATGATGGTCGATGAGAGTTTAAGAACTCTCAACAACTCTCTCGCCTCGTTTTGGCCCGGCCGGTTTAACGTTGGCCCAGAGGGGTACTCAGTATATTAGAATAGTGAAGGGGAGGTGCGAAGGCCTTTTGGGGTTTGAAATTAGAGATCTGGGGAGTTTTAGGGGGTTAGCAATTTTCTGTCGGATTTTTTGGGTAGAAAGATTTTGGGTTGGACTAGCATCCCATCCAGGGGGAGTAGCAATATTAATCCTAGTCGGCTTCATGCTACGAAATCCAGGCCAGTTTGTCACCAAATGGCTTCTCGATATTCATTTGTGGCTGTCCGATTGTCCCAAAACATTATTCCAAATAACATACCCTAGCCCCGCAGTTAATATTATGTGTTTGTATCCCAGGAACTGATTCAAAATGCTGATGACGCTGGTGCAACTGAAGTGAAATTCTTGTTCGATTCACGTGACAATGCCTTCGGTACCTCTTCTCTTGTCAACGTTGGTTTGTCCAAGTTCCAAGGGCCAGCTCTGTATGTTTACAACAATGCTCTCTTTAAAGATCAGGACTGGGCTGGAATCGAAAGCATCATGCAGGGATCCAAGAAAAAGGACCCCATGGCAGCAGGCCGCTTTGGGGTTGGGTTCAACTCAGTGTATCACGTGACAGGTACGAGTAACTCTAGACAACAGGGGTGTTGTGTGGGACAACGCTTTGCACTGTTCATCACTGATATTTCATAGAACATAGAAAACCAACACTGATAAATGAGAACAAATCTTGGTGACTAACGATAGTAACTACGGAAATGGGCGATAAACGTCTAAACACAATGCTCGCGTTTTCAAGATTGGTGCCAATTCCCAGTTTAAAATGTGACCAATTACGTCCTTGTTACAACACAGAAATCCTTTGAGGAATTGCTTAGTTAGGGTTCAGAAATTAAGGTATCGAAAGTTTCTCTTACAGTTTTGAACAAATACCACATTACAGTGCCTTCTAAATTGCGGTCGCGGTTTTGTTTCCTCGCCAAAGTTTGCTGAGATGCAAATTATATTAAATTTAACTTGCTATTGACCTACTCCTAAAGAGCTTCATAGCTCAGTTGACAGGCATCAAACCAGTATCGTGGAGTTTAGGTCACTCTCCACGAACAATGTAGCCCACGTGTAGACGTCGATTTTTCGCCCGGCGTTTAGGACGTCGGCACGTGAGCTAAAGCAATACAGAAAGGGAAGGATATAGAAAAGACGCGATAGAAAAAGGCTTGAACGCGCTAGGTGTATATAACGGAAGATTTGGAGATACAATTTTTATCTATTTATTTGCAAGTCCGTCACACTACTTACCGTTTGCGTCTAATACAACTTGTGATTCTTTACATTATTTTGCCCTCAGATCTGCCCAGTGTCATCAGTGACCAGCATATTGCCTTCCTTGACCCTCAAGAGACATATTTTGGAGCAGGAGAAACCGGTAGAAGGTACGATATAAGCGAGCCCCTGATACAGCAATACAGAGATCAGTTTTCGCCTTATGAGAATGTTCTGGGCTGCAAGATCTCTTCTGGAATGTTTGACGGGACGCTGTTTCGTCTTCCTTTGAGAAAATGGCCATCTAAAATATCGATTAAGCCTTATACAGCGGGGAAGATCAATGGTCTTTTTGAGTCATTCCATGGAGGAAGCGCCGGTAATTTTACTTTTTCTCAGAAATGTAGAGACCATAAGTATTTACGAGGACTAGTTGGACTGAGAAGGAGAAGAAACTTTTCACTGTGCAAATCAAGGAGGAGCTAAGGCAGACCGTAAAAGAAGTGAAAAGAAAGTTCATTGAAGCCGCTTCAGGTTTCCTTCGAAGCCTTATGAAATGAGTTATGAGGCAGTTGTAGAGATCGACAGACCTGACAAGTACCAGCGACAATTCAAGTTCTTGGTCTTAAATCGGGCTGGACATGAAAGTGTACGATTGGCTGAGCTTTCTTCATCTCTTGGCATGATTCCATGGGCAGGCGTTGCAGCACCACTGGATGTAACCGACGAGAATACCAACAAGACAGGAACCGGACGGGTGTTTTGTTACCTTCCCCTCCCTATCGATTCCGAGTGCAAACAGGTCTCCCTGTGCACGTACATGGAGCCTTTGGACTTACGGATAATCGAAGAAATCTAAAGTGGCCCGGTCCGGAAAGCCAAAATGATGACGCAGCAGAATGGAATATCCTTCTCTCGCGCGAAGTGGTCAGCAAAGCCTATGCCAGTCTTGTCGTGACACTCACCCAATCACCCAGGGAAGAATTGCTTCCCATGGTTCACAATATTTGGCCAGATCTGGATCGTGTTCAAGGTCAATGGAAAGTCATCTTGAAGCCCTTTTTCACAGCCCTGGCTGACAAAGCGGCATTTTGGACCCCATCTGTTGGCGGAAGATGGATTACCTTGGAAGAGGGCATTTTGGACCGTCTGGAATGTTCTCCAAACAAAGTGCGTGACGAGGTTCGTAAAGTGGTAGTCGAGACACTGCTTCAAGCTGACGAACCAGTGATCGTACTTCCCCAGCAAGCTATGAAAGCTGTTGACGAATACGTAGAACATCATGTAAGGAGACCACAAGACATCACGCCTTCGTATGTGCGCGCTGTTTTAAAAGGAGATCGGTCGACGGTGTCAACCTCACCAAATAGTATCAGATCTAATGGGAACATAAAGAAACTCAGAAATTCGCCTCGCGGCCTGTCTGGCGAGAATTTGGACATCTACGGTCTCAAGGAGAAAGTGTCAAGTAAAAATGGAAAAGTAGACTTTGAGCGCCTCAGTAGAAACGAGAAGCTTTGCCTCTTAGAATTCATTCTCATGGATCGTAACATCATGGAACTTGCTGGCCTTCCTCTTCTGCCCCTAACTGATGAAACTTTCCAAGAGTTTCGAGGTGACGTGCATGGATACAGCCCAGGCAACAGGCATATTAATTGCATCTCGCAACCATCCACGAAGTCTGATTCCAGGAAGTGATAGCAGATTCCTTGATGAGAAAATAGAAGGAAGTGTGCTCGACACGTTACGTTCTGTCGCAGGGGAAATGGAAAGTAAACTATCAGGACCCACCCAGCTAGTGAAGCTATCGCCTTCTCTCGTCCCAAAGTTGGTTCATGAAAGTTTGCCTGAAGTTTGGAGAAGCAGTTCCGTTGTAGTGCCTTGGAATACAAAAGATGAAGCCTTGCCTGATGATGTGTGGCTGAGAGGTTTATGGTCGTGGCTTAAAACAGAATTCCCGAAAGATCTCACCGCTTTTGAAGGCATTCCTCTTCTTCCTCTAGCGGAGGCAAGGTCGGAGAACCGTTACCTTATAAAGCTCAAGAAAGATCATTGTGTGATTCAGAGCTCGTCTTATTTTGCGTCTCTGCCAAGAATCGTGGCAAGTGCACTACAAAAGGCAGGCTGTATTGTTCTTCCTCACTTGCCTCCATTCTGTGATCATGCGGCTTTAAAACACTACATCGAGCCACCGACTCCGTCTGGAGTAATCAAGGTATTGGCAACGGTCATGAATGAGCCAGGGAATGACAATCTGGCTACCTGCTCTGTTGAAGAGAAGGTGGCCATTAGAGCATTTCTATCCAGCTTGAGAAATCCTTCTGATGACGAAGTAGTAGCGTTGATGACGTTGCCAATCTTTCAAGCGATGGACGGCACGACGTTCACATCAGTGCAGCCAGGGGGACCCCTGTCGGGTACGAAACTTGACGTTGCCCCTCCACGATTGCATCTACCGTCGAGTACGAAGATTCAGTGTTCTCACGAGATACTCTCTGCTACTGACGATGACTCGTACCAGCTGCTGCGGCGACTTCCAGTACGGATCCTAAACACTTCAGACTTTTTGATCGACAAGATATTTCCTTACATCGAAAGTGGAGGCTTTTACACTCGAGAGCAAGTTTCTGACTTGATGTTCTGGGTAATCCAAAGACTTCCCGCTCTCTCAAGCGACAACAAAGCCTTTCCAGAACATCTGAAAAACGTTCGGTTTGTTCCAGTTGCCAACGGGAGTTTGAAACCGCCGTGCGAACTATACGATCCCGAAGATGAAGTCATCCAGAAGCTTTTTGAAGGTGAACCTGACGTGTTTCCTGCTCAGGAGTTTGCCAAAGCTCACGCACTAAGCTTGCTTCGTGTATTCTTGGGTCTACGGCGAACGCGCTCCTTAGAAGCCAAGGATGTTCTTTTGATAGCGAAACAGATCACCCAAGCTCCCGACGAATCCGCTCTCAGAAGGGCTGAGGCATTATTACAATTCTTAAATGACAATGCATACCTGGTTGAACACGAGGTACAGTTAGAAGAAAGCTCTGGACCTGCGAAGAAAGTACTTCTGGGCAGCATTTTGTCAAGCTTACCCTGGCTCCCGGCGTCCAAAGAACCTCTCAGCAAGTATCCGACATCTATGCCTTGGTTTGGTGTGGCGAGAAGGCTCTACTCTCCGAAGGACATGAGAGACGCGGACATGGTGAATATTGTTGGTTCAGCTATGCCTGTGCTTCGAGGAAGTCTAGATGAGAAACTTAAGAAAGCTTTTGGATGGTCATTTCCACCGCCAATTTCTTATGTTCTAGCCCAGCTGAAAGGCGCGATTACTACTTGGCAACAGCAAGTGCACAAATCCTCTGAAATTGAGTTGCTCAAGTTCCAAGCGATGCTGAAGGATATCTACAGTCATCTGTCGAGTGAAATTGTAACAGCTGAAGCCGTATTAGTTCTCAAGGAATATTCATTTTTGCCTTGGATGTGGTACGGTTCAGGTTTTGCCAAGCCAAGCTGCGTCGCGTTAAGAAGTGAGTGTCTCCTGGATCTAAGACCTTACGTCTTTGTACTCTCTGAAGATTTCCAGAGGTATTCCGCCTTTTTCAAGCGCTGTGGTGTACTAGAGACATTCAACGATGCATCGGCCTTGGACGTCTTACACATGATTCGAGATTGGCACTCAGAAGAGAAAGAGATCCAAAGGAAGTAAAGCGCGATCTTCGCCTATCTCGCGATGTTCTGGACTTCCTGACGAAAGATGGAACACCTCTTCCCCCTGACATTCGTAAAAGAGTTTTAATTCCCATCCAAACAGAGGATGATAGGCTCATTCTCCAACCATGTACTGATGTCAGTTTTTGTGACGCAGAATGGCTGAGGCAAGGCAACAGCGATACCAATATTGCTGATGTTCCTTTCCTGGTGCACAAAACCATTTCCACTGATACAGCGCAGCTCCTGGGAACGCCTCCTTTAAGCCGAAAGTTAGCCGTAACAGAGACCCTTGGATTTCAGCAGAGTGGCCCATACGAACCAGTAACAACTAGATTGAAAAATATCATCAAGGACCACAATGACGACATGGCGACCTTCAAGGAGCTAATTCAGAATGCAGACGATGCTGGAGCAACGGAGATCAAGTTTCTTGTTGATTGGAGGCAAAACAAGGCAGAGAAGCTTTTATCTCCTGGATTATCCGAGACACAAGGACCGGCTCTGTGGGTATACAATGACGCTCTTTTTACAGATAGAGACTTTGAGAATATAAACAAGCTTGCTGGAGCTACCAAGATAGGAAATCAAGACAAACTAGGACGTTTTGGAATAGGATTCTGTACTGTCTACAATATTACTGATCTTCCAAGTTTTATCAGTCGTGAGTACATTGCATTTTTTGATCCACACACAACTCATTTAGGAGACCTTATCAAGGACAATTCTCGTCCTGGTATCCGTTTGAATCTCAAGAGCAATCCAGTGGCGCTCAGTGCTTTTCCAGATCAGTTTAAACCTTACCAAGGGATATTCGGATGCACATTTGAGAAGAAAGGCGAGCCATTTTTCTATGACGGAACACTGTTCAGGCTGCCATTGAGGAACATGCGACAGGCCAGTGAGAGCGAAATTTGCAACAAGTACTACAACGAGCAACAGTTTGCTCAAATGATCTCGGCCCTTCAGGAAAACGTATCGAAGATGTTGCTCTTCCTACAGAATGTTTGCAAGATAAGTTTCTTTCAAATATCTTCCAATCAGAACCCTTCCCTCCCAAATGCGGTGTTTGAGGTGCAAAAGGAAACGCTGGAGACGTTCTCATCGATTGGCTCTCCAAGCGACAGGTTAACATCAGAGAAAAACAATAATCATCAACTCCAAAGTGATCTTTATGGCAGCTGGGTCTTTGAACAGCACTCCCACCAACACCGTGTCAATTCGTCAAGGATAGTGTCAATTCAATCTCAAGCCTACCCCAGCAGTCCGTTGGTGTCCTCAAGAATTCAACGTTCGAATGAAGTGTGGTTAATAACTTCATGTTACGGTGATAGGAAATCACTGGAGATGGCAAACAGTGAAGATGGGAAGCTCAATGGTTTGCTACCTAAAGCTGAGATTGCTGCTCTACTGTCGGGCAACGATAAAGATAAGCAATGGAAGCCAGCGAAAATAGTGGGAGAAGCGTTCCTTGGTCTACCCCTGGGCGTGGAAACAGGTTTTCCGATTCACGTTAACGGGTGCTTCGCTGCGACAACCAATCGCCGCAATCTGTGGGAAGACACCAGCGGAGGCTATTCCTCGCAAAAGCCAATCGAGGTGCTTTGGAACCAATACCTCTTAGAGGACGCTGCTTCAAAGGCTTATGTACAACTTCTAGAAGATATTGTTACTCTCCATCGACAAGGAAAGGTCGTGGAATTTCCATTTGACGCTCTTTGGCCGGATACAGAGAAAACTCCATCCAAGACTTGGACGAAGTTTGCTTACACTGTTTATCAGAACATAGCCAGCAGTCCAGCCCCGCTTTTAAAGAGTCAGTCGCAATGGGTGTCGGTGAGGGATGGCGTCTTTTTGGAGGAGGGCGTTACCAGGCTTCCTGAAAGTTACCCCATAATGTGTAAGTGTGGCTACAACGTGGTTCAACTCCCAAGATTCATTTCCGACGCATTTCACAAAAGTGCCGCCCAAGTAGTTGTTGAACAAACAGTGACCTTAGACACGTTTGTTTGTGATGTCTTTTTCCGAATATTGACAAACTGCCAAGTAACCTGAGAGATCCAATCACATGCCATGTACTGGATGAATACCTACGGGGGTCTCACAAGTACGAGAATCCGCTGCGAGAATATCGATGTATTCCAACTTCACCAAATGGTTACCAACTGTCTCGGCCAGGAGAGTTAATCGATCCTACTGGAGCTGCCAGCAGCCTATTTCTTGACGAAGAACACATCTTTCCAACTGGAGCCAGTTTTCTCAAACCAGAACGACTTGTTGCCTTGAAAAAGCTGGGAATGGTAGACAGTTTGTTGACGTGGAAAGGAATTTGTGAAAGAGCTATGTTCGTCGCCTCGTTAGCCACCGATGACAACAATGACAAAGCGCTGCCGATGGCAAAGAACCTGCTGAAATATTTAAACGACAACATGTGTAAATTATCTCCACCGAGCGCTGCGCAACGGAAAGAACTTTCCGAGATCCGTTTTGTTCCTGTTATGGACAAACCAACAGGGTACTGCCTGCCATGGAAGGGTTCTGAAAAAATGTAAAGAAAATGCTATCTGCGAAAGAGTTACGCCGTGACGACTCCATCTATTTGCTGGGATCGGTACACCCAATCTTAGACGAATCCCCAGAGACCGGCTGTGACCGTGTCAGCAAAGATGTTGCCAAGCTGTTAGGATTCACTGGTCACCGTCCAATCGTTAGTGATGCCCTTTTGCAACTCTACTGTGCTGTGCAAGGCCTGGTTACGCATGACCCAGTCAACAGAGAATGTACCAGAAAGGTTTGCACTGCCGTGTATCAATTTCTTCTGGAGAGAATCAACACATCAGACAAACAAGTGATTCAAGACCTTTTGAATGGAAAGCCATGGATATTTGTAGAAAACAAGTTCGTAATGCCACATCAAGTGGCATTTACATGGAGTAACCACGGAGATCCTTTTCTTTACTGCCTTCCAGAAGAATTCGCAATGAAATTCAGGGACCTCTTTAGGGCACTTGGAGTCCGGGAATCCTTTTGCGGACAGGATATGGTCGATGCACTTTTCGTCCTTGAGGAAAGAAAGCAAGGTCAGCCTCTTTCATCGCAAGAGTTTAAGACTGTGAAAGCTTTCCTGGAGGATATCGATGAAGACACTCTGCGTTCTTATGTCGGTCAGCTTCCCATACCAGATGCAGATTTAGTGCTCACACCTGTGGGAGAACTTGCCATCAACGACGCTCCTTGGATGGACCACCAACAGCAAACAAAGTGTGTTCACAGCGATATTTCTGGGATATTAGCTCACAGATTAGGAGCCCACACTATTCGAGAACAAAATTTGGACAAGTATTCTCACTCCATCGGAAGTCCGTTTGGTCAGAGTGAACGCCTTACAGATCGGCTGAAGAAGGTACTGGAATCATATCCATGCGATGTCGGAATTCTTAAAGAAATCATCCAAAACGCAGATGACTCTGGGGCCACAGAGGTACATTTTGTGCATGATCCGCGTCAACATGGTACCACTCGTGTTTTGTCGGAACAATGGAAGCACCTTCAAGGACCTGCGCTGTGCATTTACAATGACTGTGCATTCACGGAAGAAGATATCGCGGGAATACAGAGGCTTGGCATCGGAAGCAAGACCGAAAGCCCTGAAAAGACGGGGAAGTATGGAATCGGTTTTAATGCGGTGTATCATGTCACCGATTGCCCAAGCTTCGTTACTAACGGCGAAATATTGTGTGTCCTCGATCCACACGCCCGATATGCGCCTGATGCAACATTGGAGTTCCCAGGACGTCGATTTGATCCCCTGGATGACGAGTTCTGGAACAATTTTGCGGATGTGAGACCCTGTTACCTAGAAGAGTTTTTTGAACTGAAAAACTCTACCATGTTTCGCCTTCCGCTAAGGACGGATCTGACTGCCAAACAGTCCGAAATCTCCTCAAAGGCTTTTACCAGTTCCGACATTGATCAACTGCTGACCATTTTTGAAAGTGAGATCCGCGATATCCTGGTTTTCCTTAGAAGTGTCACTAAAATAAGCATTTCTAGGATAGAAAACAACAAATTGGTGAGACGATACGAAGCAACCGCAACAATTCCAAGTACAGACATTCCGAAGATCCATGCTCTTGACGCAGAAGTCATGCGATGCAGAGAACTGAGAACCAACAGTATTCCATGGTTTGGAATTACTTACACGACCACCATTCAAGATACCCTTGGAAGAAGAGAGGGATGGCTTATTTATCAGTGCCTTGGTTCTCGTTTGCATGGTGAAAAACCATTAATTCCAGAAGGGAGCAAGTATGGTCTGCTTCCTCGGGCAGCCGTGGCAGCCTGTGTGGAAACAAATGAGGGCCAATCACGACGACGACGTTCCCTTGTTACACAACAAACAAACCAATCCAGCAAGATTCATCGTGCGTTTTGCTTCCTGCCGTTGCCTATCGAGACAGGACTTCCTGTTCATGTGAATGGCCAATTTGTACTTGATAATTCCAGACGGAATCTTTGGAAAGACGAAGGCGGTCAGGGACAGAGAACTCAGTGGAACAACTTCATCAAGAACCATGTTTTAGCCCCAGCCTTCGCAGAGCTGATTGTAACTGCAAGGATGTACATACCTGGAATCTCACAGGGAGACCCGTGGTACTTCAATCATATCACCGATGCTACCAGTGGCTTGAAATGGTATCACGGCATATTTCCTGATCAAGAGAACATTCACACAGAATGGAAGGGTATTGCGACAACTGTGTACAGACTGCTAGCGAGCTCTAACCAACCAGCATTGCCCATCATCAAAGAAGAGCCGACGGTCACACATGTACCCTCCCCTCGTAGCTTTTCTAAGTACGGCACAAAGCTACAAGTACCGTGTTTGTGGGTTCCGCCCTGTAGCGACAAAGACGACCAACAAGCATTTTTTAGCGTCCTCTCCAACCCAGACCTGGAAAGACTCCTACTGAAGGTTGGTGTCCCAATTGTTAACGCGCCACTAAACCTCTACTGCAATTTCAAAGAAGCTGTGGCAATGGTGAAAACCGTGAGTCCTGACATTGTAATGGCGTTCCTTGCAAAAACGAAGCATTCCATGGATATGCTTCCCTGCTCAATCGAAAATACCACCTTCAAACATGCCAGTGACCTCAAGCTACTGGTAGAATATTGCATGGAAGATGAGAACTTCCTTCAGCGTTTACATGGGCTGCCTCTTCTGCTTACCGACGATGAAGTGCTTAGAGAATTTGATTCCAATAATCCAGTTTTCCTCACACCATATTCAAGTCTAGTTTCTTCCCAGAAAGACCTCTTTGTCCATAAAGAGTTTATTCCATTGTTTTCCAAGTTTCCCAGAAGTGACATTTGGAAGTCCAGAGTCTTCAAACGCTTCGACACGAAATCAATTGCACCGCATTTGATCCAAATTCTCCCATCACGGTGGTTCGCGGGCGACACGCACGTTCCATGGGAACCAAGCGAGAAGAGTACACCGTCAGTTGAGTGGTTGACAACGCTGTGGGAATTAATTCAGACAACGTACCAAGAACGACAGTCAAGCTTTGAAGACAAAGAAGACGCATCCGAAACTCTTCGTCCACTTGAGGACTGGCCCATCATTCCTACCTCTAGTGGCACCCTTGCCCCCGTCTCTCTTGGCAAAACTGTGTTAGATTTGAGTACCCGCATTTACGATGAAGACAGGATGGTGAGAATTCTATGCAAGCTTGGAAGTGCCCAATTGGATTTTACAGTTCTTCCACGAATAAACAAAGACGAGGCGTCACTGATTGTATCACCACACCTCGCAAAACCATACTCAAGACAAGATGTGATCAGTGTTTTGCATTACTTGTCCAAAGGAGATGACTTCAAATGCGAGCTTGGACAAGGAGAAATCGTTACTCTTCTACGATTCCTGCAAGAAGACGTGACCACTGTATACAGCAACCAATCACTTTTGAAGAAGCTTCCGCTGTACAAGACGTTGAATGGGAAGCTTGTCAGTCTTGACTCGTATGCCTTTTCGTATGTTGTTGACTTGCCACAGTGCGTCTCATTAGCCGAGATAGAGGAATGCATAGAGAAGGAAAGTTGTGTCCTCTTAGAAGCGATTCAAGAAATCGAACCTCTATACAGGCACTGAACATCAGCCACCTTTCGCAAGTAGATGTCTTCGTGAAATATATCCTGCCAAACCTCGACGCAATGTCAGAGTCGGGCCTTAACGAAGTGTTGGTTTACATCAGAGACACCCTCCTTGTCACCTTAAAAAATGCAAGTGAGAGGAACATGTTACTAGATGCCCTGCGAGAAGCCCGTATTTTCCCAGGTGAAGGTGACAGACTTTTCTCTGCGAGCAATTTTTATGATCCCGAGAATCCATTATTCAAAGAGATGCTCCCTCCAAGTGACTTTCCTCCAGGAGACTACCGGCTCACAAACTGGCTTCCGTTACTTAGGCAGATTGGATTGAAGCACACTGTAACACAGCAACAGTTCCTCCAGTTTGCCGAATCATTGGCCTCTGAAGCAGTAACCAGGTTCAAAGATCCTCAAATAAGGGAGAAGTCCAAAACACTCGTGACCTGTCTGTTTCAACAAGAGGATTTGCATGATGCCAGCTTTCTACATGTTACTTCCAGTATAAAATTTGTGGCGACTGAAAGTGCATCTGACGAGCTGAAAACCTTACAGCCTCAATTTGCGTGCCTCAATATGGACGACGTTCCACCTTTCACAGAGTTTCATGGCGCCTTACCGTGCGAACAGCAGAAACTTGCCTGGACTTGTATTCCCCTCCTTCCAGCTTGGGCTACTCCAAGTGCTGCCGAAAAACAAATATTGGAAGACCTCGGAGTCGCACTTCTGCCACCACTGGATAAAGTTATCAATCACGTTGCTGGTCTGACGAAGGCGCACAGTGGAAACGTCAATAAAGACACCCCTAAAGACCAAAGAGAGCTTCTACATGACGTCATATATGAAGCATTCAGTTTCATGAAAGGCGAATGCAATTGCCCCGGAACCTCACTGTCTGAAAAGTGTAATAAGTCTTGCCTTGCCATTGGAAAAATTCTCATGAAAACACCTTGCATTCCCGTTGAAGAGGGCCGCGTGTTTGTGGAGGGGAACCAGTTGGCGTTCGAGACAACAATAGAGCTGCCACCTTATTTCTACAAGGTACCACGAGAATATGGTCATTTTGAGCACCTACTGAAGAGGCTTGGAGCAAATGAAAAACCAACGCCAATACAATTTGCTGATATCATTGGAAGGCTAAAGGAGGTGTGCGAAGATAAGCACATGGAACCAAACGAGAAAAAAGTAGCAAGGGAAGCAACGCATGGCTTCTTTACCACTCTGTCACTGCTAGTGAAAGAAAAAAGCGAAGAAGCAGCAACAAGATGCCTCCTATCACTGAATGAACTCTTCTTACCCAGTAAGGAGGGTTTTCTTAAGCCATCAAACGAACTGATCTTTCACGACTGTCCAAGTTTTGAACGACGCGCAAGAGACTTCGCCGGTGATTTTGTGGACATAAGTCGGGAAGGAGAATTGACTGCAGACCGCCTATCGTACCTTCTCGGTCTTCTACCATTGCGTCTCAGGGCTAAGACGATTCAGAATTTGCTTCGGGAGGAGATCCATCCAAGCTGTAGAGATAAACGGTGCATAGTTGACAACGCCATTGGCTCAGACCCTTGCCCATTCGTGAACAGATATCGGAACATCGTGCTCTCTCCAAAGCTAGTGAATGGTATTCTTCGTGTTATTCGCCATCAAAGACAGACACCCAATCTTCCGCAAGATGTAAAAGATCAAGTACAGGTTCTTTGCAGCTCGCTGAGTGTGACGTGCATGGCATCACTCGACACACATTTGATTCACCTTGAATCCGGAAACCCTCTTCAGCACAGCAACGAAACACAAGACTGCTTCTTAGAAGAGCAGAAGGATGGCGAATGGGAGTTGTTTATTAGGCATGGTACAGACGAAAATCCCCTCCACATCCAACTCTGCTTCCAAGTGAATCGTTTGATTCATAACCAAATTGAGAAGGAGATCTACCTTCAAGCAATGCTCGCGTGTAGGGTGCCAGACGAGATCCTTCCGTCACTTGACAGATGTGGTGTTGCTCAAGACCTCATGGGAAGCGAAGCGCGGACAACAGAGCCTGTCCTTGGGTCCGAGATCCCTGTTATGTATCACTATCTTCTCAGGCAAGATATCGAATACTTCTTTCGACAAGGTGAAATAGTTGGCTACGAGAAAGAACGCAGAAATGAAGATGGCAAAATTGATGACAGCGAGCCTCTCTATGTGTACGCCAAAGTGGTGAGGAAAGTGCCAAATCGTAAAAGATCGATGGAGACCAGCAGATTTGACTTCAAGGCTAAATATCGCATCGATATTGGAGAGCCTCGCCTCGTTGAAGTTAGCGTGCTTGATCTTTACAAGTTCGATCGATCAAGCCCTGAAGCCCCTACCCTACAACCTCAACTCTCGGACTCGCGTGAAGTAACGCTATTTACTGGAGACCCCAAGGAATCAGAGCGTCGGGCAGCGAGCAGAAATGAACGCCTGGAGAGAGCGAAGAAAGAAATCAAAGAGACCCTATGGGAAGCTTGGAAGTTACCCGAGAACGAAAGAAGGAAAGTCATAAAGCGATTGTTCCTACGATGGCACCCAGATAAGAATATTGGCTGTGATATTACCAATGATGTCATGCAATTCCTGCTTAACGAAATAGAAAGAATGGAAAAGCTGTTCCCTTCTTCTTGGAGAGATAATCTACGAGATGCCAAGGAAAAAGGAACACACGATGGAGCCAGTAGCTTCCACGATTTCTTCAACCAGTGGAACCAGCGTGCCCGCCAAGAGAGGCAAACGTACAACACGTTCAAGCGGCAAACGCACCAGGGAACTGCGAGGTCCACAAACCCTCAGAGAAACGAAGCAAAGCGATGGATGAAGCAAGCCAGAGAAGATCTAACCGCGGCAAAACATTTACACGAACAACAACCCAAATTCCCCGCTTTGGTTTGCTTCTTATGCCAACAAGCCACCGAAAAACTTTTCAAAAGCGCCCTGTATGCAGCCTGTGGCATCTCCGAGAGCCAACTGGAAACACACGACGTGCTGAATCTTGCGTACGAGATCACAGAGTTGGACGGATCTCCTGAGGATATCCCTCTACTGGCCGCCAAACTCAAGAATTATTATGAACAGACCAGGTACCCTCACTTTCACCGCGGTGATGCCATTCCTTCTGATGCGTTCACGTCCGATCAGGCACAAGAGGCAGTGGATATTTCTGAGTCACTTATGGAGAAAATTACAAACTTTGTCAACGACAATTTTGCACACGTGTGATGCTGTAACAATAACATATATATTGTCACTTCCATCTACGTAAAGCCCCGATCAAACGGTCTCAACATTTGTTGAGTCGTGTCGAGAGATGCTGAGACCATGCCGTGTCAAACGGCATGCTTTTCGAACGCCTTTCGAGTCAGACTAGTGTACAGAACAATGAACAAATAATTCAGTAACATTTTTATTATTGCGAGATTTTTAAATCTACAAAATATGTTTGTCCACAAATTTCCTTTCGCTAATGAGTTTATTTACAAGTTTATGCCATTTTTAACTGTATGTGACAAAATAGTGAAAACAAAAATACATTTAAAAACGTGGCTAGTCGCTGCCAATGCAGACAAACAAACAGCAGTATAGTTTTTTGGAATGTATCGGAATAGACATTATTTAAGCAATAATTTAGGGCATTTTCTCTAGACATTGTTGTAAAGCAAAAACCAATGGGAAAATATAAATACATTTGTAGGTAGTTATAGCAACCAACGGAAAAATGGGTTTATGCCAACAGTTGCTCGCAATCGTAAACTTAAGACCAAAGGAACTGAAAGTGATGAACCTTATGGCTCCTCCAAATCCCTTGGATTAGGACGGACTTTACTTTTTTTTACTTAAAACGACAATAACCGAGGCCGCAAATGGTAGAACGAAAATCTTGTGTCACACGAGAAAATCGCGTGACAAATCAGCCTCACTTTCGATTTGTCATCTGATTGGCTGACAAGACACCATTTTTTCTTTGGTTGTCTGGTTACTAGAAGCGCTATGAGTGTTCGTCTTACAAGTAAGTACACTCTTTGACATCAATTCGTCACTTTAGGAACGAGAAGTAATCTGGGGCAAGTCGCATCTCGCAGTCGTTTGTGGGACCATTACATACATTGGCCGTCACTTTGTCCCCAGTAACGATCCCACAAGCAAACTGTGAGATGCGACTCGCCCCAGATTGCTTCTCATTTCTAACGTGCAAATTAAGAACTTGAAAAGACACGAATATGTTTCTCATCAAAGAAGTCTTATCGCATTTTCACTCTAATCAACAACTTTGAATACTGTATACTGTTTAGAAAACGATGAAAACCAAATCTTTAACTGTGGGGTAAAAGAAAATAATAGCATTCCTAAAATCAAGAAAGAAATGTATAATTTATTATTGCCCACTACATTAGCCTCCTACGCAGACATTCTTTGGATCGTCACACGAAAGATTGCGTGACGAGCCAAAGAGCATCTGCGTAGGAGGCTACCACTATGTGTAATGAATAGTTTATGTATTTGGTATGGAGTGGGAATTGACAGAAGGATTAGGGAAGGGTGGGAAGGGGAGCGGCATTGGGTTTGGAGAATTTGAGGTTCCAATGGACCTTTTTATCAATAATTTTACCCTGATGAAACTTGTGTAAATAAATTAATCATCAGATTGTGTGCAATATGGGCAAACTATTTTAGGACATAATTATTTTGGGTAGAGATTTGAATAAAAATATTTATGCAACTAGTTGTTGTTTTGCTGTATTTTTGTTTGAACTTTGGTGTATTTTTGGCCTTTTGACTTCATCTGCCAACTAAAAAATGTCCAAAAATTTACTTGCTCGTCAGGCAAGTGATGGATAAAATGCAATGCACTAGCCTGACAGAAAAATCCACTAGCCCTGGGCTATCAGACAGCACTTTCATTGCAAGCTGTGTATGAACCCAAAACAAAAATCAATCCTTCATCAATGATACGCTGAATGCATATCTGAGTAATTTTCACTCTTGGCAGCAAAAGAGTTAATGTCTATAACCGCCCCATCCATTTATTTACAATACCTATCAGCTTTCATCTTTTCTCGTCTATCCAACATTTCTTCGTGAAGTTTACCGTCAATTCTTGCTTTTTCAGTTTGCTTGTCTCCTGCTCACTTAAACGTAGATTCCTGTCTTGAAAACTTTGAAATTTCTTGACATAACTGATTTCATGATTGCGTAAATCCTTTTCATTCCTGGTAGGGTGCTGGTGGATGCTTTACTGCAATAAACGTCAAGACAATAGACCTTATTCATAAATGGCGGCAATTTATTATTATTTTATATTCATGCTAATCAGCCCCCCTAGCCTCGTTAGTATGTGCAAAATTCAAAATAATTTTTACTCTAAAATGAGGCTAGGGAGGCTGATTAGCATGAATATAAAAGAATAAATAATCCACCGCCATTTATAAATAAGGTCTATATTACTTTGTTACTGTGTAACAAACTTGTAAACTTATTCAACAGGTGACCAGTTGATTTGCTACTTCACCTAGTGGTGACCATTTGAAAATAAATGAGGAGTGGACTAAAAAAACATCCAAAATTTGAACGAAATTACATGCATTTTGGATGTTTTTTCAGTCCGCTCTTCAAATGTTCCTTTTGTTTCTTTTGTTTGGTTCCTTTTGTCTCTTTTGTTTCCAAAGACCAACGGGACAATAGGCCCTTTGCATAATATGGTCACATGACCATGTCAATCATAAAAATGGGTGGTAGTACAAAGTTTGACAAATTTAAAGGATTTGTATGGCTGGAATACTGCCCGCTGGATGGCAAACCTTGCCATCCAGCCATACAAATCCTTTAAATTTGTCAAACTTTCAAACCACTATAAAATGTCACACTTACGCATTAGCGGTCTCAAAATTGGCAACCTTACTAATTTCATCATGCTCTTTCTGGCAACCATTTTGTACTACAAGTATTTTTATGATTGACATGGTCATGTGACCGTATTATGCAAAGGGCCTATTGCCCGGAGCCCTTCAAATGACAGTAGGAAATAACATCAGGCCCTTCACAGACAGAAAAAAAACTGCCTTATTTTCCATGGGACTGGTTCGGTCACCTACATTGTAATGGTTAGCGTATTGGACTCCAGATCAAGCTGTCCAGATTTGACCACTGGCGGGGGTCATTGTGTTGTGTTCTTGGGCAAGACACTTCTGATCACTAGATCACAGAGCCTCTCTCCACCCAGGAGTATAAATCGGTACCAGCGAACTGTTAGGACAACATAACAAAATGCTGGGGGGGGGGGGGGGTTACATGCGATGGACTAACGTGACCAATAATATTGTTACCACCTTGTTATATGTTGTGGTTTAAATAATTTGAATTTAGTCTGGAATTTTATAAACCACTTTAATTTTTATTTTCCTTTGTTTTAGATTAGGATAAAATATGAGACAAAGTCAAGGAAATATAAAATCAAACTGGTTAGAAAAATTACAAACCAAAAACATATTTAGTAACAGTGTAAATATTATTGTTACACTGTTACCACTACAAAAAATCTTACTTACACTTTGGGAATGCTGGTCCGTACATGGAATGTCTCCTTTTCACTGACAATTTTTTTGCTTGCCGAGAGTTGTCCCTCTTCGTTTACAGACAAAAAGCAGCCATTGTAGGTTTCAAGAGCAACTTTATCTTCTTCAAATACACACTCAAACTGTTCCTGAGGACCAATAGCTTCAGACTGACCTGAGACATCTCCCATCATATTAACAGACATGTATTTTCCTGTAGAACAAAAGTTCATCAGTTGTGGCATAACTAGAGTTTGTTTCTTACAGGCTCATTTGCATCCTGCATGCATTTCGCGCTGACACGGACAAGGGCTTGAACACTTGCATGAATATGCACACACAGCCCTGAAAAGCAGGATTTTTTGTTATTTATTTATTTCTATTTGTATGGGTGGTTAGCCTAGATTATAGTTTTCATGACAATTTTGTAATTACATTTTAAAATTCCTTTTAGTTTATATAATTATGTAGATTGAAATTTTTGTACCCCGAGTGGAAATATAGTTGAACCGCCACCCCCCGTAGGCAGACACCTCTCATAAGTGGACACTTGTCATGTTCCCAGCTACATACAAACACTACATTTTTAATCTCCCATAAGCAGACACCTCTCTTAGAGGACACTTTTTCTGGTCCCGAGGGTGTCCGCTTACGGGAGGTTCGACTGTACTGTGTATAAATAAAGTATCTATCTATGCATCAGTCAATTCCATCCCTAAGTTAATTAGGAACCTTACATAAGCACATCATGCCGTTAGGGACAGTGCGTCTCCCAGACACTTATCACACGCTATTTAGGCTAACCAGGAGCGCAATTCAGGCTAACCGGGAGCGCTATTCAGACTAACCGGGGCACTATTCAGGCTAACCAAGGCGCTATTCAGACTAACCAAAGTGCTGTTATACTCGTTCCCACTGCTTTGGAGCTTGCTGGGAGACGCGCTGTCCCAATGCAAGCTGTATCTAAGCTTACCGTAGCCTGATTTTAAAGCAATCTTTTTTTCGGACAGAGGAACAGCTGTAAAACACTTCAACAGGAGCCGGCGAATTCTCTCCATCATCTCTTAGTTCACCAACAGTAAACAAACCAGAGTTCAACGCCTCTACGTATGATTTCTTAAACGTTTGCAGCGCGATGTTGCCACTAACTTCATGGAAGTTTTCGACTTTTCTCCAACCACCATGGCGAAGTGTATCAGCGTCTGTTGGCTCTTCTTCTTCCCTCTCTCGTTTCTTCTTCTTATGCTTCTTCTTATGCGAGCTGTCGTCCAATCCTTTGAGTTTTAAGCGGCCCACTTTCACTTGTTTGTAGTTATCCGCCATTTTGAAAAGAACGCACGGAGTTTGAGCCCGCGTGGTTACAAGCGGTTAGATACAAAATCGACTTTATGTAAGCAGACACGAAAGTGGAGACGTGATCGACGTGAAGCTCGAATCACAAAACATGGCGGTCTTCAACTTTCGTAAAATTACTGTAGAACCCGTGCTTTTCTTTTACATGCTTTGTATTTTCATGTCATTTCCACTTGTGCAGCAGCTGGCATTTAAAAAGATCTGCTACGAAAAGTATGATGCCGAAGCTTGCAAAAATCTCACCAAGTCACAAGAAGATATTGTGCACGAAAAGACGTCGCAATGGATTTTGCACCAGTCCATAGCTTTGATGGTTCCTTCGATCGCTTCTTCATTGATCTTGGGTTCCTGGTCGGACAAAGTTGGCCGTAAAAATCGTGCTCATTCTGCCTTCCGTCGGAAGCGTTCTACTTTACATCAATTACATGCTGAATGTGGCGTATTTTTCGCTGGACGTCAATTACCTCCTGATCGGAGTTTGTATTTCGGGTTTCTTTGGCGGATTCGCTACAACCCTCCTGGGTGTGTTCTCGTACATTTCTGATATCACTGATAAGTCTCAGCGTACTGTGAGAGTAGCCGTTCTAGAGTCCATGATATTCATGGGAGGTACCGTTGGTAATTTGATCGGCGGACAGCTAGTGGAGCATGGAGGATTTATGGCCGCGTTTGGTCTGTGCTTAGGCTCGAATGTTTTAGTAATAGCCTACGTCAGTGTTATTCTTCCAGAATCTCACTTCCCTGAAGGAAATCAGGAACGAGGCTGGGCTTTAGTTGCTGTGCACAATCACCTGAAGGCATCATTCCAAGTTTTAACAAAGAAACGACCTCGACATCAGAGGCTGAATTTGCTGGTGATCTTGTTTGGCATATTAGTGTTTATTTTAATAAGTGAGTAACTGGCTCGATTTATACTCGAGACCGATAATCCGTCCAGACGAATCATCCGGCTGGTAGTTGATAATCCATCTGTGTATAAATACGGACAAACAGACAAACTATCCATCCAGACAAACTATCTGCTTCGTTCGTCTCGGCACAAAAACTACGTAGATAGTTTGTCCTGGATGGATAATCTGTCCGTTTGTCCGTATTTATACACAGACGAACTACCAGACGGATGATTCGTCTGGGCGGATTATCCGGCTCTAGTATAAATCAAACCACTTTGTGTTGAAAATCAATATCAGAAAACTGTCCAGGGGCAAGGGGGGAGGGGGGCAAGGAGATGGCTGAAACTTCAGACTACAATATGCAACAATAATACTTGACACATGGCATATTAATCACTAGATTTTAAAATTCACTACACTTTGCCACAATACCCCCCTCCCTCCATCCAATGTTGTACAATTGCACTGACAGACCTCGGGAAACAAACCGCAACATTGTTTGGGGGAGGGGATTGAAAATAAGGGAGGAGGGGATGAAATTGGTCTGCTCTACAAGAAAATGGGGTTCAAAAATGACAGTGTGTCAACAATATTGTCGCCCATTGTAGCTACAGTGGAACTTCGACATAATAAACCCCTTTATAACAAAGCCCCTGCTATAACAAATGATATTCTTCAGCCTGCCCGGCCAAAGTAAATGTACATGTATAACCTGCGATCAGGCCAATTTTTCGCGCTCCTTACATTCTCCTTACGGATGTCACGCTAAAAATGGGCAGCACGACCACGTAAAGACGAAGAGTAAAAGAGAGCGCGGACAAATTCGCCTGATACTCAGGTTAGTACATGTATGGAACAGAACCCCGATGTAATGCACCCCGTTATAACGAACACACTTTTCCTGGTCCCTTGGCACTTTGTTATATCGGGGACTGACACAGCTCAACTATCCTTTTTGTTTCAGTTTTTGGTGGTTTCAATGATACTACAGTCCTGTACACCAAGCACAGCCCACGCAACTTCAGTCCTTCAATGATTGGTTACTTCTTTGCCGAGGTTTATTCCTCAAAGGCCTTGGTATTGTTTTGTTAATACCACTGTTTACAAAGATTCTCAAATGGTCTGATCTTAGCATTGCTATTATTGGTGCTGTCACAACTGTCGGTTTTTATGTTTTCCTTGGATTTGCATCAGCCAGTTGGATGGTTTTTGTTGGTAAGTATTTGTAGCCATTGTTTTTATCACCCTCAAGTTGTATTTTCATGTGGTACTGTTTATTATGCTGTACAAGGTGGTTCTAACTTTTAAGTCTGTGGATAAAACCCAAGTGTGTGACCATTCAAATGAAAAGATGTTGAGCGGTACTTTCATGTGGTTCTGTTTAGTATGCTGTACAAGGTGGTTCTAACTTTTGGTTTTAACTATGGATAGTGTGTGACCATTCAAATTCAAGCAGTACTTTCATGTGGTATAATCTTCAAGGTGATATTTCTATCTTTTAAGGTATCAGCCACCCTTCAGGACCATCCGCGCGCGGATCACTGTAGCGTTAGTTGTTTTTATAAAAAAACCTATAAACCATATATTTTTTGAAAGTTTAATAATTCCAGATTATGGCTTTTTACTAAAAAAACGATAAACTTAAATGTGTTTCGAAAATGGGAAGCTTTGTGTAAAAGTACATGTCTTTATAAATCATGTTCCACCCCCTCGGAAATAAACAGAAGAAAACGATTAACACCGCATTCGCTTCTCAACACGTTCGGCTAAAAAACTGTATCTCAGATTTTTGACAAGTGCCTTTGTTTTTCTTTTATTGGCAAATGAAGTTGGGAGTGACAATTAGTTAGCACTCCCTGTGGAAAAAAAGCTCTAGCTTTAAAATTAAAAAGGAGTATTAAAATTCGCAGACACAGTTTTGTAGAAGAGATGTATGTCATCATTCTGGCCAAATTTCAGCCAAATTGGTTGAATGGCTGCCGACTTGGAGTTCAAAACGCACGCGTCGCTCGGCAAAATTTTCCTTCCGAGATAAAAAGGAAAATACATTTTTTTCGGCATCTTACCTGGAATGAGATTATGACACCTAAACGTCTATTCTGATCGATACCATAGAGGGATCAACTTTCTCTAACAATAGGACTTGACAGGTAACATGTAACAGGAAACAAACGTTCGCGTAAAACACTCACGATAGCCAGGCGATAGCGACAGAACGGCGCCTCAAATCAGATAAAACCGACGAGATCACAAAACGACTGTGCTGTAAGAAATTAGATTAGCTGGGTAAAAAGTTACATCTATCTTCCACAGTTATTTTCACAGGCACAGTATGCGAATATTGGAGTAAACAAATGCACGCGGGTCGCACGCTAGCGACTTGTGCGCTGTTTTGTGTCGCAGAATCAATTCAACCTAAAATTAACTTTAGGTAGTATTTGTACAGGGCGACTTCATTTTTGCTTTTAATGGATTTGATGGAAGTCACTTTGCTTTGACTCTGGAAGTGGTAGGAGAAACCTTTGTCGCTCGCTATGAAATCGGCCACGCAGCGCAGACAATTATTGGATAATTGAAGATATGACTGAAATGTCAACAGCTAATTACAGAAAAATAATGAAGGAAATCTTCATGTTCAATAACTTTCCACAGAAATAACATTTGAGGTAGAATTTTTTGGAAATTAAAGCTATTTGCGAGATCTAACAGAATTTCAAAAAATTGAAAATTTCACAAAATGGCAATTTTGAAGGGTGGCTGATACCTTAAGACTGCGGATGAAACCCAACCCTCAATAGCTTTCAAAGCTTTTTAGCAGTGTGTTCATGAACAAAAACATTGAACAAAGTTCTATTTTTTTCATACATTGATTGAAACACCTTCACTTTGTCTTTGTTTCATGTTATTTCTCTTTTTAGTTGGATTAATTGCTATTGGTGCTGGACTCCCACCACCCTGTCTGAGATCAATAGTTTCAAAACAAGTGGATGCATCTGAGCTAGGTAAGTTACAGGGGGTGTGAATTTCCCACTTCCCATACTCCCACTTCCCGCCTGTTCCAGTGTGGTTCCTTGGGGGGGGGACTCCCATATATCGCCTATTTAACACAGGGATGCCACCCAATAGGAATATGGGTTTTCGACTTTCGACCTAGATTCATAAACAGGGTATGGGTTTTTGACTTGACCCTGTCATGGGTGTGCTTCAGTTACCAGGAAATATTTTCCCAAAACATTTTCTGCAGGCCCAGCTGCCGTCCAACCTTGCGTCCGACAAAAACGATATCAATGTCAACAACTGATCACTGTACCCTGTTAGATTCATGTCATAACAGGGTAGGGGAAGTGTGAAATTTCTGTCGTAAACACGGTCAGGGTTTGACAACCTGGGCAGCACACCCCTACTCAAACTTGGGTCCCCCAACCCCCCTCCAGGTGTGGTTTCCGCTTCTTTGTGCTTATTTCTGTTACAAAATATTATGCAATGATGCCAAATTTTTTCATATTTCTCGTGGTTACAAGAACCTTGGAAATCCCGCTTCCCACAGGGTTCCAGATAAGTTTAAACGAAAGGTGTCAATGAGGAATTGTAATGGGTCACCATCAATAGATATGGACCTCACAAAATCATAGATGACGTTTCTATTAATTTGTTGGGTCGGGTAGCTGCCCTTGTCAGGTTTTTTTACCCGAGACCCTCAATCTTATTTGGAAACACTGTTCCCACCCTCTCTTCTCTCACCTCCCATAGACTTCCCGTTCCGGGGGGGGGGGACTCCCATATAAAAGATACAGGAATAAGTCTAACGGTAATCATTTTAGATTTTAAACACCCCTAAGCGGTACATTGTACCAAACCACAAATTTTAACCCCTAAAAGGTACGACGATCACCCCCGTCACTTTAATATGGGATTCCCCCCCCCCCCCCACCCCGGGCTCCCCACCTCCTTTACTCCCGTGTTTCCTTCCCCCTCCCCCCAACAATGTATTGATATTGTTCGGAGAAATTACATGCTGAGCACTCTTGGGTCAAACTAACATCAATTTACAAATTGCCAACTACAGGTACGACATTTGCTCTTCTCGGTTCCCTGGAAGTGCTGGAGACGCTTATAGCTTCCATCATCTTCAACAATATTTACAGTGCTACAGTGGAATGGCTTCCAGGATTTTCTTACTTTTTGATGTCAGGGATGTGTATTATTCCCATCTTCTTGCTTGTGTGAGTCATAATGTGTGTATCAATATTATTAAAGCTCCCGTCTCCTCAACCATTCAAGAACTACATGTACATGTACTAGGAGACATGTTACTTAGTTGGACAGTTGTGGTCTCCCCATGCCCCTCTCGATGTTGGTTTGCAAGATTGGATAGCGTAATAGCAATAAACAACATTGAGAGGAGGGAAGGGGCAACAGGAATGAAAATATGAGCATTATATAACATGTCCTAACTAAATCCTAACTATACATGTACAGTAATTGTTGTAACATTTTTCTTATTCCGCCTCAACCTCCTTTTAACATCCTGCATAGTTTGTAAACTAATAGGATTATTAAATATACATTTATAGGTATCTTGTCTCGGATTGTAGCTAGGGAATTAAACTCGAATCAACAGACAAAGGCACTCAATTCATCCCATGAAAGACATCTGAAGTTTGACACACACAATAAATATCATACATTAGTACATTCCTGGTCAAAAGTTTTTTGGGGACCCTTCCCTCTCCCCCCCCCCCCCCCCCCCCCAATCCAACAACAAATAAATATTGTTTTTGAGGAAAATTGAATAATGACTTGTCACTTCAAAAGACCTTTGGCCATGGTTGTAGCTTAGTAGGTATAGTTGTAAGCAAAAAATGTGTTTTTTGTTGTCTGTTGAATGATTACTAACATTAACCTTGGTGTTGTTTTGTTGATATAGATGGTTGTATGTGTTAGAAAGACGCAGCAATCCATATGAGGCAATGAACACAGTTGTTCAATCTCCAGATACGGAAAGTTTCTTTAAATAATGAGGAGGGACTTGCCGACCCACCATTCACAGGATCACAATATGGAAGCCCAAGGCACAACTGATTGAGATTGCGACTGACAATGGCTGAAGCACTAATCCTGATTCAGTAATCAAGGCTGATGAAATCTAGAAGGGTTTTTATTTTATCGCATTTCTGCCTATGCAATGGAAACTGTAAAAACGTTCTATGAACTCAATTTAGACCGTTCACAGTCCCTCTATTTTTTGCGCTGAAATCGTCACGCTGTCACGATCGATCGTGGAGCCGCCATCTTGGATTATTTGGTGGAGCGAAATCTGGGGATAGGACAAAACTCACCAAATAAACCAAGATGGCGGCTCCACGATCGATCGTGACAGCACAACGATTTCAGCGCAAAAAATAGAGGGACTGTGAACAGTCTAAACTCAAGTGAACTGGTAGTAATATATAATAATATAAAGAATGAGTGGCCATGTTGAATCAGTTTAACATGCTTGAGCTGAGGACAAGAGTTTTTACATCTGATTCAACACAAACACAAATTCTGTGTATGACTAAAATAAAGATAAACATTGACAATACCATCAAAGGAGTACTGTCAATCATACATGTCATACCTTATATGGAAGTGTTCGATTTTACCGCCAGTAAACACCTTCCATAAAAGGTATGACATGTATGATTGATGGAAATCTTTTGCAAACCGCTCAGAGCAGTTTTGAGTAAAATTGATGGTAATTGTAATTCTTAAACTACAGTAAGCAAAAGTGTGAGATGGTAATGGTTATTGTAAATTATAATAATTATATAGCACATTTTCCAGATATGTTCAAATGTGCTTTACAATTCAACTCAGACGTGAGGTCGGACATCAGCTTGTAAATACGCCTGTGGCAGCCGCTATCAGTCCATTCATGATCTCACCCCACCCACCCAACCATGAGTACATGGGAACAGGCCGGACCACAATGCCAGGGACTACATGTACGTCCCATAGTCTTTTCAAACAGGGATGTGGGTTCTTTAACATCCCCTACTACTAGTATGAGAAGGTGTAGGAGACAAGGCCAACGGCTTAACATCACCACCCAAAGACGCGATCATCTGAACTGAGACAAGGTATTTTAAGCACAGCTAGCATGATCTTACCAGTTATTTTAAGACCCTGGTTTGTTGTCTGGCCCGGATTTGAACCCACAACCTCCCACTCTGCAGTCTGGTGCCCTACCAACTAAGCTAAGCAGGCAGCGGTACTATTATTATAACAGTCTCGAACCAGTATCAATAGACAGCTGGAATATAGAATTATAGCCAATATTTTTTATTAGTATTGCCTAAAATATGTATAATATAATTAATTTATAGTGTTATAAGAAAAATAAAAATTAGGGTCAAGCAGGAAAACACTTGATGTACAAGCCCCGATTCTGTAGTACATGTATTAAAACATGGCAGTGACTTTCAATAAAAACAAGTGTTTGCTAAAAAAATATTTTTATTTCAATGAACTTTTTTGTGTCACCTAAAGACTTCATTCATGTAAAATCTAAAAGTATTAGGAAGCTGCTAGTATTGAAAGTAACAGCCTCTCTACTTTGGGGATTCTATGTTGTTATATGCATGACGTGTCCACAGGTTTCATCAATATTTTGAACAGGAGGGCTAGAGTTACCTGGGATCAGGCAAATTTTTCCACGCTCGATTATAATTCTTTCATGGGTTGCACACAACCAACTAAAGATAATAAGAGCACTGAAAACGTCACCTGATCGCAGGTTAGGGCCAGAGGTACTACTAGGCAGGCACTCAATTGATATTTTTATTTAATAAATAGAATAAGTTAGGCACAATAAATAATTATTGTGTTCACAGTAAGACAATTTCCCTGGTATCTTTTGAAAACCTCTAGCCATCAAACATTATCTCATGTACATGTAGCCTACCTCCTGGTTTTGATCCGCCGCATCAAAACTACTTGTGTGTGAAATCTTTAGACTGTTCACAGCCTCTCTATTTTCTCAGATCATTATAGTGCTCGCTTCCGCTCTCTCGCGCTTCGCGCTCACTGTTAGTGTCGAGAAAAGAGGGGCTGTGAACAGTCTATGAAATCTTTTAATCAAACAAATCTGAGAAGTCATTGCTTTCATCATAAACTTGGAAACAGTGTGGAAAGTTTGCGCAAGGAAACCAGAAAGGAACTACTCTGCTATCCAGCTGGGAGTGCCATTTATTCTTTCTTGTTTTAAGGTGTTGGGCCAAGGCATCTGAAAAGTTTGTCAAAAGCTCACCGTGATCGACGTTTGGTAAAGGTGATGTCTCCTCTGGGTCTGTCTCTACATTGAACAACAGAGGAGGCTCAAGATGCCGAGGTCCTCTGTCATCTGAACAGAGAAGAAAATACCAGCAAATTAAATGTTGCCTTTTCAAATGTTGTAGAGTGTTTGATGTCAGTGATAATTTAATGTGATAATTGTCCAGTAGGTGTGCTAGATGACCTATTTGACCGATCAGTGTAACAGATAGCCTGATTCTCAGACAGTCCAAGATGCTCGCTCGGGAGAGAAGGAGTGAGACCAAGCGACTCGGACCATCTGAGAATCAGGCTATGTAACAGAAAAATTCTTGGTGGATTATACAGTGGAACCTCCATTAAGGGGACACCCTCGTGACAAGGAGAAGTGTCCCCTTAATGGAGCTGACTGAGCTTTTGTTCGGGCCAAAATAAAGTGGCAGTAATATTAACGAGTAATATTAATATTAACGATATTTTGCTCGAAAAAGGGGAAATTTTTAAGGGCCAGGTGTGAAATTTGAAAATCGTATATTTTGTATTTTGGTCTGAAAACCCCCACCACGGTAGGGATGGGGTGCGCTCGCCTCCAGGCTTCGCGCAACCCACTTTCGCTCGAAGTTTTCTTTTCACCCCATCCCCACCGTGGAGCCTATTCATAGGCCTAAGTATACTGTTGTATAAAGAGACCAGTAAGATGTTTTGTATCATTGAAAAATAACAAGTTGCTGGAATGGAAACCTAGATCACATGACCCCCAGGGGTAAAGGGCCTATATTTGTGATGGTTACCTTTAATTCCTGTATATACAACTTTGTAAGGACCAGATGTCACAGCAGCAGGCTTGGTAACCTCCACATAATGGAAAATATGTTTGTGTTTGGATTCCTCTGAAGAGTTGAACATCACGGGTAACAAACTTTTGCCGTCTGAAGGTAATGCACTGGCGCTATAATTCAGTAACTCTAACACGGTTGGCATGATGTCCATTATTGTCACAGGGCTCCTGATAACCTGTCCTTCTGTTACTACTCCTTTCCATCTTATCACGGCTGGCACACGAATGGTTCGTTCCCAAATATAATTTTTGCTGCCATCTATTGAAACAAGCATGAAACATGATTGTATAATTTAGTTTCCGGATATGGTAGGAAAAAAAGAAATCTGACTGACCGACTTGGTGAGAATTAAAGGATTACCTTATTATAGGAAATTAACGCTCCATGAAATTAACGCGAATTTTAAAAATTTGCGTTAATTTAAGTCGCGTTAATTTTTGTGAGCGTTAATTTCCGCGACATTAATTAAGTGGAGCGTTAATTTCCGCGACCTTAATTTCCATTATTATAGCCCCAAATTTGTGGATCTTGTACAGACATATTTGACGCTTGGAAACAATAGCTTTCTCTTTTCTGCACAGTGTATCTCAATCTTTTACAATGTAAAAACGTAAAAAAGCAATAAAACAATATTTCCAGTTCACCCTCGCTTTCAGAAGAGCAGTTCTCGACATCTGAGTTCCTGTATTTCGGCCAATATCTTTGTTTCTCTGTGCTAATCGCGTTAATTTCTTTCATTTTGAAATTTTACCTTCTCTTTCGCGTTAATTTCCTTTATTCGGAAGTCATTTTCCCTCCAATTCGCGTTAATTTAAGTCGCGTTAATTTCAAATACCTTAATTAACACAAGCGTTAATTTCCTATAATAAGGTACGTAACTCCCGAGTTCATAGTGATGTACAGTATTTGTGCATGTGAACAGTCATGCACTATGTGACAAGCGTTTTCTATCGGGGAAAAAACATGAAATGTCAGCCTAAAAAACTCAGCCTGAATGTAATAATATTGATGTTTTATAGAATCAAATCTGAAAGGTTTTCCGGGGGACCATGCACACGGCCCGGGGTGGGGACTCCGATATAAAAATGACGGGGGTGATCATCGTACCTTTTAGGGGTGAAATTTCGTGGTTTGGAACCGCTTAGGGTGTTAAAATCTAAAATGAACGGCGTTAGACTTATCCTGGTACCTTTTAGGGTACTGAAGCCAAAAAAAATTAGGACACAGTTGGAAAACGGCCCTATTTTGTCCTAGATCTGTGCTTGAGGGGGTCACTAAGTTCAAGTGGGAATTCCTTTCCCATAAAAAACCCAGATGTTTCAGTCTTACCTCTTAAGACATCTCTTTCTTCATCGTCATCCACACTACAACTATCACAAGATTCGTCAACATGATGTCCAGTGGCCGATGTAAACAGAACTAAGGTGTTATTATCAGCATTGCGTTCCCGCAATGTTCTCAATATCCTTCCAATGCTCCAGTCTATTTCTTCCAGAGCATCAGAGTATGTGCTTGTATTTTGGTTTGAATTAGAAAAGAGCCGTGATGCAAATACTGGCTGATTTAGGTTCATGAAACTGACAAATAAAAAGAACGGTTTGCTCGAAATGGACGATGTTTCCAAGAAGTGCACAGCACTCCTTGTAAACCGCAAGGTCATGTTTTCTGTAGTGTAGGGTTGTTCGACGATACTACTGTTTCTGTACAGAACACAACTTCTAACTTGAATGAAATCCATGGTGAAGTGAATCACATCATGCAGTATACTGCTGTACAAGATGAAAGCTATGACAACTATGAAAACAGTGATAATGTTCCCAAGTCCATTATTAATAAACCAACCAACCAAAGCAACACAGGGAAGAATGTAAAACAACGGACTGAAAAAGGCGTACACTGATTGCCAAGTGTATTGTGAATTGGATGTTGTCTTGTAGCTTTCCATACACTGGTGTTTTGTGCGCAGATGGAACCCCATACCAAGAGTCAAACCCGTGACTAAGAGGTAAGTAGTGGCCATTTCTACCGACCCCCAAACCCCATAAGCCAACAAAACTTGTGGAGTAACCTTTCGCCTTTAAAACCTCCGCCAGAGTTATTTCGTTGTGCTGTAAGCCTCCAGAAGATGCAATAGACGGTATTTCCTTGAAAGAAAGAAACCTGCTTTTGATCATTCCAGTACGAGATGGTAATAATCCCGTTAATAAAGAGGCGAGGGATGAAACTCTTGAAGATTGAGAGTACCATCTTGAAAAAGCGACACCTTCTTCCATCAAACGATCGATATTCGGAGTTTGGTGTGATTCATTGTTATAAATACTTAAATCTCCAATAGAGAGATTTTCAGTCATAAAGATGACTATATTAGGACTTCCATGAAGTGAGATGTTGAGGGAAAAACAACGGCAAAACAACTGCAACAGAATTAGGACATTTGCAAGTTCGGCCGCCATATTGAATTTTTGACGTACTCCACTGTACCCAATGCATTACTATCGCTGGCTCACATAAGTTCCAGGTTTCCCCCGGCCAAAAAGCGCCGCCCTGGCATTTCGACGTTTCGTATCAAACAATTTGTAACCAGTTGAAATTAAAATATATTAAAAATACTTTGTGTTGTTTTTACCCAGTCAGCATCCTGGTTGTAATTTTGACAGGGGATTTTTCCCCCGGGGTGGGGGTAATGGGGACCTGGGGGGGGGGGGGGGCTTCTAATATGAAAGGGGCCTCTGGGGGCGAGAATGTGGTCTACACCGATCATAACATTTCTTCACAACCATCTTTATCCTCATTAAGTCACTATAGCCCTTATTTTTGTATGTACGTCTGTTTCAGAATGGTATTATATCGTTTAGGGGTCAAATAAAGCTTGAGCCACGCCCAGATTGGTCTCCTTTAGGGGTTTCATTTAAATTCTCCGACGAACATCCCCACCCCTTTCACATGGGAGTCCCCCCCCCCCCCCCCCCCCCCCCCCGTTGGGAGATTTTTCCCGCGCTTGCCACCGACGATGCGAGTGCTTTCATGTGTTATGCGATGGAAGATTCTCGTTCCCAGAGCCTACTGGTCTGCGTCAGGAAGCGAAGGCTCTGGGTACGGGATTGGTAGCAGGAAGTTGCGGACTTGGGCGCGATGACTTGCCATCACTTTGAGCGAGATGAAATTTGAGCGCAAGTAGACGCAAGTTTTTCACCGTTTGGCCACCCAACGCAAGTCAACGCAAGTTTTGTTGTTTACTTATTGAAATACAACGCGTGCAGGGCTAGGGGCATATCGCAACTTGCGTCATACTTGCGTACATTTGCGAGTAAACTTGCGACTCCGTTTGGCCACCCAACGCAAGTCTGTACACAAGTTCATATTTCAAAACAACTACTTGCGTCTCAGAGCTTATATTACGTCACTGCATGAACTATAATTAGTAACAATTAGGATCTCCTGTCTAAACCATTGACCCTTAAAAATGTAATGGGTGGGCATGAATTACTGAAGCAAAAACGTGTATTGAGCGTAAAACGACTCACACGCTCCAAATTAGTCACGGAGTTAAGTATTGGTTGAATACTGTCGAAAATAAAATGATTTCATGTTGAACTGAAAAAAATTGATAATAAAAACCGCCCGTTGATTAATCCTTGCACTTGTTAAAACCAATTTTTGTCATGTAGTTTTCACGTCGCCTTGGGCAATTAAGATCTTTCTCTTAAATCAGTTATATTGAAGGGGTAAAACAAAGGCTGATATATGTATAGTTCCGGTACCAGTTCTAATATAAGAAAGGATGAATATCAAGTTGTCGAGTAGGCACGTACCACATTTTAAAACGGAAAATTAAAAACATCAAAATCAATTTTTTTAAATTTGGCGTTTTCTTTTTTCCTTTTAATTTTTTTCTCCATCTGTCTGAGCAATAAATAAACACATCAAGTTAAATTAGTGACGTATATGTCTCATTTGATATCTCCGTATGTTATGGACACAAATGGAAACTATAAATAATTTATCTGTTAATACACTAGTCAGTTCTAGACCCCCGTGAGTTGAGCGCGAGAACGTGAGCTGGCAAAAACAAAAGTAAACAATATTCCCTCAGAATGGTTTGTTCGTTGATTTAAATTCATTCCCGATGACGGAATTCCGAATAAAGCGACAGAGGTAACATTCGTGCGTATAATATTTTAGTGAAGCACGAACCCGTTTGTTTTACGACGCGTAAAAACCACAGAACTGATGAATTCTAGGCGGGTTATAATAATTTATCTGTGTTTTGGAGTTCCTAGCTTGTGTTTAACTTTTCTTTTGTTCAACTCTCCGTCCATAGAAACCGGAAAAAAGGCTATCCGAAGAGCAAGTAGCTGGTAAGTTTTCCAAGTAATAGCATTTTGTTGTTGATTCGGGAGGCTTTGGTCACCAGCAAAAAATAATGGCTTAGCATATTTTAAAATCCGCCAATGTTGTCATGAACGTAACTGTGGTTCGATCCGTGTATGCGGCGGGAAACCCAACATATTGCGAATAATACAAATCTGAATGTAATGCAAAACGTTTGTGGCATTAATAGCATTTTTTTGTGTTTAATTCTAAGAGAGAGCGTTGTCTACAACGAACGAATCGCCGCCTTATGACTTTCAGCCTCCATTTGTCTTCAAAACGCGAAGCAGAAGTTTGACCATTATGCAATAATAGAAACTGAAAGATCTAAGCTCATTTCCGATCGCTACTACGTAAAGCAGCGGCGATTGGGAGTTAAACTTGGCGGTTTTCTTTTAATTTGGGATAACGCTCAAAAATGGAATAAGGTATTTGACTGGGAAATGTTCAAACTGCTTAGTTCATGGGCGACTGAATTGTATGCAAAACATCTTAGATTGGGAGTGCTGTGTTTATCGAAACAATGACACGGCCGCACCTGCCAGCCAGCTTTTACGCAGTTGAGTGTACGTAAAGAGAGAGTATCTACGCATATTGAATTATTCAGTGGACCAGCCTTCACAAACCAGTGAAAAAAATAGATCGATTTCCGACGCGCGGTTTAAATTTATCCATACCCCGAAAACCGAACAACATCAACTGTGTAGCCAGTTTTCGAGTTAAACTGCGACAGTCATATACAATATCTATGTTTTAAAATTTAGAATAAAAATCCAAATTAGCGTGCTAATTCTTAGTATGATGTAAACAAAGCCATTAGCACTGATCTATAGATGGTGTGATAGTTGAAGTAAATTAAGGTATGGTTTATTCTCGGCGCTGGGCTCAACCATAAATCATCTTTCGCGGTAGATTCTTTTATTCTCACGCAGAGCGCGCATCGCAACGTGGTTTAATATCGCTATATTTTAAAATATATACTGAAGTCTCTGATATTGATCAACATTTATCTACTCAGTCTCAGAAAAGTTGAAAACTTTCTCGTAAAATGGCCGCGCTGAACACGAAGCATATTTTCTTTTAGGGGGATTCAAACAGGTTTCACTAAACATGGCCGCTTCTATAATCGTTACGATCCATCACTGAACATTTTTTCAGCCATTGCTTTATTCGCCGCCGTTTGCCGGGCACTGTGATAATCGCAGTTTCATAAAAAGTAGAATGCCTTGTATTCGGGCAAAAGAAATGAAGCAATTTGTATTACGATCACGTTACACCGCAAGACGCCCGCAAGTTTCACTTCAAGTGTCGACCGAGGCCTCGTGCTTTGAGCTAATGAATATTTACTGAAATTAGTCGTTCATGTCTATGTTCATGTTAGCTATTATAGCTGTTATAGTCAAAATAGTGGCTTTGTTTCCTTGGTTATGGCACAGTTGCATAGTAACGCGAATTTTACTGGCGTTTTATTTTACAAAGTACATACAGCTCTAAGCTGAAAACATTTCACTGCAGTGAGTGACGGGTCAGTTTTGAGCCTTACTAACCGCACATGGAGTCAGACACTTGAGTTTGAGCTCACACATTCGCTACAAGTAGGACTGGTAACTCTTAGTGATTGTTTCACCTCGCGGAAAATAATTTATGTTTTCTTTTTAGTTATTTAGCACAATAGAGTAAAAGTGGCTATTGATTATAGTTTTCTAAAGAAATTTGTAAATATCAACACTTTTTAATGGCATGAGCGATCGTCCTAACAATTTCTTGCCGCCCACATTGAGCAAAATGTTTGATTTTCAACACAGTTGGACTTAATTGAATCAGTTTTGTTGGTCTGAAAATGTTTTGCATCAGAGCACTATACTGAAAATGTGGGTCAGTTGATTTTCTGTGGAGATATTCTGAATAGATGAATGAGTGACTTTGTACAGCACTAAGTTTATACTAGTAACTTCCCCTTAGGCTGCGTTTCGCTCGTCGGCTCGCGCATGACCAAATGTGAGCCTGCTCGCAGAAATTTCAATGAAATTTTAAGAAGTTTAAAGAAGAAATAAAATTATTTTTGGAACACCAACAGACAGTTGATACCCACGCGGGTGCTCTTGCGTGGTTATCAACTGTCTGTTCGTGTCAATCTACTAATTTTTAACTTCAAATTCTAATTTTAAAACTACATCAAATCTTCAATATTTCTCATTTCCCTAAATTTTACAATTCCTTTGAGAAAAACTATTTCCTTCCAAACATATCCAAAAATCACCCAAACATTTACAAAACACCCCATAACATAGATTCATGGGATGAGCATAGAGTTTTTGGATTGCTTGAAACGTGAACGAGATATTTCCATTTAACCCATGTTAAGTCGCGGAAAAATGGCATTTAGGTTAAGTCCCACCTTAATTAATACCTCAGTATTCTCACCGTTTATTATCGCGAGTATTAATTTACGCGATTTAGAAAGAAAAAAAACGGAAAATAATGGCGATATTTTCGTAAAATCTTAAGCTTTTGAGCCCTTATTTTCTCTGAAATCGCGAAAATAAAGCCTCGCTAAATACGGATCTACGCGCGAAAATTACTGAGTGAGAATAAGGTAGTTCCCGGGTAACTTTATACAGCACACGAAGAAGTTAAATTTGCGCATTTAATTATTAACATTAGTTTGTCTCAGTGCCGATCTTTTGATCGAAGGTCGCCTATATATAGTAGTCAAGGTCGTCTTTTCTAGGCTCAGTTAGTTGTTATCACCTGTTTGTTAAGTGGTTATGATCGAGTGTTCTTGTCGACCTTGGCTTGGGGCCTTAGTGAAATGCAAAATCACCTTTAAATTGAAGAAAGCTTCAACAGAATAGTTTTCTAAGGTAGAAAAACACCAAAGAGGTGATAATAAACCAAACAGGAACAAGGATGGTCGAGGATGGAGAAGATTAAGATGGATTGCGAACGGCAAACTTGAAAAAAAACTGGCCAATTAATTTTTTCAAGATGCACCATCCGTGACGTAGCTCCTTTTAAAATATGGTTTTATTCTCTTTGAAGTACCTCCCTTATTACTCGTTGTTAGTCGTTGGATAGTCGATATTTGCTTGTTTAATCCTCATTTCTAAGTATGAATTGGCTTGTAGGGTTTGTTCCTTCTTTCGGAACCTCCCCTGATTCTCACGACTCGAGAAACAAAACATGTATATTCTTTGTTTTCATCTGACGTCATCAATATTCTAAAAAACTAAACTGTTAATCTTACATAGCTTTTCTTTATATATCTGCTAGACATGAAAATCATTAATCTTTATGCAAAGTTTGGTATCGATCCAGTGATTAGTTTTGGAAATAAAGCGATTTGAAATTTGTGATGTCCCGGATGAACGTGTTTCTGAACTGTCACAAAAACGGATATTTTTATGTCATTTTTACATTTTCAGACGTGATAATAATTCAGAAGTGATGTCTAAACAGATTTCACGTGAAAGCTAATGATATTGATGGTAGAATCTACTTTACTTCTTATACAATTTCATGGCGGCCATATTTGTGTCCCTCTGAAGGACACAAACATGGCGGCGGCATACTAAATACTATAATTTTCAGAAAATTAGTTTGGTAATAACGCGGTTATGAAAACGCTACAAAGCTATAATTTGGACAAAACGTTTCTTTCTGCAAGTTCTTTTACCTGTTAATTTTCTGATGTTGTTTATGCAAGCGGCAAACAGTAGTGTTTGTAATGTTGGTGAAAACCACCAATAGTTAATTTTGGCATATATCTATGAGCATTCAAATTTGTGGTCACACGATCATACGAAGCTAGTAGTTTAAGCCGGAATTGTTGCAAGAGAATACACAGTAAAAACCCGCAAGTAAGAACCTGCATTTTCCCAAGTTAGCCTAAACAGGTTCTTACATAAATGGTAATTAGCACAAATTTAGGCTATTTAGGTTCTTAAATAGGTTCTTATTTTCTGAAGAAAAAAATTACATTGTAGCTAATAGAATTTAGTGGTATTCAGCCTATTCCTTATATAAAATCTGCATACCAAGTAAGTATTTATGTAAAAATGACTGACTGTGTCTCCAAAGAGGATCCAAAATGTTGACCTATCTTATTTGCCCAAGTGTACACATTTTTTTATATAGATTTTAGAAAATAAGAACCTGTTTCAAATTTTAGGCTAAACAGGTTCTTGTATAGAGGGGGTCTAACTGGCAAATTTTAGCCTAACAGGTTCTTAAAAACTAGGTTCTTACTTACGGGTTTTTACTGTATCAGAGTTACTCGTATACACCTATTTCAATTAACGTTGTCGGATAAAAATCGGATAAAAGCGTAAAGCCTACAAGACAAGACCAAATGGTAGTCTGGGTATTCATTAGAATTTGCATATCGCTGGAAAAGAAATCTACACGTTTTTATTTCGCACGTAAAGTATTTGGTTTGCCCCTTATTATATAATTTGTTTTTCCATGTTTTTTTCACTAGCTGATTTTGCTAAAATTTAGTTTGGCTAAAAGCAGCTTACTTCTACAGGTTTAAAACAAAAAGGAAACGTTATAAATAACGTTTTACATGTTACTTCTCATTAGTATTCGGTGCGTGCAGCAGTTTTCTACTTTTACCCATGCTACCTTTCGGTCTTGTCTTGCGGGCTTTGCGGGCTTTTAAAAACATTTCTATCCGACAACGTTAATTGAAATAGGTGTATAAGATTTAAATCCACACAGCCAGTGCTCATATTAGCGGATGGAACCAACGCTTCATCAAATTGTCAAAACAGGCCGGGCACAGATCCGCCCAACTCTTTTCAATGAGTGTTGCATGAGACACGCATGTGTAGAAGACAACAGCAACGTCTGATACTGAACGACGTCCCCGCCCAATACGCGATCATTTGAACCTAGTCACGTTTTCTCCGTTTCAGTAAAGAACCTCCGGAGAAGGCATCAGTAATCTTACCATACAAGTTAGCAGCATGAGCCCCGTAAATAATTACTTACTAGCACACATTGAATAAATGATGTTAGTTATGACCCGTTACTAAGCGAGTTAAACAACCTGAACGCCCGCGTGTTGCGTTGTTTCTGTTTTGAATTTTGATCGGAAATAAACCTAGTGGATATTTGCCAGGTTATCTACTATCTTTCCAGGCTATTTCAACCAAGGCAAAGCACAAACTGCCCATAAGCTCGCAATTACATCATTTTAAAGTAAAATATGAAGGAAGTTGTATTCGATTGCATCGTCTGAGCCTGAAACTGAGTCCAAACGACACGCCATGAAGCGTGTGCAAAGCCGAGCCACTTCTTTGATTAATTCCCACTTTTGTTAAGTTAAAAATGTTGATGTTTTTGCACCATAAACACCACTGAATGACTGACTGGTTGTTTTCCTAAAGACATTCCTAGAACAGTGTCAAGACAAATCATGAAGACACTTTGTTTGCGTGAAAATCCTTTTACTCAAGTAATTACTTTCCACCACACATCGCGCGAAGCCTTATATTTTTTAACCAACACTGAACGGGACAACATAAATTGGAACCTTGATAATCGGACGTGATTTGTTTATTTTAGTTCCATAGCATCATAGCCCAAGCTATTGAATTTTTAACGAAATTGGTATCAATTTGATTGAAAGGAATTATTTCAATTAATAACATGGAATTTGAGGCGTTTTAAAGAAGGCGACCATGCCACAAACAACGTGGTCTAGTTAATTCGCTCGCCATTTTTACAAGACGCGACACGATGAGTAAAACGTCCAGCAAAGCTTCAGTTCAAAAAGGAACAAAACCCGCCACAGATTTCTGGTAAGGTTTACAAACTAGCCACTATTAAGAATTTATATTCAAATTTTGATTAAATCGATGATTGTCATGATTCAAATTTTTTTACTGTGTGTAAATCAAAAGATCGAATTGAGTTCGCATTGACACTTTGGCACAAAAAACTGAAAATCTTTCTCTAATTTTGAGAAAAAGCTAGCTCTTTTATCTGTTTTATCCTACTTTAAAAGCTCATAGAACTTGAATCGGCTACAAAACTAAACAATGGCTTTTCTAACAAAGTCTACATTTTTCAAATCAATTTTTCAGATTCTTTTCAGTACTAATCAATAAACAAGTACCATACATTTTTTCTGCACCGAGACACTCTGACAGTGACGGAAAATTCCACAAAAAATTTGCGTTTGCAGATTCCGCTGACAAAGCTATTTCTGAAACAGAAAGGGAAGAAGTCATGCACTTCGAAAACTGTAGACAACTTTTCCACCGTGATTTACTAGAATCGGTTTCTTTCGCAACAGAGAATTCGAATAAGCATCATTCCAAAACTGTATTCCTTCTTGTATGTTTGCCACAACATTTTATGAAATAAACAAGATACTACGCGCGCTCTGATTGGCTCAAAACCATTTACCATATAGAAAATTGTTTCGTGCTTTTATTTCATGAAAACAATAGAAAACGTTTTCCGTGTTTCCATAGAGTTATGGTAACACTCCTGAAAGTTTGGGAGAACTCGAAATTGCTGTGGAAACACTCGCCTGCGGCTTGTGTTTCCACAGCATTTCTCGTTCTTCCAAACTTCACTCGTGTTACCATAACCGGCTATGGAAACACGGAAAACGTTTTCTATTTGGTATATAGAACATGAAAAACGTTTCATAGTTCGTGGCGTTTAATGATTTTCAACCAATCAAAGCGAACGCAATAGCTTGGTAATTTTATTGATCACAGCTATCAGATATTTGAGGAGCGGGAGATATTGCACAATCATTTGGGGCACGCCCAATGCCATTCTGACATGTCCTGGCTGGGATCTGGGTACAAGTTTGTTGTGCTGCGGTAGTTTCGCTGTCGTATATGAGTCTAGTTGTTTATTCTTATCTAGATTTTCTTAAAATCCTATTCATTTACTTTTTGATTGAGTTTTTATCGTCGCTCGACGAGGCGACAAAGGTCGACTTTTGGCAAGTCTAGTTCTCGCCTTGCTCCGAAATATTTTTTGTTTTAATATTGTTTGTATTTACACAAATGAAACTAGCATAATCAGAGCTGTAGAGTGATTTTCAACTGAGTGTCGTAAAACCAAAACCAAAACCAAAGCAATTGCAATGGCCAATCTCAAGAAACGTAAACAACAAAATGAACCAATGAGAACTCGAAGCTAATACACGTAACCAGCGCCAAGCTGGTTTTGGTATTGCATCTGATTGGTTGAGAAGGTGGCGCGATTTTTTTAAACCAATCATAACGCGTAGTCAAGCAAAACCAAAGTAAATCAGCGATTACTTTCGCCACTCAATTGAAAACCGCTCTAATATTGTTTGTATTTACACAAATAAAGCTAGCAGAATTAGGGCTGACTTGGAGAACTTTTTCTCTTCCTGTCTCTTCTCAATAGAGCTCCGAGAGGCGTTCTCCTTGTTCGACAAAGATGGCGGTGGATCAATCTCGTCATCCGAGCTTGCCGCTGTCATGAGATCTTTGGGCCAAAATCCAACAGAGGACGAACTTAAGGAGATGATAGCTGATGTAGATGAAGACGGTCTGTTTGATCTTACTATTTTTTTTGAATTTATAAATTGATTTAAAGCGAATAACTGAGTAGTTGGAAAACTATTAACAAAAAGAGGCACACTACACTGACTCTGCGGTATGGCCATAACCTTAAACATGCGCACAGCCATTTCACCCGGTCAGTGGCAACCATGGACAGCTGTTTCGGCCTTGTTGGGCCTCAAGTTGGCATAGCCGTCGGACACGCCGTCGGACACGCCGTCGGACACGCCGTCGCCGTCGGACACGCCGTCGGACACCTTACGACCCGAAAGCCCTGTAGAAGATGTTCTTTACTGCCGAGGCGGATGCAAAACACCGATTTAAAGCGCCAGCTCCACACTAGCCATGTGGTAGCTGTTGGCTAGGGACTGCCCTTGGTAAAGGCAAAACCGCGGAGTTGGTGTAGTGTGTCTCTTTCTGTTTGTAGTTTAACTTAGTAATTGTCCGAAGAATTTGAGATTCTTATTATCCAAACACAAAAATCATAGAATCAACGAAAATGTTGCTATAATTTTTGATAGGACAATAGCAATCGGAAATTCTTCGGGAATGTTACGGTGATAACTGTTTTACTGCAATTCTGGACAATGCTATTTATATTTTTGCTTTGACAGGAAATGGTGAGATAGACTTTGAAGAGTTTCTTCAAATGATGTCCAAGAAAATTACTACGTATGACACAGAAGAAGAAATCAAGGATGCGTTCAAGATTTTTGACAAGGATGGCAATGGGCTGATTAGCGCGCACGAGTTAAGACAAATTATGATGAACCTCGGCGAGAAACTCACAGATGAGGAAGTTGACGAAATGATGCGAGAGGCTGATCTTAATGGAGATGGACAAATTGACTACGATGGTAAAATAAATCTGCTGAACTTTGCTTTGGTTTTGCCTACTACGCTCTCAACCTCGTTCCCAGGGTCTCTCTTCTTCCCGCCAAAAGCACGACGCTTTTAGCGGGAAGAAGAGAGACCCTGGGAACGAGGTTGCTACGCTCTATGATTGGTTTAAAAAATTCGCGCTACCTTCTCAACCAATCAGATGCAAAACTAAAACCAATCCTGACTTGGTCGCACGCGTTTTCCCGCGCTTGGCGCCGGTTACATGTATTTGCTTCGAGTTAAAGTAAAATGTGCTTACTGCTTGTCTCTGTTCTTCATTCCACACAGAATTCCGATTTCTAATGACGAAGTAAAGAAGCTTCTGAGATAAAAATCCTTGCTTAAGGTGTAACCATTTTCAACGCTTGGCGGCAATTATTGCACTTGTCCAAAGCCGTACCTACCGTCACTTATCAGGAAGGTAACAAAATTGCTGACACAGTTTTACAAGCGTTTGTTAAGAAGGCGAGGCAGTTTGTTGTAAAGAAAGACAATTTATTCCTCGCGATCCAAATAGAAAGGCTTCCAGTGACATTGTCTTGTTGCAAGAAGAATTCTCACTACCTTATTCTGCTGGTCACCGTGTTTACTGTATATGTTAAATGTAGCCACTTGAAATATCAAGGTGTATTTTCTTGTTCACTTCAAATGAAGTATATATTGTGCATGCCATGGTGTGTTTTACTTGCTAGCGGTTTTGGGTTTGTGAGAGGAAACTTTGTTCACATAAAAATAGGAACATTTTAATAAACATATTCGCGGGATAAAATGAATAAAATCAGAGATCTATAATTATAGAGATTTCCATCTAGCACTGTGCGCGGGACATCAGATTCGCGTCTAGGTTATTTTTAGATCATTTTCCCGCGAACCAGTAGCCAATCGCGTTGAATTATTTTAATGCGCGCGCTACGCAAAGCCAGCAACTTTGGCCAAAGAAATGGAAACTTCTAGCTATAGACTCTGATAAAAACTGAAATTTAAATTTTGTTTTTATACTCTGATGATGGCTTTGATGATCGAAAACGTTTAGTATAATTTTTAATAACATTTTTACCTGAAATTGTATTCAGGATCATTTTTATTACATATGATTAAAGGGACACTGTCATGATTTTGGGAAGCTCAGAAACATATCTAGATCATAGGAAGTTGAACAATAATGGTATGATTCTGTAGAATAGCACTCGACAAATGACAGGAACCCATTAGGAAGTGAGGATGACAAACGACAGCGAGGATGGAAATGGATTGCAATATGGATTTTTGAAAAACTGTCAGGATGTCAGTTTTTCAAAGTTTCAAATTTGGCTCGGAAATCTTTGAAATTTTTGCAAACGTTTTGTTGCAGTATGGAATTTCTTGAAGAAATTGCTTTTTATCACTTAGTTAGAGTTTATTAAGTTCTTATTTCATAGATTTAGGGACCATTTCGTGCATTTATAACAGTTTTGAGCAAATACGCCGGGACAGTGTCCCTTTAATTGTGAGTCATTTTGTATGCCTTGTAGATCCTTTCAATTCAATCAAAAGTAGAACGTACGAATAAATAGGATGCAACGGTTTTTACATTTTAAATTAATTTAATAATATATTTCACTGAAATGATTAAGTATACGTACTGACTATATTTTATTTTAAATGGGGGCAGTTATATATAGAAGGGAAGTTATTTACTTTAGTTTTAAATTTTAAATTTGTAGTTTGTTATCTAAAAGTTTATAGCGTATATATGTGATATTAATTGAAAGCATTCATTTTAAAAAGAGCGACTGATAGTCAATTAAATCAGTGTTGTCGAGTCATTCCAGAATCCTTGTAACAGAAACTAGAAATTTTAACCCTTTTACTCCCAGAGTCAAACCTTGAGTCAACAAATGTGGTTGTAACTTTTGAGTCTGTGGGTGAAACCCTAGTGTGTGACCATTCAAATGAAAGCTATCGAGTAGTACTTTCATGTGGTACTGTTTGTTTTTGACAATTTTGCAAAATGAATTTCAAGATTTTTTCCTGAGTTTTGAAGGTGGCACTCTTGGGAGTGAAAGGGTTAACTAGACAGCCCAGGTCTGGGTCAACAGAAAATCAGTCTATCTTGTCGGGTTAGGAGCTGGTTTAGTTTAATATATTGAGGTTAACGCAGGACTCTTTACAGTGAAGAGCGCCCTACCGTTGCCAAGCGACAAAGTTTTCGATTCAAATTTTTGACATCTTTTTGACAACTTTCTGATGGCTTTCGTTTTAACTGGCCAATCAAAATGCAAGAACTATGAGAGGTGGACTTGTCAAGCTCCACGTTCGCGTTCTGACAATTGAAATCTCCGCCTCCCACAATTCTTGCAATTTGATTTGCTAGTTTTAAATGGAAGCCATCAGAAAGTTGTCAAAAATATGTCAAAATTAATCAAAACCGTTGTCAAGTGGCAACGGTAGGGCGCTCTTCGCTGTAAACGCTGTCTAAACTTTGTTTAAATTATCGGCCTGCAATGTTTTAGCACTCGATCATCTGTCGCGAGATGCACATGCGCAGTTTTGTTTTATCTAGCAGCCTTCCCCGGCGTTCAAATCCAAGATGGCGCCCACTCTGACCGAAGAGGATCATGGATGTGTACGCAGGAGAACCAAACGTTTTTGAAGAGTGTACTCCGCTACTTCATGTACCGTAAAAGCTCTATTTAGCCCCCCCTCTCTATGAAGCCCCCTCTCTAATAAGCCCTCCCCTTTGGAAGTCAGATTTGGTAATAAGCCCCCCCCCCCCCCCCCCCCCACCCTTTCCGTCAGGCTGATATAAATGACTTTTTCAGCAATATTTTCTGGCGTTTCAGTCACTTTGTATTGAAACGTGGTCTTTAATTTCAAGAACTATCATTGAATTATGGTATAAATGACGTTGTATTTGTAAGACGGTCACACATAACCCATTTCTTGTTCTGTTTTAGTTAGTGGTATAATAGTAAAGTTTGAAAATTAATGTGAATTAGTCTCGAAAATTTATGATTTGAAATAAGCCCCCCCCTCTCTATTAAGCCCCCCTCTCTAATAAGCCCCCCCTTCTTGAGACCCGAAATTAAATAAGCCCCCCGGGGGCTTAATAGAGCTTTTACGGTATGCCTATTGGCTTACAACTAATCTAGTAATAGTAGAGTGTGAATTGTATTAAAACAGAGGTTTATAACTAGTTAGTTATATACCTCTGTTAAAATATATATTTTGCCGCCGTTATTTTATTATAACTTAGTTAGTTTTAGTTCTTGCCATTATAATTATTAGATATAATTAGTTAGTTCAAGTCTTTGGAAATGCTATTTGTGGAGATAATTAAACTATTCATTCTTGAATTATTAATGACTCTCGACAAGGTCGCCGGATTTTTAAGTTTCTTGAAATCGTCCTGCGTGGTATAAGCAATTTTTGTATAACAATTTAAGTCACTTCAGTAATAATATCATTAAAGTGAAAAGGCTAAACTTTTCCAAAGAGAAAAAACGCGAAGGTCTTCCACCCAATGATCAATCATAGTTATAAAGTTCGATTTTAATACTTACAAATTTTTGAATTAGAGTGTTTTCTTTGGCCCAATTTATACGTCGCGTTTCAATCGCGTTGAATCGAATAAAGTTAAAGTTCCAGAAAACACTCGCTGAAATCGCTTTAAAACAACGTAATAATCACACAAATAGCAAAGTAGAACGCGTTTCTTTCATGGTATATTGCAACGTAGTCGAATCAAGTAATACCAGTGAGATTTCTGCGGCTTGAATTACATTTGACGCGTCTGAAATGCGACGTAAAAATCGGGCCTTACTTTACGGTTACATTGCGAACGGCATTTTTGTGGGATGATTTTTGTTTTATAACACTTCGTAGATGAACATTCCCCAGTTCTGCTGCGTCGCGTGACGTGTTTAGACTAAAGTATTTGATGGATTATAATATTTGCTAACTTCACAGGAGATTAAGGAAATGGGTGAGGCCGAGTTCAGGTGTGGTTTACACATTATATCATAGGAACTAGTTGATTATTAGTCATTATAAATAAAGTGTGTGACCTAAATTATACTGACTCAATATTTCGATTGAGTCGTGATTATTTTTAGTTGAACAACATTCTTATTTTAGCGGCCTTTAGATCGGAGAACGAGGACGACATTGAGTACGAGTATGACTTTCGAATTTCAAATCAGTCACGTTACCAGAGCCCTCGCTTTTCCCTGTTGCTGACCAGTAGAAGGAGGCCCTAGGAACGAGATTGGTGTTAGACATGTTAATGTAAAACCTGCGCACTAGGTTCGAAAAGTCGTGGACCCGTTCTCAATCTCGTACTCGTACTCCGATCTAAAGGTCGCTAATTTAATACTGAGTCGACGACAGGCGAGAAACTATGAATTGCAATGCACTTTCATAACAAGCCTAAATTTTAACTTATATTAATTATTAGAACATAGTTATTTATATGCTGGTTGTGCGTTAATGCTTGTGTGACCTGTTCAGTCTATCCCATCGCAATGTGAGCTATTAGCCTCCTTCGCAGGCAACTCTTATGTGAGCCAAAAAAGAAAGAGCGAGAGACTGGTATGGAGGACAAAAGGTGACTGAGTCGGGTAGGGGACGGGAAGAGAGGAAAGAGAAGGAACCGCTTCTCGCTCGCCTCGGCCCCAGTGCCCGCTCTTTTGCCCCTTTTTTGCCCCAGACCCTGGAGACCCAGGAGTTGCCTGCGGAGGAGGCTAGTGAGCTATCTGTAAACGGATTTCGATTCAGAAGGGAAGTCTGAGGCACGCATAGCAACCTTGCAGCTGCTACTGAATGGTATATTACACGATTTATCCACCCTCTTTGTCTATGTGCGCACGCGTATCAGATCCGGATTCAATTTTAAAGTAGCCGTCACATTCAAGGCAGTGGTGATGTACCGAGAATCGAAACTCGCTTCTGCAAGGTCGTGTAGACATTTCTGCGACGATAAACGAGAACCCTAAAATATGTTGCGAGCAGCTTCTTGGGTAATATGTTGCATCGGTTTTCAGATTGGAGTTATTTAGAATGATTATCGCTCATGTCAGAAGGGATAGAGCGATTTTCAATTGACTGTCGAAAGTAATCGCTGAATTGCTTTGGTTTTGCTTTACTACGCTCTGTGATTGGTTTAAAAATCTCGCGCCACCTGCTCAACCAATCAAATTCAAAACCAAAACCAACCGCGACTTAGTCGCACGCGTTTTCCCGCGCTTGTCGTCGGTCACGTGTATTTGCTTCGAACTCTCATTGGTTCATTGCGTTGTGTACGTTTGTTGTGATTGGCCATCGTAATTGCTTTGGTTTTGGTTTTACGACACTATAGATTCTTTAATAATAGTGTGTGCAGTTGAAGTTGGAAAAAAACTGTAGTACAGTAAACCAAATTTGTTGGCCGAGACTGGATCGCGGTGAGTCAGTAAAGATCTTTACCGCAATAAAAACATCGGTTTACCGCCTCAAACGAAAGTACGATTGAGAAACCGCCTGTTAATTAACTATTCATAGTGAACTTTCAAACGTTTCGACCTGTCGCAGTTTAGCTCGAAGCGTAATAACAAAGATAAACATCAGTCTATCTGTGGTGTACGCGGTTTTTAATCGCTAAACGATAGAGAAAAAAACTGTTGATATAACTAATGCAAATATTTTGACAGATGAAAGGAAAACGCGCCAAAATGTCATTTCTCAGAACGTTTTCTCTCAATTTCTGCCTGGAGGGGATTTTATATGAACACGCAATTAGAATTATTCAAAAAGAATCGTAGAAAAACTTGCTGGGAAGTCAGAGTGAATGTCAACGTCTTGCAGCTTTACTTTCGCGTAAAAAAATTCATTATCGTCTGGTGAATTCTCGACTGAAAACTAATGAGAATAAAATGTTTCAGTTGCGTCTAATTAACAACAATCTGATTTACCTGTGAATTACGTCAAAAAAAAATAGATCGAAAGATTGTTTCGAAGAATAATAATAAAAATTTAAAAAAGGAAATGAAACGGAGTGAGATAAGCTGAGGAAAAAATCAGAAAGCCGAAAAATGGAGGAGAACACACAAGATTTTCGCGAAGAAATTTGAATAGTTCTTATATAAACTATGGCCTTGTATGTTTACAATTTATTTAGAAAATTTACTGCTTCTTTTGTACACAAATAGCCGATTTCTCTCTCTTTAAAACTCCGACCTTTCATCCATTTTTCATTTTATTATCGCAACCCAACCTATGCGCCTTTGCGGCTCGATTTTTCAGTCACGTCTTCGAAAAACTATAATACAACGCTATAATTTACTTTGGAACCCACAATTATTCAATCTTTTAGATATCGTAGTTTCTTAATCTAAACGTAGTACACCTGAGAAGTTACTCGATATATATTGCTGATCGATCGCTTCACTGCCGGGAAAATGATGTTTGTGGCGTTTCTTTGCCTGAGGGACTGAATAAACGAGTAAACCGGGAGAGCTATTTTCCTACGCTGACACCCCGTAATTGATCGACCATGCACGTTCATTATTTAAATCAAGTCATTTCGACCAAAGCTTTGTCATCCTGGCTTGCTCTCAAAGGATTTTACGGTAAGTTAAATTAATAAGCCAATGCTTTGCAATTTAATTTTTCCAAATCTGGACGATCGAGACCATTCGGTAGCGGGTTTGAAAGATTATGTCAAACGCGAGGGAATTCAATTTCCGCAGACAAAATAAAGAGAGAGAGAAATCGACAACGTGGCTGCTGGTGTGTTTTATAATGAGAATACAAAGCTAGTCTTTGCTTCGCGTCCAATCAAAGAGTAGTATTCTATTTTCGCACGCGCACAGGTGTTCGGCGGGGTCATTTCATTCAAAATGGAAATTAGCTCAAAGTGCTCGACTACGCACACAAAACATGATGACGTCAGAGCTAGCAAAACATGGACAATTTATGCGAATTTGCGCCGTATGTATTGATTGCTCCAACTCGCTAGCTAGCTGTTTATCATCAGTATCATCGGGCGCACAAGTCCACCACGAACAAGGTGTATGAACCGCGCTGTTGAAAGTTCTCCCTCTGCCAAGAGCGAAAAATCATGGTAAATATGCCTAGCAAACGAGGGCTCCTCTTTTCGTGCATTTCATGCGCGCTGAAATCGACGCGGCGCTTTCAAATGTTTTCTCGCATTGGAGCGTCAACAAACTGCAAGGCCTGGATATGTTTGGAGACGAATTTCGATCACTTCATTTTAAGCTTTGCACTATCGCTCGCTCTAATTCGCTACATCGCTTCTTCTTTTCCCAGGTTGAGCGCGAACTAAATGAGGAACAGATCCTGGGTAAGCTTAAAAATATATCTGCAGATGTATAAATTTACAGTTTGATTGCACTGACACTACAACACTTAGACAAAGACAGTCGAGCCGGTGATAATCAATGTACTTTGCTGTCTTCTGCACAGAATTACGCGAAGCGTTTTCGCTTTTCGATAAAGATGGAAGCGGGACAATTTCCAATGAGGAACTTGAAGTAGTAATGAAGTCCCTAGGACAGAACCCAACGGAAGACGAACTACAAGAAATGATACGCGAAGTTGACGTAGATGGTAAAGCTTTTGTTTTATAATGTTAAGTCACTTGAAGGTTTTTTCCCTCAGCTTAATTATTTTGATATTTTGAAAGCTACTGCAAATGTTCTCGTCGAATCAAGTTCAGGAAAAACCCATGTAATTTTTAATCCGGTTAATATCTGGATTATAAAAACTTTAATTTCAAGCGCGGGTACATGTGTATTATGCACCAATGTGCAAAAATTGTTAGAAAACGTGCCGTATATTTCCGTACACCTCTATCCTGGATGCATGGATGCAAGATTACATGGAAATTTGTAGAATATTTTGCATTTGTACTATATTTTTACACTGCGGGATTCCGTTCTGCTCCACAGAAAAAAATAATAATAAAGGAAAATAAATCCCGTACTTAATCACCAAAGCCGGTGACGCGTGATAATAAACAAATACTGCTGCCATCAAACTGAAATTTTGCAGTTACGTTCTAAACATCTTGAGCCGCGCGTATTTTATCAAAGACCATCATTTGAGGATTTATCACTTTTCTCTTTTAAAGTGAGAAATATTTCATACTTAATGGAAGATTGATTTCTGTCAGTTCGGCACTCTTGTTAATTTCGCGATTAGCATAATGAAAAGCTTATGCTTCGTATTTTAAAAAACTTTCGTCTCTCCAATCCCTTTTGCGGAAATTTATTATGTTTTCCAATGAGTACAAGTAACACATGTTTTCCTGCGACTTTTAATGTTAAATTGCAGGGGGACTCTCGAAATTAATTAATCCTTTTGTAAGTTTTTTCTTTTCGTCTCGTTAGCGCCCCTAAAATGCTAGAATTGCCATTGGCTATTTGCGGAATTATAAAACTAGCTTTATACTAAAAAAGACCCTTATTTTAATCGTATAACTGGATCGTTCGAGACTAATCCATTCAAAATTGAAACAGTTTGTTTTCAATTTAAGGTGACATCGACAAATTTTCTTAACAAAATATTTTGCCAGATGAAAATACGGCTTATAGCTAAATCCGCGTGTAAATATAGTAATTTTGAAATGGAAATATTACATAATCTCAATCGGAAGAAATCGTCAGAGTATTTGTTTTGTAATATCAGGCAAATTGAATGCTTTTTATCCTTGACATATATTCATTTCATCGGAAGATCAAATAAAAAGAAAACCAATTTGCGCAATGTAGGTTTATTTTCTTGGGCTTTTGTTGAAAATTCCAGATCGTATATGATAAACAAACAAACATTGATCAAATGTTTTTTTATGAAATCCAAAAGTGCGAACAAGAATAATGTGATAATGTTTTAAGGTTTTTTTTTATGTACAATGGAATCCCGATTTCTCGACCCCTCGATTTCTCACAAACGCCGATAACTCGAACCAAAAGTCGTTTCCCTTGGACTTGTTTGTTGATTGTTGATTTCTCGAACCAATTTTTTTTTCTTGGGAAATCGAGCCAGTTCTATTGTATTTTTTCAGTGGATCAAAAACTAATTTTAGTGCATCAACGTGGTTCTGAAAGCTGAGCTAAAAATGATTTTCGACCATACAAGAAACGAAGCTAATATTTGAAAAGATTTTTCAGTGTCCGGTGAATAAATTATTGGCGAGGATCCGTCAGTGTCCCTTCCGGCTTGTCCAGACATTTCTTTTTATTAGTTACCAGATGAATCGAGCGAAACAAAAGCATCATGAACCAAAACCAAAATCGGAAATGGTGAAAAATAGTACACCTAAAATACATAAAAAATTTTAGCTTGTCTGTTTTAAAATTGAATAGGATGTTAAGAATAGTGAATAATATTAAGTATCTATTTTTATATCGCAGTCAGGATGAGTTCGTTTCTTCACGACATTTTGATAAGATCTTGGTTTTCTTTAAAGAAAATTATAAAAAAATGTAGGGAAATGATATTTGTGATGTGTTTCACATTCATCACGTTTAGAATTCCTACTTGATGTAATCAGTATTGAAGTGTGCCATGTCGAATTTGAAGAAAGTGGCATAGTTATAACGTGGTATTTGCTCAGTTCTTGAAACTGAAGATTGAGACGTAGTTTCTACAACGTTAAGAAAGCAGTTTTATCGACCGAAAAGCGAACGTGAGGCGAATAAAACTGTGCTATTTAGTAAAAACATGACGAAAATGGGCGTCATTTGATGTCATAATCAGTCTGCAGCTGGTTTGAGTTTTAGATTGAATACTTTTGCGTATGATTATATATTACATTTATCGCATCTTTTATTTATTTTTTTTTAATCTTTATATCCAAAGAATTGGACTGTATCGTAAACCATCGACGTCACTGAAAAGAGCATCGAATTTTAAATTAAAATATTTTTGTATGACAGGAGGTCATTGCAGCTGATATCGATGTTACAAGGGACCTTTTACACATGAAAACGTTTGTAAGAATTCCACTGAGTTAAGTCGATAAAGCTCTCAATTTTAACATGTTCAAAGCAAGACCTAGCACCAGTGTCGACTAACAAGATTTGTTATACATCGCATTTCAGAAAACCTGCTGAAATGTCGCTTTAAATCAGCGCAATGCCCACACAAATAGCAAAGTTAGAACACGTGCTTCCATTGCCGGCAACGTAGTCGAATCAAGTAATACCAGTCGGAGATTTCTGCGGCCTGAATTACATTCGACGTGACTGAAACTGCAACTTAATGCGACGTATAAATTGGACCTAAGTCAATAGTTGAACAAGTGGTCTACTGCAGTGTACTTTACCGTTACGGTCTGTACGTGTGTGCTGTCATTTTCCATGTGTGATAATTTTTAATAGCGCATCTTACTGTTTTCAGACAATCTGTCTGAGGCAAACGATGTTTGCATATCTAAACGTTGACTTGACTTGTTTGTACGTGCCCATCCACACGTACTTGCGTATTTTGCCATCGTACGTGCTCCAGCATATGTATAAATTTCTGTTACTCAAGACTTCTCGTATTGATGTTTTTTTTTAAACCAAGGATTGATCAGTACTGGATGAGAGAAATTTAGCTATCATCATGCCAAAAAATCAGCTGGAACTTTCAGCAAAAAGCTTATATAAAGTATGTTTTCCGGAAAATCTAGACTACCCTAGTTTTCCTTAAGTTTGCTCCTTAAGCTTTTCCAAGAGGCAAATGGTGCTAGCTGGCTTATCTACTGTGCGAATCAAAAAAGCGTGAACATTTTGGCATGATCAAAGAAGGCTTTGGCAAAATGAATAGTCAGGAAATTCAAATTTACACTTTGTTTTTGCAGAAAAGCTTTGCGAAAACAGCAATAAAATTATTATAAATATAAAAAAATAGACCAATTTTTGGCAAAGGAAAATCCAAGCGTTAAATCAAAATGTTCACGCTTAATTCTGACTCGCACAGAAAAGATACCTTACCTGAGCTAACGCATTGCTTTAAAATGTTATGCACAAGAGACATGAAAATCTATGGCTATGCCGTAAGATTTCTTCCTTTCGGTCCTTTCGGAATCGAAGTTCTAGATATTTTGGAACGATATAAAGAGTGCAGACATTAGTCACTCCTTTATTTCGCTTAGACGTCAGTTAGCTTTATCGTTTTCATTGTTAACACAGCTTTAGAAAATTGCCTTCCAAGTGTTAATTGTTGGACAAACTTTATACCAAGAAGCTTTAGGATAAAAGTATAAAGCCAAACGTTTAATAATCGGATTAAGTCCTTCAATGCAAGGCTAATTATAATTATTAAAATTGGTCAATGAATTGTAAATAAATTACAACAATATTAAACGACGTCTTTTTCAAATGAAGCATAGAAAATCGCATAACAAATGTTAATAGCCCTTTTCACGGTTAACTTGCGATATTTGCATAACAATACACTTGAACATAGAAGCGAGGCAATTTCGGGCACAAGCTGCAAAACATCGTGTTTTTCTTGAACTCCTTCAACTCTTTTAGCATAAAAACAGTTTTAAAATGTAGAAGAACTACAATTCTTTTAGTTTACGTTGTTTTTAGAAAAAAAATGTAAAACGACTTTTCTCTATTAATAAAGAGTAGACTCGCATAAGCAACAAGGAGATCGGATTACGATCTTTACGGCAAACTTTAACTAAAATAGTTGCATATTTAGTTCTTCTCCGTTTTAAAACTATTTTTATGCCAACATAGTTTAAGGAGCTCACGAAAATCACGATGTTTTACAGCTTGTGCCCGAAATTGCCTCGCTTCTATGTTTAGCTGTATTGTTATGCAAATATTTCAGGTTAACCGTGAAAAGGGCTATTGTTTAACAAAATTGATATCGAGAAGCTTCAGGCTGCTAAGCCAAGCAGTTAATAATTCAGTTGGCCTGCATGCAGACGTCTGCACTCAGGCTATTATTATAATCGGATTAAAAGCCTGTCTAATTATTAAAATCGTTCAATGAATTGTAAAGAAATTACATTGAACAATAACGACGTCTTAATTGAGTATTAATCTTGATTCACAAACGCTTTTGTTTATTTGTCTTTTAGATTTTTCTTTCTGTCTTGACGACCCTCTGTCTGTTCGGTTAATCCAGCTTTTGTCTGCCTTATTAACATTAATCAACAAAGCATCTAAACTCCATACAACCTGGCATGCTAATGATCGAAATATTTTAATATTTCCGAGTTGTTTGAAGAAAATTTTGTACGGTCCCTTGCCGGGCCAATTTTCTCTTCTCGCCCACTTCAAGATGGCGGCCATTTATGTTTTGAAATTTTTTAAGCAACTGAATTTTGTTTCGGCTTAATCCGCAGTTTAAAATTTGAGTTAACCGACGGTTCACTGTTTATGATTGGGATTAAAAAGCCCGGGGGGGGGGGGGGGGACTTCGAAATAAAAGTGGCGGGGGTAGTCGTCGTACCTTTTAGGGTTAAAATTCATGATTTGGTACCGCTTAGGGTGTAAAATCTAAATTGACCACCCTTAGAGTTAACGCGGTACTTTTTAGGGTTGCTGAGCCGGAAAAAATACGAGTAGATCGTATTCGAAGGAATCGTCTTTATAACTATTAAAGAATGTTATATTGTCAGTTAATGTGTTGTTTTAGAATTGGTACCTCTTAGGGGTGAAAATGAATTGGGCCACGCCCACAAAAAAAATGTTGGTACCTTTTAGGGTTCTTTTCAAAATTTCCGACGAGCACCCCCGACCCCTTTTATATGGGAGTCCCCCCCCCCCCCCCCCCCCGGGTAAAAAGTGGTTGGAATTATGTTGTTTTTAGGATTTATTCTGAGTTAATATATATATAAAAGATAAATAAATAAATAAATAAATAAAAAATAAAAAAAAATAAAAATTGTGTTTACATACACACCAATGCATGATAGTTTTTAATTGTTATGTATATATATTTTATATTCTTATATTTTCATTTCCTATGTTACTTATATTACTTTATTTTAAGAGCGCATTTGAAAATTCTCAAATTGATATTTGCGCTATATAAATCAATAAATTATTATTATTATTATTATTATTATATTAGTAAACCGGTTATCACTTAGAACATGTTAGAACTTACATATTGTTATAGGAGCACGTGAATGACTTAAAAATTAGTCGTTCGGGCAGCTATTCTGCAGGAATCAGGTAGCTGTGGGTTCGAATAAACTTAATTTACGCGTGAATTGTGTCCTCTTTTTGTAGAAAAAGTCATAACGCCGCCATTTTGAAATGGGCGCCAAAAAAATTGCACTTGCCGAAACCACACTAATCGAAGTCCTTTTAATTTTAAAGCGAGCAGGCTTGCGCATGCGATCACAAGGCGGAGCCAACTGTTTTGATATATTTCCTCTTTTAAATAAAACATTCTCGCGTTCTGGCCATTAATTTTGAGTGAGAACGACAACGATAAAAAATGAAGCTATATTAGTGATGTGTGAACTGAATAATCGGGTAAGGCTATTTTTTGTATGATATCACTACAACTTGCTCAGGAAAGATCGCTCGAAATTAGTTTAGACCACGTTTACTTTGGCGTGCTTATTCGAGGAGTAGAGAGGAAGCCGATTGATGAATTCAGGCCACTCGGCCGGATCCACCGCGATCAAATGCTCGAGCATGCGCAAAGGCGTAAACTCTGGTCGCCCGCGCTAATTTCCCGCGCAAAAGTTTAAGGAAAACCTTGCAACAATCTGGGGTCACGCAAAATTTGAGAGAAACCTTGATAGTAATTTCTGAAAGGAAACAAAAGTAGGACAGTAAAAGGAGAAGTTTAGACTTTTCAAACACAAAGTTCAGTATATTTCTAGACTGCAAAACAGTCCGTATTTTCGCGCGAGAGTATTCTGTAGATTTACCTTTTTTTGGACGTTTACCAAAAAGTTAGACGTGGTTTTAATGTTGAGGTTTGTCGGCGTGCTTTATTTTTGTTCGCATGCTGAGACGTTTGATCGCGGTGGATATTCGGCTAGCCGGATGGCTTTCTAAATTTTCCCGCCACTGTGGGCGCCCGCGTCCGAAGTCATCTGTGATTGGACAATTTCTAATCAATATAAATCTACGAATGGTTAATACTTGAAGTAACCATTCGTAGATTTATGCAGAGTGCAGGAATTTATGTTATAAAACTGATGGTTGTGCATGTGCTCTCGATATATTACGCTTAGATTCTAATAGTCCAGTCCCTGAACTCTCTCTTACCCCGCCGTATATATTCTGAGGGTAAATAGGTCCATAGACTCCACCTAAATGATATTAACGTTCTCTGCAATCTTTAGGAAACGGCGAAGTGGACTTTGAGGAATTTCTTTTGATGATGAAGAAACAGATGCAGGCTCGAGACACTGAGAGTGAAATGCGCGAGGCATTCCGAGTCTTTGACAAAAATGGAGACGGACAGATAAGGTGTGACTTTTCAGTTATTTTACATGAGGGGTCAGATCAAGACAATCATATTATAGCTCTTTCAATTTAATTTAATTTTTTTATATCTCCCTTTTCTCTCGGAATGATTCTAGGGTATTAGCGCGCGCGACGCGTCAATATCCTCGCGCGCCTCAATCTCGTTCCCAGAGTCCTCGCTACCCTTGTCCATCGGTGGAGCGGCCAACAAGGAGCTCTGGGAGGAAGCGATCCGCCATGACAGGATTCTAGGACTTCCGGCTCTACTGCGCATGTGTTCGACCCCATGTTTCAACTAGAGGTCCTTGTTGGCCGCTCCACCGCTGGACAAGGGTAACGAGGACTCTGGGAACGAGATGCGCGCGCCTATTTCTCAACTCCTGCTATGCTGATGCCACTTCGGATTCAGTATTATTATACAGTCGAAGCTCCCGTAAGTGGACACCCTCGGGAAGCAGAAATGGTGTCCGCAACTGGAGCTGACCGCTTACGGGAATGTGTAAATACAGAGTTTGTATGAGGTAGAGTTCAAACGGGGTTTTGCCAAGGCGGCCGTAAGTAGAGCTGTCCGCTCAGAGAGCTTTGACTGTAATAGCTTAGACGAAAATGTAATGACCAAGATTCCTCTAGAGCACTGAATTGCTAAACTGTAGTGTTTAATAATCTTCCCAGTCAATTATTCAATTGTTGATTGAATCAGTTGATCGCTCGAAAAGGCAGCTGTTAACTTTAACTGATGGCGGCTACTGTATTATGTCCGTATACTTACAAAAGCCTATGTTTTTTGTTTATGCATTCCGGCAGTCATTCAGAGCTTCGTAATGTCATGACAAGTCTGGGAGAGAAGTTAACTGAGGAAGAAGTCAGTGAAATGATGAAAGAAGCTGATCTTAATGGAGATGGATTCATCAACTTTGAAGGTATTTTTAAGATAATTGTCTACAGCGGTTTTCAATTGAGTGTCGTAAAACCAAAACCGAAGCAATTACAATGGCAAATGACAACAAACGAAAACAACACAATGAGAACGTCCTCATTGCTAAATCTCCCTAATGAGCCAATGAGAACTCGAAGCAAATACGCGCAGCCGGCGCCAGCCGGCTGCTATATGTAAATTTTTTAATTTTATACGTATTTTCATAAAGGAGTCAGGTGTCAAGTGGAACGAAAGTTCCGTTCCTCTCTCCGCCACTATTTTTTAATTTTTAACTTAAGATTATTTGTAAATTATCATGGCGAACGCATTAAACTAAACTAAACTAAGCGCGGGAAAAACGCGCGTGACCAAGTCGCGACTGGTTTTGGTTTTGCGTCTGATTGGTTGAATAGGTGGGCGAGTTTTTTTAAACCAATCATAGAGCGTAGTAAAGTAAAACCAAAGCAATTCAGCGATTACTTTCGACACTAAATAGCCCTTTTCACGGTTAACTCTTGCGATATTTGCATAACAATACACTTGAACATGAAAGCGAGGCAATTTCGGGCACAAGCTGCAAAACATCTTGTTTTCTTGAGCTCCTTCAACTCTTTTAGTTTTAAAAGAGTTTTAAAATGTAGAAGAACTACAATTCTTTTAGTTTACGTTGTTTTTAGAAAAATTGTGAAGCGACTTTTCTCTATTAATAAAGAGTAGACTCGCATAAGCAACAGGGAGATCGGATTATGATCTTTACGGCAAACTTTAACTAAAATAGATGCATATTTAGTTCTTCTCCATTTTAAAACTATTTTTATGCTAACATAGTTTAAGGAGCTCAAGAAAATCGCAATGTTTTACAGCTTGTGCCCGAAATTGCCTCGCTTCTATGTTTAGCTGTATTGTTATGCAAATATTTCAGGTTAACCGTGAAAAGGGCTATTGAAAACAGCTCTATGCGAGTCAAGTATTGGTTTTTGACATGAGGTGATCATCTTCAAACCATTTCTTATTCACTGATATGCATGTGATCCGCCGTGAACAGGCACCATACAATTTTCTTTCCACGGTATATCTTTCCACGGTGTACGAAGTAATTTAATTTTATTGTTGGTGGCCAAATGGCCCAGTTCGAGAGGTCCTGGTTCGAGCCTGACCGAGGTATGCTGTGTCAGCTTGGACAAAACACTCTCACAGTGGCTCTCTTCACCCAGGAGTATGAATGAGTACCTGTGAATTGTCAGGGAAATTCCGGCAAAATCTGACAAAATGCTGGGTAACCTGCGATGAACTACCATCCCAATACCGGGGGTGGGGTGGGTGGGGGTGGGTAAGCAACACTTCTATTCGCTTTATGTGTGTGTGCCAATTGGCCCATGTGTTGACTTGACCTTTATCTTACTTTTAAAAAAAATCTCTCCTCAGAATTTGTGATCATGGTGACAAACATTGACAAGAGCCCAGAAGGACCCCCTCAGTACCTATTGGCTACTAAGTAGTTTATTAATCGGTCAACTTATTGTTGACCCTCGCGAGCAGATTTTAGTGTTGAGTTTATTTATCAGTAGTACCAAAAGGCTATTTATTTCCCATCCACCAAAGAGTAGAATGCGGAGATGTGATAAATGTATATACGTGCAGTCAGATCAGTTGTAAATATGTAAATATGTATATTATAAAGTATTCTTGGTCTGACGGTCAGGTCTCAACCTCGTTCCAGGGTCTACTCCGCTTTCAAGATGGCGGCTGGGCGCCATCTTGAAAGCGGAGTCGACCCTGGGAACGAGGTTGGTCGACGGTTGGTCGAGGTTGGTCAGTTCTAAGTAAAAGAGGATGATATAAGAGAAGGATTCCCCGTGCCCCATGATAATTTTTTTGAAATCTATATTAATATAGTTTCGCGCCATGCTGTGAAAGGTATTTTTATTTCCTTTTGATGCTCCGACATCACGTTACTCGAACTGACCAATCAAGTAATAGTTCAGCTATGGACTGAAAGTTTTAAAATATATTTCAAAAAAATTATCATTAGAAGAGACCCATGTATCGTGGAATGCTTCTCTTAGATAATCCTCTCTTGTTCTAAGTCGTGATCACTGAGTAAATCAGATAAGCAACAAATTCACTTCAGTTGGTTTTCAAACTTACGTGAACTGCAAACTTGAAACGTTTACCAACTGTTCCGGTTGGTTTTTAGGCGGCTGTCATTACAAAATTACGAAGGCAAACGAATATTTCCGAGTGATGTTATCGGTAATGTTCGTCGTTAAAAGTGTCGGTAAAATTAGCATCCTAGCTGTCCACACTCAGTCACTTTTTAAAAAATCCCCGCAGCCCATAGAAAGCGTGGGAAAAACGCACGCAAGCCAAACCACAAGGTTAGAGGATGGTGCATATGTGTTTTTAAAAGACAGAGAATCGAAAAACCACTCTGATGTGTCTGTAAGTCACACAATTGCAAATCAGAATCAGAAATCAAAATCCGCAGTAATCAGTAGTTGGAGAGCATTAATTTTATCTAGGTGGAGCAAATCACCATGTAGCAATTATTGGAGCAAATCACATAGTTCCTGAATGTAAAAAGTCAAGTGTAATAATTTAATTCACGAAACAGAACTTGAAGTAAAATAGGCAATCGGCAGAAAGGGCAGGAAAAGTCTGTGAGTCACCTCTGGGTCTGGTTTGTTTCGCATCCGAAGGCTGTTTGAAAAACATCTTCGTTGTGATTAATAAAGTACGATGCATGCTCCATGAATTGTCACATCGTACTGTACTCGCGTTAATACTGCCACTTGCTCTCATTGACTTGCGGCGTAGTTTTAAAAACTGGTAGTAAACTTTACTTTTGTTGTAGGTCAAGTTTTCATTTCGTAACTGACTCAGTACTGTATAATATTCTCGTTTTATGAGAAGCGATGAAGGATGTTTTGAATGGCTTTTAAAGTTGATACTCATTGAAAGCTTCCTGTTCGGGCATAGATGAAGTCTTTGTATGAGCTAGTTGCCCTCTTTTCTTCGTTTAGTCAACATGCAGTTTAGAAAATACAGTGCATCAATTCTAGGAGGTTTTCTGAGGAAGTCATACTGGAATTAACTGATGACATCACTGTGCCCTGATTTTGCAAGGTCCTAGTTTCATTTTTTGATAGGATTTCCTTTTGAAGTGTTTTATTTATTTTGAGATGTCGAACTTCATGTATATAAACTATTTATTTACTTTGATTTAAATAACTACAACTTAACTAAGACGGAGCCGGTCACGCTGATCTTCTGTTGTACATATCCGATCAGCCTAAACTGAATCAAAACAGTAAAACCGCAATGACGACAAAACAACTACTGCTACTACTACAACAAATAAAAAATCCAATAAAAGTAAAACGCTATATACTGTGTTCTCTTTAAACTAGAACGGAAAACATCGATCTAAGCTCATGTTCTGGCCCTTTTTGTAACCCTCCGGTCCAACCTCATTCCCAGGGTCTCTCTTCTTCCCGCCCCCTGAAGAAGAGAGATCCTGGGAACGAGGTTGCCCGTCGGTTGCCCTCTGTCAAGTCCTTACAAGGTTCACTTTTTGCCCGCCAGATTTCTATACACTAGCTCCTTCCGGAGTATAAGCCATTAACAATGCCCTCCACATGAGCGAACCCAGTATCTTACCGATCCTTACCGATTTTGAATCTTTTATCGGATTCTACACCCCTAAAATCCAAGAAATGGGTTAATCCAGTTCTCTCAACTTCATGGTGCCGAAAATACCGTCTGCGAACATTGACGAGCCAAGAAACGATTTATGTGACGTCAATTGCAATACTTTTGTTATCCCAAAATAAAAAAGCCAAGCGTTGTAATAACCTGCGATCAGGCGAATTTTTCTGCGCTCTCATCAACCTCGTTCCCAGGGTCTCTCATCTTCCCGCCCCTGGCCTTAATCCCTGGCCTGACCCCTGTCCCTGGAGGGGGAAGATGAGAGACCCTGGGGACGAGGTTGCGCTCTCATTCAGACGATTCAGACTCTTCGTCTTTACGTGGTCGCGCGAAAATTACCATTTTTCGCGCGACCTCCGTAAAGAGAATAAGGAACGCGAAAAATTGACTCTCCACGGGATTACAGAGTCTTCTTCGCGGTAAACTTCGATTTTCGATCACATTGCAGGTTTTCAGCAGTTTTCAGCATGATTTAGGTGTTTGAACGATGTCAAACTTTAGTAACAGTAATCTTCCGTGGAACCAGAAGAGGCGCAATTTTATCTACAATCCAGTTGTACCACGCTCAAGAGATAGCAGTTCACATGCAGCTCAACCTGGAGTTCAACAAGTGGCGTTCAACATGATCAGCCGCTACGAACGAACAGAACTCACGAGTCTCCGTACAAAAAGTTCAAAACTTCGCATGGTTTGGCTGGAAAAAGGGCAGAGGAGATTGCTGTGGAGGAAGCTTTTCGCGATCTTCCTCCGGACGCTTTTGATGAAGATTTCGATTCTGTGGACGAAGACGATTTCGATCTGCTTTTGACAGCTGAACAGCTTGATGAATGCGATCGAATTGCTTCTTTGAAACTGCAGACTCAATGCACGAATCCTGTCGAGGTTACGTCCAATTTACCCCCGAGAAACGAGCAGTTCAGTGTTAACAGTAAAAACCACTCTTCTCCTTTGCATGTGGCCCCTGAGCAAGGTTCATCTGATGATGACAATGATGATGTGAAATGTACTCAAGAGTATGCACCGAATACTTCGTTCTCAAGTTTAAGTGGCACTGCGGGGTTTCCTGTCATTAGTTCGAGAGAATTATTAAGAACTCCAATTGTAACACACCCACAAGAGAGTGCGGAATATGTCCAACCGTCGAGGAGAGGTGATTCGTTATTACATTCATTTGTTGACCAATGCATAAATGTACCAGTTTCCTTACCCAGTAGTCAACAACAACAACAACAACATGTCGGTGGCAATAGTGTTGGAAAAATACCCAGTCGCGACAGTAACAGCCATACTAGTAACAGTTCTATGGCAGGTCACCCTGAAGACGGACGGATGCAAAATTTAAGAAAGGAAGTTGAAAGATTACAATCAGAGTTTGCTACTACAACCTCAAGGGTGAAAACACTTGAGGAGGAGAAATTCTGTAAAGATGGAGAGCTCAAGATTTTGCGGAATTCTCTTGAGCATTATTGCGCTGAAGAGAAGAGGAGACAAGGGGAAGTTAAAGCTTTGGATGAACAAAAAGCCAGAGAACAAAGTCTGCATGAAAAAGAATTAGAGAAACAAGTTGAAAACTTAACCACTCAAATTCGTTTCAAAGAACGAGAAATTTCACAAATGATTGAGCAAAACAAGAAAAGGACAGCTTCTCTGACAGAAGGAAGTAGCAATAGTCCAAAATCAAAGACTGTTATAAATTTGAGTGAAGTTTTTCCAACAGGTAATTCATTTTTCCAGAAAAAATCCCCTGAGGTCAAAGCAAAATCACCCAGGTCGAAGCAAAGCTCAAAGGATTTAAAAACTCAGAACAGACAGAACTCACAAAGACTCTCCGAGGGAGAAAACTCAGAAAATTCCACATTGAGTGGCACTTCCAGCGGCTTGTCCTCTCTGGAGAGGATGAAAGCTCAGCGAAGGGATACCGATACCAGTGAAAGAGAAATTGTGCAATTGTCCGCTCAGAGTTTTCCTGAAGTTGAACTTGTTCAAAACCTGCTATCACCACAAGAAAAAGAACTGCAACTTCTATATGACCCAGAGAACAGAGCATTAAATGAAGGGAGCATCATTTCACTTTTGACACTCGATAGACCTTTTGCAAACTCTCATCATGCCACGCAGAAAACAACTCTCAATGAAACAGATGTCTTGCAGACTTTACAACTGTTCGACACTCAAGCTACACAGAAAGATCCTTCAATTAGTTGTGATAACACTTTGGTGATGCAAACGTTGTCTGGGCTTTTAAATCACCGTCAAGTAGATAATGACTCAGTAGGCGAGAAAAAGGCTTGACACCTACAGCTTATCGTCATTTGCCCACAGCTGTCAATTTTCTTCCTTTACTCGAGAGCCACATTGCGCATTATGTTGAACAGAGAACAGAAACTAGCGATGATAACATCCTGAGCACATGTTTGCCCAGAAGCTCTCCAACACCTGATCTGCCAGACAGTGCAGCGTTTGAAAGTGAACATGCAAAAAATCTTGCCGCCTTGCAGAAAACTGCGCTAACTGCACTTAGACTTCTGAACATTCTTGTACTTTACAGCTGTGAAGTTTGTGAATGCATTTTAAAGTCAGCCAGAGTGTTTAGTGATAGCATTGAAGATGAAAATGATGGAGTAATGGAGACAGTAGATGAAAGGCAAAAGGTAGATTGAAATCATTATTTTTATTTATTATTTTTTATTGTCTTGTCAATACCGTTGGTTGCATCTACATGTACATGTAAGTGTGAACACGTCACATAAAAAGTGTGAACACGTCACATAAAAACATGACCTAATTTGGTATCAAACATGACATGTTCAGTCAGTGAACATTTGAAGTTTGAAGGCCTGTTACGCCAACTTTCACACCCATAGTTGTCAGCCAGAAATGTCTTTGGACATCACTTTGGTTAACAGGCATGTTTTGCAATGAGATTAATTTGTTTGCAAGCTAAAATGAGTATGTTTGCCACGGTTAAGCATGTTTTCATTCAAACTTTGGTCACAAACAACTCACTTGGAGCACCAAAGTTCGCGTTACGAGCTGTCAAACATCAAAATGGTCGGTGACATAAACATGTCATGTTTTTATGTGACATGTTCACGCTTAGATGTAACCAATGGTAGTTCTTGAAGGTCAACCACAGCTAAATTATTTATTTTTCCTATTGTTTCTCCTTTTTATAAAGGAGATATTTTCCAGTAAAGAAGAAGATGAAGGCTTTGCTCAGCACCCACTGTTCCCAAGTCTCAAACTTGCCACCAAAAAAGTAAAAAAATGTGTTTGTCTTAGCCTGTGAATGCCGTTGATTGTTATCACTATACTGTTGCTTTTTTCTCGGGAAAAGTGCAAAGCGACAGTAAAGGATGAGAGGCAACTGCAAAAGGCTATGTTAATTTTTGTGTGCAGTTAATAAATAAATGCAATACTTCATATATGTGATACCAAAATACAGTAACACAATGAAACAATTTTTGGATAATAGCAGTTATTACAGATGTCAGCGGTTTGACATGCAAACGAGGCAAAAGGGTCAATCTGGTAATTGTTAGCCGTTTGACATGCAAACAAGGCGAAAGGGTCAATCTGGCATTGTATTGGCCCATTAGCCTCATTTGTAGGCTCGATTACCAGCCGCTGTTCGGGAAAATGAGCTAGAACGAAGACTGGACTCGAGAGAGCGGCGGAAATCGAGCCTAACTCGTTTGCATACTAAGCCTAACAACAAAAGAATATTTGACTGCGGGCTCAACTGTAATAACAGCTACATGTATTATAATCCATCAAAATTTTTTCTCGCGCACAATTGGTCCAAACACGTCACGTGACGCAGCCAAAACTGGGGAATATCCGGGTGATATTCCCCAAGTGATTTTCCCCAGTTTTGAAAATTTGCGTTTCACGTTCGCAGGTTCAGTTTTCGTCTTAAATAAATTGATAAATTAAATAAAACTGATTGTTTTGAACAGACTAGAAATATTTTTGAACGCCAACAGAATTATTTTGATGTTTAACAGCTTGGCCGACCGAGATCTTCCACGGCAAACAGAGCGGCCTTGTGAAAAAATATTTGAAGGATAATAACTACAATAGCCTCCATTTGGCTTCAAAAATATGCTCCGATATTTGTCCTTGGACATTATCTGTTCCTCGAAGCTCACAGTTTTCCTCGAGCTTCGCTCTCGGAAAACATTCGCTTCTCGGAACAGATAATGTCCGCGGACAAATTTCCGAGCATATTTCCTCGCCAAATGGAGGCTATTGTTTATTTGCAAATAATTTACCATTTTTTTTAACATCAACTTCCCTGAACCTGGTTCTTGATAAAGGTGTCGTAGTTTATTATTTTCCTTGAGTATGATGATGACAAGTTCTTATTATTCTAGATGAACATTGTCTTGATTAAAATTTACTGGACAGTAATTTAATTACTGTCCAGTAGCCTTTTTTCTGGTCACAATTTATTTCTCGTTCCTGTGGGAATGCTGCAGTAGTAAGGAACGTTGTATACTTTTTATTGTGTAATGAACGTTTTTGCTTAATCCTTGTTTTGTTTATTCAAGAGTCCTGTTGAACGTTTACAGAGTTCAGGGTCAGGCGGCAAGCAAATGGCGGAGGCTCCTACAGTGAAAGGTGTGGCTCAGATTATACTTTAATTATTGATTTTTTTAATTTACCAATTTGATTTATTTAGGAAATATTTTACGTAAGAGAAAGCAAACTTTCTAGTTAAAGAGTACACAATAATAGTTGCAGTGAATACTGGAAAAAGAATTCACAATTCAATGGGATTTGAATCCATGACATTTTGTGATGACAGTGCAAAAATTATGCCGCTATGAAGCCAATGAGAGCTGATCACTTAATATTGAAAAATAATTTTTGTTAAATGGTTGTATACTTGTGCAATGATTTATATACATTATCATTAATGATATTAAATTTGTTGTGTTAACAGGGAAAACTGAGAGCGAGGACGTTGTTCAACAGACAGAATTGCTGGGTTACTTATTCAAACTGTTGGTAGCTCAACCAGTGAGTTGTTGTTATATAACAAGCAGTTAGTGTTAGGTATACACTGGGTGCCGAGGTTTTTTTTTCTTTTGTGCAAACTGTGAGCGGCAAAGCCACAAAAGTGAGCCACCACAGAGAAGCCGGAGTGGTGAGTGCCCATCGCAGCTTGCTTTCGTGGTTTCAGTGCTCCTTGCAAACGAAAAAATCTCCTCTGGCACCCAGGGTATGTTAGGTACAGTTAGTCAATTTTACAGTACTAAGATGTTTTTTAAAATCATATTAATCAGATATAGACATTCAATTTTTAGAGATCAGAGAGTTCTGTACAAACTTTTTTATTTATATGTGTTCTAAAGTGAAGGAACAGATAAAAATAACTGTTCAAAGAGATTGTTTAAATTGTATTTACAGTGTAAATAATGCCTAATCTCAGCTACTATATTTACAGCAAGGAGCCCAAAAGTGTGACCACTTTTAATTAATTCATGTTCTTTCGTGCGCATATACTATCCAATTAGAAGCTGAGAATAGTTATTCTTCGGCTTCTGATCAATATTGGATAATCTCTATGCACGAAAGAATGTGAATTAATATTAAAAGTGGTCACACTTTTGGGCTCCTTTTTGTAATAAACTGCTAATTTTACAAAAAGGTATATTTTTTAGATATATGTTGTACTGGTCAACTCATCAAATTCTGTAATAATTTCAGAAAATTTTATTTGTAATAAATTATCATGTCTTGAGCATTGTATACTAGAAACTTTCGTAGCTCTAATTTAAATACAGCGACTTTCTCCTTTGTTTATTAGAAGGAGTCCATGACTGTTGTTCACTCAACTCTGCAAGTCTTAACATCTCTGACAAGAAACTGTCAAGCCAAATTCCTCCCAAGGTTTGTTTAAATACAAGTGTTTTGATTAAATACTTTTAGTAAGCCAAGTAGCAATAGTACATTATCTTCCCTGCTTACTCATTAGCATTAAGTATTGGGTAGTGACCCCTGACGAGCCAAAACTCGAAAGGGTATGCCATGAGAGCTAAGAGCAGCAGGGGTGGGGTGGGTGGGGCGCTTCGTCTATCCTTGAGCAACGTTCGCAGCAACTGACACTCCTAATTAATTCTGTTTAGTTTATATAATGCTAAGTGACGTCACCAGGGATGCTAATGAACTATGAATAATATTATTATTGATGAGTCAACTTGCTTTGAACCAAACTGCGCATCTTTCAGTAACATCTGAACTCTGAAGTTCAAAACCCAACTACAGTCAACTCTCGCCTTGCGGACACCCCATTATTATGGACACCCGCTATTATAGACAAAATCCAGTCTTCCTCCTGGCGGAAGCTATAGAGGTTTGACTGAAAATGACTCCCGCTATTGCAGACTCTCACTATTACGGGCTCCAAACTACGTCCCGAGGGTGTCCGCTATAACGAGAGTTGACTGTAACGATTGTGGTTTTCACTGCCATCAATCATAATTCCTTTGTCAACCAATGCACCCTGGTTTCGATTCCAGCCAGGAGTCATGTGGGTTGAGTTTGTTGTTTGTTCTCATCCTTGCTCCTTGCTTTCTCTGTGTACTCCAGTTTTCTTCCCTCCACAAAAACTAACATTTCTAATTTTGATTTGTAATCCAAGGGTCAGTTTGTCAGTCATAAGATTGTTCAATGTCACCCTTGTTAAACAAAGTCGATTACCTGTCTGCTTGGCCATGATATTGTATGGATATACATCAATCAATCAAAAACTTTATAAATGTGTCAGTAAATGTTTTAGCTGAGGGAAAGCCCTCTACTAATAGGCGACACCTACCTAAAATTATATACAATTTAAAAAATTAGTCTATTTACAAAGTTTGAACTTTAGATGTTGATTGCTTTTGAGGAATAAAGAGTTGTCTTATTGTTTCAGAATGTTGCCCTTGCTGTCAGACAGCCTTCTATCTCAGTGTCTATCCAGAGACTGGACCCTCAGTACACTGTCTCTAGTCATGTCACTTCTTACACCTCTTACAAGACACAGCGTTATCCTGAAAAGGCTCTGCTCTCAATCAGGTGAAACATTGTTGTCATATTCTAATTTACTCTCCTATTTCAGCGGCACAACAGGTTTTTGGAAACACCGTCTAAACTCTTTTTTTTTTTGTCAAGCAGATGATTGCATCTTACTCAAGATTTATCAGGGATGGATTTTTCGACCAGATGATGTACCTGCCATTCATTATCAAGAGGTTCATTTACAGGTATTGGTAAACTCAGAGAACATACACATACAGTCATGTTCATGCATTGGAAATAAAATTGCCAATTTCACTCCCAGGAGGGGGGGGGGGTGGGGGGGAATACTCAGGTATATTAGTAACAGGGAGGTGCAAAGACCTTTTGGGGTTAAAATTAGCGATTTGGACACTTTTTGGGGTTAGAAATTTTCTGGCAGATTTTATTTGGTAGAAAGACTTTTTTTAGGGTTAAAAAATGTATCGCTCCCAAATATGAAAGAATGACTGCATTCTGTCTAAAGTTTGAGACAGATGCATGATGGATGAATAAAAATTAATGTGGACGTATGAACTAACTCATGCTCTCTTGAATCATGTTTTATTTTTTAGTTTATTTTTTAGTTTATTTTTTTATGCAGAGAAACAAGGGACTTTTTGCATTCTGGGCCGTTTGTTGTTTTAGCCTAATGGGACTTTTTGGAGTCTAAACTTTTTTCCTCATGAATTCACATCTCCCCATCGCTAAAATACCCGAGTACCCCCCATGGGATTTCACTCATTATTACATGTATAACATAAGAATTTGTTCCCTCATACATGTGTCACTGATGTGTTTTTTGTTCTTTCAGATTATTGGCTTTGTTAATAACCTCTTTAAAAGCAGTGACTCATCCATCTTATTATTCCCTGCGGAGAGTGATTGCCATTGCAGCCTTGAGGTGAAAACATATTTATCTTCAGAGATTTTAGTGTCTGTGCTATCTCAAAATTCAAAGGAAAATGATGTTGATTGTATACATGTACATGTTATGTATGGCATTTCCTTTGATATAATTATGGTCTTGTACTCACTAAGTATGCTGTAAAATTCTCATAATAACCCCCCCCCCCCCCGTCCTGAAAATAAATGTAAAAATATAATTATTATGTTGTTTCAGTATGCTCAAAGACTTGTGATGTTTATATGGCGACTGAATTATACTGTCTTGTTTCGTGTTTCATTTTGTTATATGTTAAGAGAGTTTTACTCTGTGGTATTACTGTATTGACCTATAATTTTTCAAATATTATGCAAAAGTCCCTTCCTGCCCAGACTTTATTGAAATGCATAATTCCTAAATCAATAACCCCCCCCCCACTGAAAAGCAGCCCACCAAAAAAGCCTTTTGGACAAATATAAGCCCAAGGATTAACGCCACTTATTTGTTTTCTATACTGATTGAATTATCAATTTGCAGCTCATCAAATGCCTTGTGTTAATGTTGAACAAAGTACTGAACTCCCTTGGCCAACTTCCATTCGAGTCACTGACCAAATCTGCATTGAACAGGTGAATTTATTTATATCAAAAGTAAAATGATATTGTTAATATTCCATATCGGTTAATTGTAAATTTATGATGTTGGCTTTTTATTAAAATGCCAACTTGTTTGCATTATCATATTACTAGCTCTGAGCACTGAGCTTTCTGATGGAAAAAAAGAAGAAACATTGCTTGTCATTGAGCAATCTGTGATAAAAAGATGCTAGCCCAACAAGTAACTCCATTAGCTCCAGGTAGTCAGCATCGCAGACAATTTAACCGTTCAATCCGTCTGCGAACTAGTGCCAAAAGACCAATCACAGACAAGTACATAATAATAATTTTATTGTAAATCTGGTACTTCGTTGGGGGTCCGGAACAAGGATTTTGGAGCTGGTTCGCAGGCAAATGTAACGGTTGAATTCATCTACGACGCAGGCCAGGATATTAGATAGCATTTTTTTTTTCACACCCTGCTCATGTATGGTTTTTCTTTTTAAATGTTTCAGCCCCAGCCTGATGTTGTTGCGGCAGGGTGTCTTTCTGTTGTCGACATTATGTCTTAATGATCGTCTTTTTGTGGAGCATCGGGTTGAAGTGGAGCATCAGTATATTAACGTTGTCAGCAGTGTAACCAGACTTTACAAGCAGATTGCTGGACTCATTTCAGAAGCAGAAGGTAATATACATGTAACATATTGATTCTCCTTACTAATGGCAGTAGTTCTGAGAATTTGGTGGTACATCAGAACACTGTGCGGTTCCAGAAAATATCCATTCTCACCCCAAAGAAGGCCATTAGAAATTCCGAGGGGGAGGGGTTTCTCAAAAGACAAAATTGTTAAAGGAAAGTATGAAGCTAAACTGGAAATTCCAGGGGAAGTTGTGGGGGGCGGGGGGTTTCCAAACCACACATCATCACCCAGTTGGTGTTTTCTTTTTCATTCTGATCATCTGTGTGCTTATAACTAATAAGGTGAGCCTTACTCAGGCCAAACTGGGCCACACTGCTGGAGCTTATCCCACTTTCCGTAGCATGAAGCCGACTAGGAGTATTTCTACTCCCCCTGGGTGGGATGTTAGTCCAATGCAAGGTTACCTCCCAGCATTTTATTAGGTTTCCCTAACAGTTTGCCGGTACCCATTTATATTCATGTGTGGAGAGAGGCACTGTGAGAGTTAAGTGTCTTGCCCAAGAACACAACACAATGACCCCAGCCAAGGCTTGAACCTGGACCGACCGCTCATAAGGAGAAACTAAAATGTTGATTATTCTTGAGAGTTGAAGGACTGCTTGTACATGTACATGTAGGTTGATTTTATAATATTGATTGTTCCTACAGTGCCTCTCTCCAGTCAACTTGTAAAATGCTTGTGCGTGGGGGTGGGTAGGGGGGATTATAAAACCTGCGGGAGACTACATGTACAATGCAGCATCCGAACCAGTACTGATGAGCCATTAGGCTCCCCTCATCCTTAGGATTGAGAAATGTGTTAATTGATGGGAGCAGTATAGAAAAAGTAATGTAATATTTTTGTATTATTCTTTGCTAGTTCTTGCTGTTCAAGAACTGGTGGATTTTGAGCACATTGAAGGGATTGAATGGTCGCAGGAGTCTGAGGATGAGGAAGATGAAACTGTTGAAGGGATGGATGTTGTCGAGTGATGAACGGATGAGGAAAAATGAAAAAAACAACAACTTGAAATCAACTTTGGGCCCAAGTAGAGGAAAATAAGAGAAAGTTTGCCTAACATACATTCAAACTTAGAACATTTTGGCAGTCCATCACATCAGTGCTGTTGCATCAGTCTGAGTGTACTCACTTAGTTGAACATGTTTTCACGCCGGGTATTCATGCTTAGATGCAACCGGTACCAGTACCTCATTCTTTGTGTTATAAGAAGAAACAGACAGTGACCCTAGTTTGCACCGTTATCTTGGTTGAGGAGCAAACATTACAGAATGTACACGTGCATTGCTTATCGTGGTCAAATTTTCCATCACAAGAATTGCATAGCTAAAACCTAGAGAAGGAATTTTGAATTTTGTCTCAAATTCCAGCAGAGTTTAGAATGTCAAGGAGCATCAAAGTTGTGGTGTATAAAATTTGTAGTTTTTGGCATGTTTGTACCCTCCCCCCTCCCTCCACCAAACCAAAATGGTTTAAGTAAATTATGGAAGGGTAAAATATAGATTTGACTGAGGTACATTGTTTGTAAATAACAGTAAACTTTTTAAAGCACTCAATCAGGAGTTGCAGAAAGAAAAAACTTTTTTTATGTTTCTGTTCACAACAATATCTAAAACACTAGGAAGATTGTATATTTTTTTAGAATAGAATGTTCTGGCCATATCTGGCCTTCCTTGTCGCACAGTGCTATGGTGAAGAGGGTCCTGACAGTGTACCATTGTGTGAGGTGATAGCGCAGTGTACCATTGTGTGACAGGGGGCAGTGTACCATTGTGTGACAGGGGGCAGTGTACCATTGTGTGACAGGGGGCAGTGTACCATTGTGTGACAGGGGGCAGTGTACCATTGTGTGACAGGGGGCAGTGTACCATTGTGTGACAGGGGGCAGTGTACCGTTGTGTGACAGAGCGCAGTGTACCATTGTGTGACAGGGGGCAGTGTACCATTGTGTGACAGGGGGCAGTGTACCATTGTGTGACAGAGAGGGTGGTGTACCATTGTGTGACAGAGCGCAGTGTACCATTGTGTGACAGAGAGGGCCAGAATGTGACAGAGAGGGACCATTGTGTGACAAAGAGAGCCAGAACTGAACAGTCTATGAATAGCAGGGAATACGCATGCACTCCAATCATAAAATGTAAGCACTATTGGCCTTGTGCTATGAATGTTATACAGTCAAACTTCCGCTAACTGACACCTCCCATAGGTGGACACCTCTCATAAGCGGACACTAAGTCATGTACCCAGCTACATACAAACACTGCATTTTAACCTCCCATAAGCGGACACCTCTCTTTAGCGGACACTTTTTCTGGTACCTCTCGTAAGCGGATACTTGGTCATGTACCCAGCTACATACAAACACTGCATTTTAACCTCCCATAAGTGGACACCTCTCTTTAGCGGACACTTTTTCTGGTCCCAAGGGTGTCCGCTTACGGGAGGCTTGACTGTATAAAACTTTGTGCTACTTGTAGATTGTCTTGGTGTAAACGTTACTACTAGAGTGTTTGTACAGGAAATCAACATGCTAAGAGATAGCTGAAGTGATAAATTTTACAGCAAGGAGCCCAAAAGTGGCTTCTGATTGGATAGTATACACGCATGGAAGAATGTGACTTAATTAAGTGGTCACACTTTTGGGCTCCTTGCTGTAATTTAAAAACATTCAATAATAAAGTATTTGAGGTTCGTAACTTGTCAGTGTACTTTGTAAGATAGTAATGTACCTTGTGTTTTGGAGAGATAACTATTTTTACACAAGGATGTCGAAACTCATTAAAAATTACTTGAAATTCTTACTAAGTTATTTGAATATTTGTATTGAAAGAAATGACTTGCTAAACTGTAAGACAGACAATTGCTTTTGGCTTATTGTGTGTGTTTAGGAGGGTAGTTTTCACATTGCTTTTATTTTCTCTTTTATTGAACCACCACGACCACTTTTTTGTGGCCCGAACAAAAGCCCAATCATTTTCTTACCTGACAACACCGTTAATCCGACCACCCCATTTATATTACGACCAACGACCACCTTTTGGAGTCCCACGGCCACTGTACAAAGCACGCCATGCGTACCTACATGTATGTTTGAGATCCTCGTGTTCTTTCCCAGAGCGCTTTGCAACGCCTCGCAACGTTCGATCTTGGCGGTTGGTTCTGTTGTTGATCATGCTGCTGAGAATGAGTTTTGCTCGCTTTTCTTCCATAGTTCGAGGGCCGCTCTTATTTCGGCAATCATTGTTAGCTCGCACGATATTAGCGCATGGATTTGCCACTCACAAAGAGAAACCAGCGAACGTGAAGCGTCCGTCGACTGCATATCAACTGTTTGCCTTTGAAAACCGCGCTCTTGTTGTTGCAGAATATCCAGACATAAAAGGACAAGAAATCACCAAAGCTTTGTCCAACAAGTGGAAGGAAATGTCAGAAGACGAAAAGAGCTCTTACAAGAAAACATACAAGGAAAATCTGAAGATTTACAATGCTCCGTTAGCAAAGCTACCGAAGAAACCTCCAGGCACCTTTGGTTTGTTTGTCAAGGAGAATTATTCGAAAGAGGCTAGGTTACTTCCAGAAGCTAAGCTCACTGAAGTTATGAAAGCATTATCCAACCAATGGAATAATATTTCAAATGAAGAGAAAGAGCAATGGAAACAAAAACAAGAAGAGATGAAGGAGGAATACAAAGAGAAGGTCATCAGCTTTGACGAAGGATTGACTCCCGAGGAGCGCGGATTTCTGGAAGAAAAACGCGGCCCAAAGATGCGTCAACTCGCTAAAGAAAAGAGCAAGCTTTTAGGACGTCCTAAAAGACCCCTAACCGCATATATTATTTTTGTGCAGAAGAACATAAGGGGAATGGAAAGCCCAACTGGCAGTACTGCGGTTGAGCGCATACAAACTCTGGCACAAACATGGAACAATATGACCAGCGAAGAGAAAGAAGAGTACGTGGTGGAAAGCCGTCAAGCATTTGAACAATACCAGAAAGATGTAGCTGAATGGAAGGAAAAGCACCCAGAAGCTGCATAAATAGAACATTTAATTAGATGTCAATATTTTATAAGTGAAAGACGTTAAAAAACATTTTTGGGGTAGGGGGGGGTGTGGGGGCACTCCCACATAAAAGTGACAGGGGTCATTGTGGTGTACCTTTAGGGGTGCATTCCATGAACATCCTATGCCAAATATATGCCAAGGTTTCCAAAATTCTACACCGAATTATGCCAAAGTAGGTCATCTTCACGCTAGCTTATACATGCTGGTATATGGCAAAGACTTCACAGTTTTGAAACCCATGCTGAAGATCTTTGGCTTACCATCAATTTCACTGTTATGCGACCCTTTAAGTGGCTCGATGTAGTTTTTTTAGCGCTGGGGTGAGAGTTTTGAAAACAAAAATTCGATCAGAACGCAAACTTCGATTTTTGTCATACTACACCATGATGTTGACAAATGATGATAGATTTATTTTACACTGGTTTCCAAGCGACAGAGGTTACCATAGCAACGATTTCGGCATCCCATTGGTTTTAAACAAGGCTGATTTTCTCGAAATCTAGTCGAAAACATTGCGTTCATTTTTTCATATTTTGAAGTATTCTGGTTTGACCACCTGTAGACGAAATTTCAAGAAATTCTGTAAGGCCGTTTTTGATTAAAACTGCACTGAACTTTTTGCGGTCGTGTTTGTGTATGTCCCAGAATTTACTTCAAAATCTTTCATTAAATTGAAGCTATATGCACCTCCCCTCTGTTGAAGGATTTTTAATGATATTAAAGACTTTGTAAGGTAAATGGATCACCTCGGATGGTTACGATTTCAAAATATTCAATTTTGAAGAACTGCGCTTAGGCACCTCAGAACACGATCGAAGCGCCTAATTTACATTTAGCGGGATATTGCTAAAATGCTCTTACAGATTTTTAAAAAAAAATGTTAGTTGTTAGCGTGATGGTTGAACTTGATATTCCAATCGAAAATGCCATTAAAAAATCGTTGCAAGCGTTAGAAAATAACACCGAATTATGGGTACGTTTCGCTCGCTACTGTCTTTCTCCGAACAGGAATTTTGTTTATCTTGTTTCTGGTCAGTTTCTCTCTTGATGCACGTGCAATGAATATTTATTCCAAATGCCGCGTGTGGCCAGTCGTGCGTTTATGACTGAATATTAAATGAATTTTTAAGCAGGATAGACATCAATTCTGTTCATCTTACTAATCTAATTTAAACAAAAATAAACCGTGTTTGTATTTAGAACTGTCACGATTTAAACAAATGATCAACAACCACGCTAAACAAACTTTGGTTCCCGTTTGTACTGTATGAGAGGGAAAGTAAAGGGAATGAATGGCACGGTAATCACGTACATTCAAAAATGTTTCGGCTATGCCGTCAAGCAAAACCAAAATGATGTTGCTAAAATGAAACAAAGTCTAGAGTTAATCATTCCGCACGCTTTTGGTGATCATGATTTCACTGCCTACGAAATTTCGTGAGATTCGTCAAAAAAATGCCAAACCTAGGGTAACAAAGAACAGAAGAGTTTTAGCAAAGTTCGTATATCATTGCTATTGTTGATCATTTGTTTAAATCGTGACAGTTAGATTATTAAGATTAGATTAGTAAGATAAACAGAATTGATGTCTACCTGCTTAAAAATTCATTTATTTGTCATAAACGCACGACTGGCCACACGCGGCATTTGGAATAAATATTCATTGCACGTGCATCAAGAGAGAAACTGACCAGAAACAAGATAAACAAAATTCCTGTTCTGAGAAAGACAGTAGCCGTGAGCAAAACGTACCCATAATTCGGTGTTATTTTCTAACGCTTGCAACGATTTTTTAATGGCATTTTCGATTGGAATATCAAGTTCAACCATCACGCTAACACCTAACAATTTAAAAAAAAATCTGTAAGAACATTTTAGCAATATCCCGCTAAATGTAAATTAGGCACTTTGATCGTGTTCTGAGGTACCTAAGCGCAGTTCTTCAAAATTGAATATTTTGAAATCGTAACCATCCGAGGTGATCCATTTACCTTACAAAGTCTTTAATATCATTAAAAATCCTTTAAACAGAGGGGAGGTGCATATAGCTTCAATTTAATGAAAGATTTTGAAGTAAATTCTGGGACAAACACGACCGCAAAAAGTTCAGTGCCGTTTTAATCAAAAACGGCCTTACAGAATTTCTTGAAATTTCGTCTACAGGTGGTCAAACTAGCATACTTCAAAATATGAAAAAATGAATGCAATGTTTTCGACTAGATTTTGAGAAAATCAGCCTTGTTTAAAACCAATAGGATGCCGAAATCGTTGCTATGGTAACCTCTGTTGCTTGGAAACCAGTGTAAAATAAATCTATCATCAGTTGTCATCATCATGGTGTAGTATGACAAAAATCGAAGTTTGCCTTCTGATCAAATTTTTGTTTTCAAAACTCTCACCCCAGCGCTAAAAAAACTACATCGAGCCACCTTAAATCAAAACTCCTCTGAGCGGTTTGCAAAAGATTTCCGTCAATCACACATGTCATACCTTGTATAGAAGACAAGTGTTTGATTTTACCGCAAGTAAACACAGACCATATCAGGTATGACATGTATGATTGAAGGAAATCTTTTGCAAACCGCTCAGATGAGTTGATTTAAACGGTCGTCGTGTAACAGTGAAATCAATGTTAATAAAAAGAATAACAGAAAGTAGTTTTCTCTTGACCTGCAACCAAGCTTGTTTTCTGTGCTCTTATGCTTTTTATGTGGTTTTGAGCGAATGTCAAGAGGATAACAGCACAGAAAATTTAGCCTGAGCACAGGCTAGTTTTGTTTTAATTGAAAATGATTTGAGCCACACCCATGGGACAATGGATTCTTTTTCTGAAAATCACCCCTGTCACTCCTACTCCTGGGGGTGCACTAGCCACCTTCCTTTATATCCCCAGGGTATATACATTTCAATTGGGGGATATACCCTCGTGTGGAAACTAAAGTGGAGCATAATATTGACTTCTTAATGCAATAGTGATGTTCATGTTTGTTTAAGATAATTCATCTCCGATACCTTAAATTTCTTCCCTTGTATGACAGCTTTGCCACTCATAGTACAGTCAACTCTCTCTTAACGGACACCTCTATAAGACGGACACCTCTGTTAAAGACGGACACCTGGTGTTGGTCCTTGCACGCCATTTTTCAGTCATTTTACTGCAACTAAACTCTCCATAAGCCGGACATCTCTCTAAGACGGACAGTTGGTGCCGTCCCGATGGTGTCCGTCTTAGAGAGAGTTGACTGCAGTGATAACATGGTTTTGGTTTCATTTCTCCATATAAATACAGAATTTCCGTCTTATTCTCCACCTAATGATTTCTTAACCATGTTATGCATGAAATAAACTTGTAGAGTTGTATTTATACTTGCTGTTAATGTTAGATAAAATAAAAAAAAATCAAAATAAAGTTGTTTAATTAAAATTGTACACAAGAGAATCTTGCTCTAAAAGTAGTCATTTAAGACCTTTTATTTAACTGCCTTATTCAGTTGAGCTGACAATGAATCCTCTTTGTCATACCCTGCGAGTAGAGTCCCCTTCGACCTTCCTAGAAAAGTCGGGTAATTTCTAGGAAGATCGAAGGGGACTCTGCTCGCAAGGTATCTTTGTCAGAGATCTGTGTGGAAATTTTCAGTTGAGAGAGAGAGAGAGAGACTTTCAAATTGGTTGGGTAAAGTTCCCAGTGATTTTCATTGGTCCAGGGTAGGGTGGGGGCATTATTATGTGATGAAATTATTGTCTGGAAGAGATTCATTGTTTTGATTCATCATGAAAACCGAAAAATTATTGGTCAATTATTTAAGAAATAAAACCGATGTTCCTATGTCTTTTCTCTGAGAAAGATCACAGCCACGTCATTTCGCTCCCGAGAGGGCATAGAAAGAACCTGAGCCACAAAATGACGTGGCTATGAACTTTTAAATACATAGAAAAGGTGATCTGACGTCATATCTATTCTTTATCCTCTGATAAAGACAACTTTTTCAGTGAGAAACATGCGCAAGAGAATCTCAGCTATTTTATAAAACAGTTTATATCTCTTGGGAGTATGCGACAGAGGAGATAGCCTGTGAATACTAGCATTTCCCATCTGTTTTCCACCTGTTGCAGACTGTCCATCTGTTTCCCACCTGTTGCCCCTGTTGCCCTGCATACCTACACACCTCACTCCAGGTTCCCGTCAGTCGTCAGTCCCCGGGAAATTTGGGTGAGACTGGGAACGAGTAACAAGGTTGCTGCCAATATGGCGGCTCTTGCAAGGTCTCGTACGAACTTGGACAAGGGATATTTCCTAGCATTGCGGAGTGCACTAAAAGACTTAGAATATTGACTAGGTGGAGACATACAGAATGTGCAGTTGAACTTGAAGTTGGAAACCAGTGAGTATCCGAGTGTCATCTTGAAATTGAGCACATGATATGGCTAACGAGAATAAAATTTATTTTAAGCTCAAGCTTTATAAGCTTACGTAAGTTAAGCTTACCTTTTAATCTGTTTACCATAGAACTATGAAATTTTCAACGGGAAAGATGGCTAAGTTAGCAGATGGGGCCATCGTTGCGGAGGTAAGGTAGTGTCTATAATATATTAGGTTGCTGACTTGAATTAAGTATTGAAGTGTGAATACAGAACACTGACCCCCAGTCCAACCCCTACGGATCCCCCCCCCCCCCCCCCCCCAAATAAAATAAAAATAATTTTTTTTATAAAATACAATAAAAATTTTTATTTGATCTAGGTAGTCTCGAGTCAGCTGTCGAGTACGTGAATGTCAGGGCTTCAAACGTAAATTTAACGAGTTTCCTCTGCCTTTATTGTCGAATGTTACAAAATATTTTTATTGAGTTTTAACTCTTATTTTTTGGCAGATTGTGGGTGTAGAAGTCACACAACCCACCCCTCCCCCTCAGGATCCACCTCTGTTCTTTGATCCCTGATCCCCTTCCCCCAACACAGTCAGGGGAACAAGTGCCAGTTGATGGCGAAATCCCGTCTCCAAGACGGGACTGAGCCCGCGGTTTTGCTAAGGCAACATTATTGCGCTATTCTGGTGCGAATGCTTTTGGAATATTCATGAGTGCTTTCGCTAGTTTTTGATTGGATAATAAGACTCGGAAACTCTACGATAGCTTGAAGATGATTTGCAGTCCGTACTGCGCAATCTCTGCCTGCTATGTTTATGAGTCGCATACGAAGGAATGTTAATTCTAGCGAAAATAGAAATTGTTGTACAAACTTACATTTTTCTTCATTATTAACGCCAGATATCCTTGCCAAACAATAATAATGAATAGAAGAACCTCTGCATTATCCCAAACCGATATTTCAGCTCATCGAGCATTCAGGAACTCAACGACAGGTAATGGCGGACTCAAAAACTTCACGTACGCTATCGCGTATATCACCAAAGTGTAACATATCAACAAATTCAAAACAAAAATGAAAACAAACCCCGAGCATGCGCATTACGGACTGGAAATCATCTTTAAGATAAGATAAGATAAGATAAGATAAGATAAGAGAAGATAATTTATTTAACGTCGATAAATGTGGGGAGTGGTCGCCAATCTCCCGGGCCAGGGGCTCATGTTAAAAATGCTCTACTTACATGTATATTACAGTCAACAAAGATTTGCCGAAAACGGCACTTGTTCCCCCCAACTGAACACCCAGTACCATAAAAAAACTACGCAAATTGGCGAGTTAGTAGTTATTTTGAGGCTCACAACATCATTCATTTTTTTATAGCACGGAAACAATTCCACTCTAGTTACAGCTGTAAGTGACATCAAAAATTCCACGGATAACAACAGGAAAGGTTTTCTTCCCCTAATGGTAAGCTTGCAATAAAGACTTTTAACACATTGACTACTAAACCGGCCATAAACGGCCAAGAAGAGACCACCGACTTGTACCACTTGTGACATCATCAATTTTCACGCCAGAGGATGTCTTTGATAATCAACGGATAGAGTTGGAAAATGTCTAACAAAGCATGCCTAAACGAACACGAAACGTTAAATTGGACCAGAGATACACACAAAACAACTTGGATTTTTTCCTCCAAAATCACCAAAAACGCAGCCTCCACTACCATTGACACTCTTTGTCAAAAAAATTCCCTTTTCCCAACGTTTAGGTTAAAACTTTTTCAACGTGAACAAAGGCGACTGAAAGGCCAACAAAACCACAAAATAAAATAAGAGAAAAAGGAGAGCAAGAATGGCAAAAAAAAAAAGGAAAAGAAAAGCCTAAAGTCAGGTGTGTTTTTCAAACCAAAAAACTATGTCGAAATTTCAATTTCTGTGCATGCCCAAAGAAATATTGAATTTGTTGCTTCTACGTAGAAGGGGATGTTAGTTGCCGTGTTTTTAAACTAAGTTTTAGACAGTTTGACATTAAACTGTTGAGATAATGGCCAGAAATAGGCATCTGGGATGTTAGATTGCCGTTTTTTGGAAAAAGCCCAGTAGACAATGGGTTAATATACCGTATTTAAATTAAAGACTGAGATGAGCTATCAAACAAAACAACGCTTTTGAGTTGAGGTTTGCCAATGTTCCAAGACCTCATTTTCAAAACGCCAAGATTTTGTGACTTATAAAAATGTGTGGTTCCAGAAAATATCCATACCCCCACAGAAGTTTTTTTTGTTTGACCCCCCCCCCCCCTCCCCCACAACCCCCTTGGAAATTCCAGTTTAGCTTCATATTTTCCTTTAAAAAATTTATCTTTTGAGACCCCCCCCTACAACTTGGAATTTCCAAAATATGACCTTCCTTGTGGTGGGTGTGGTTTTTTTCTGGAACCACACAACAATAATATTGATTGCATATTTTTCCCCCTAACAGCTTCCTTTAGTTTCCTTTCTACAATATTGTAGCATGAATTGTAGGATATGGATTACAGTGGAACTTCAATTTCTCGAACCTCCACGGGAAACAAAAATTAGTTTGAGAAATCGGGAACTTCGAAATATCGGGGGTAAATTTACAGTGTAAACAAGTCCAAGGGAAACAACTTTTGGTTAGAGAAATCCGAGTTTTTGAGAAATTGAGGGTTCGAGAAATCGGGGTTCCACTGTAGGGCTGCAAATAACAGTCGGTCATCGGACAATGGCCGACCAAAATTTGCTTATGTCCGATGAAATCCAAACTGTGTCCGGACCTGATGTCCGGACAATTTTTCAGTTTTGCCTTCCAACGTAAATGCCAACGAGTTTTATTCTAAATGCAAACTACATGTAGTTTACTCTGCGATGACAACACGTTAAATTAGCAGGTTTGCTTATCAAGCAATACTGTAATATGATGTCCGACCTCATTTTTGTTTTGTCCAACCAAAATTATTCTTAGTCGGACACATGTCCTTTCAAGAAAAAAAAATTATTTGCAGCCCTGCACTGTACTATCACGGTGATGATATGTCCCTTTTGATGATTTATCCATCGGTAGGTTGATTATAAAGAAAAGTCGGCAGCTGGAGGCCATATTCCCAGGACTTTCTTAAGGAAAGACATTGGAACGTCTGAACGTGAAACCATCATTAGCAGACGCATTGGTAAGTTTCACATACTTAACACTTTCAGACCCATTAGTCACTTCTTATAGTTACTGTAGGAGAATTTAAATATCAACTGTTTCTTTAATTCCCTTGGCATGTATTGTAAAATTCTGAATATAAGCGCCTGGGCTTACATGTATATTCTCTTGTGAGTGGGCTTATTTTCAGGGGGGGGGGGGGGGGGGGGGGGTAGGGACTTGTTATTGGAAGAAATTTTGAGTCTATAAGAATAATGCATGCGAAAACTCTCTTTAAACATAATGAAATGGGACGCCAAACAAGTTCCACACTCGTTCATGGACACTACAAGTCTTTGAGCATTCTGTAATAACAAAAAAATTATACAAAACAAACAAGTTGTACAACAGGGGGTTATATTCAGTAGAAGATGTACATGCATCTTACTTTAGGAGCTAAATCTAAATATAAGATTCAGGGGTGAGGGGTGGGGGGGGGGGGGGGCTTATTTTCTGGCAGATAGAAATAAGTATGTCCACAAAATTAATAATAATTATCTTAGGCATTGCTCGTCATTTCTTTAATTATTATAATGTACATGTCATTTTAGTTTCATCAATTATGTTACCAAATAAATCATTATTTATTATTTATAATTATTTTTATTTTAGACAGATCACTGAGATCATTGTTTCACAAAGATTACTCTTATTCCACTCAGGTTAGAATTGTATAATCATGTATAAAGGAATCAGATATTTGAAACCCTAACAAGTATCCCAAACTGTTTTATATAGCATGGCTTGATAGTTAAAGCCCTGGCCTAACAGACACGCAAGTTGCCAACATATGTCTACTTGTGTCTCCGTTTGGCCAGCACTTGCATTGACTTGCAATGACTGAATGAATTTGAGTGCAAGTAGTTGCAAGTTTTCACCATTTGGCCACCAACGTAAGTCAACACAAGTTTACTTCAATAAATGTACTGATCAGAAATACAACTCATGTGGAGCGTTGAAATGGCTTTTTCGCAACTTGCATCATACCTGCGTGCACTTGCGAGTAAACTCACAAGAGACTCCGTTTGGTCACACAATGCAAGTCTGTATGCAAGTTCATATTTCAAAACTTGCGTCTCTGTTTGGCCAGGGCTAAGTGTTAGACAATCAAAGTTTTGTATTTGCGAATCATAGACAAACAATCTGCAAACCAGTTGTTTCTGTGACACAAACGTGCAAACATCAAACAATGGCTTCTGTCAAATCTGTAAATGGAAGGGCAATGTAATCTGCCAAAACATGTGATGAGGTAGCAAGCAATTAAGAATAAATGACCGTTGATCGATTGTAAACTGTTTGCAAAGGTCATAGAAATTATGATCACTGATTGGTCGATCTGCCAGCAAACTAATGACAGCCAGGTGTGGTTCCAGAAAATACCCATACCCTCTCCCCACAAAAACGTTTTTGGTTTGAATTTTCTAGTTTAGCTAAATATACTTTCCTTAAAAATTGTAGTTTTTTAGTTTTGAGACCCCCCTTCTTGGAATTTCCAGTGACCTTCCTTGGAGTAGGTAAGGATATTTTCTGGAATTGCACGAGGCATGATCAGCTTGTTATATTAGCCCACTGTCCCTTTGAGTTTCTCCATGGCACCGCATGATTGAGATACATATTTTTTGTTGATAGATAATGGGCACTTTGTGGGCAGCAGATGGACTTCATGATCCTGATATTGCTGCTATGAATGGAGGTTAGTTTTCTGAACTTTTATTCACCTTTTATCTTTAGTCAGACACCCTGGGAGGTGCAATTGTGGACTTTTTTGGGTTTGAAATCTTCTGGCGGATGTTTTTGGCAGGGACATTTTTTAGCGTTGATAAAAAGCATACGCTAGCGTTCTCAATTTTATGTCAGTGAAAGTTTTAGCCTTATGCAACTTTTTGGGGATCTAAAAATTTGGTCTCATTTGCATTTTGTTTAGCTTCTGCAGCACTTACAGTTTCTGGTATTCCTTGGAGTGGACCCATTGGTAAGTAAATCATCCTTATTTAGGTAGTAAGAGCCTGTTACAGTGCTAGGGATTACAGCCATGGGAGGGAGGTACCTTTTTTACAGTCTCCAGTAGCTAATATTATAGGGGAACCAGGATTGAAGGAGTCTGGAGACTGGCTCATCAAGCTCCGGGGGGAGGGGGGGGGGGGGTGTTACTCAGCCCAAGTTTGAGTAGGGGGGGGGGGGGGTGTTACTCAGCCCAAGTTTGAGTAGGGGTGTGCCGCCCTGGCTGCCAAACCCTGACTTTGTTACATGACAAAAATTTGCACTTCCCTTACCCTGTTTACGACATGTTTTTTAGCATTTTATTCTTCACAGTCATCTGTTGTCAACATTGATGTTGTTTTTGTTGGACGCAAGGTCTGACGGCAGCCAGGCCTGCAGAAAATGTCAGGGAAAATATTTTCTGGTAAATGAAAGGCACCCATGTACCCTGTCTATGACCTATGATAGCGTAGAGTCAAAACCCCATACCCTGTTTTGAATCTAGGTCGAAAACCAAAAACCCATACCCTATTGAGCGGCACATCCCCATGTAGGCTATATAAGGGAGTAACCCCATCTCCACACTGACCCCCCCCCCCCCCCCCCCCCCCCCCCCCTCCACCCGCCCGGGATTAAGCTATGGCTAGCTATTTAATACATTTGGCCAGTCACTAAATTTGCAAATCAGCTTGAAATAGAGAGACAACATTGCACAAGACAGGATAACACAGGGAAGATAATTCATTCATTTTGTACATGGTGTGATTTTAGGTGTGGTGAGAGTGGGGGAGGTTGATGGAGAGTTTCTCATTAATCCAACATGGTCAGAGCTCAACACCAGCAGACTGAATCTTGTTGTTGCTTGTAGCGAAAAGAAAGTTGGTAAGGTTTACAAAAAATTAATGTGCGGTTCCAGAAAATATCCATACCCACCCCAAGGAAGGTCATTGGAATTTCCGAGGGGGAGGGGAGTGTCAAAAGCCAAAAAATTTAAAGGAAATGTCTTTGTGGGGGGGGGGGGGGGGGGGGGGGAGGGGGGTGGAGGGGGGTGGAGGGGGGGGGGGGCAAACCAAAAAAACCTTCCATGGGAGTATGCATATTTTCTGGAACCACACAATAGCTGTTTTAGTAAAAATCTAGTAAGCTCCTAGCCTATGTTTAAATGGATAATAATAATTACGGTATACCTTTATTTAAAAAAATGATTGGTTTTGGTACCAGATTGATTTTTATTTTCCTTTGTTTAATATTCATTACCATAATCTAAAGCCAAAGGGAAATAAAAATGACACAAATTCAAATCAGAGCATATACATGTATACACTGCCCATTATTTGGAAGTCATATTGGTAGGTCAATGAGAAATAGCAAATAATCATTATATATTTATATTTTTCTTTTCAGTTATGGTGGAAGCATGTGCCCAAGAAGTGAGTTCTGAGAGATTTTGTGAAGCTCTTAGATTTGGATTCAAAGAGGTAATTAAGCATTCAATGTGGTTGATATATTATGTTATTAATAATATACTAGTCTAGTGACTGTGTCATGGTGGTGGTCATGGTGGTGGTCATGTTGGTGGTCATGGTGGTGGTCATGGCAGTGGTCATGGTGGTGGTCATGGTGGTGGTCATGGCAGTGGTCATGGTGGTGGTCATGGTGGTGGTCATGGCGGTGGTCATGGTGGTGGTCATGGCGGTGGTCATGGCGGTGGTCATGGCGGTGGTCATGGCAGTGGTCATGGTGGTGGTCATGGCGGTGGTCATGGCGGTGGTCATGGCGGTGGTCATGGCGGTGGTCATGGCAGTGGTCATGGTGGTGGTCATGGTGGTAGTCGTGGTGGTGGTCATGGCAGTGGTCATGGTGGTGGTCATGGCAGTGGTCATGGCGGTGGTCATGGTGGTGGTCATGGCAGTGGTCATGGTGGTGGTAATGGCAGTGGTCATGGTGGTGGTCATGGCAGTGGTCATGGCGGTGGTCATGGTGGTGGTCATTGCGGTGCTCATGGTGGTGGTCATGGCAGTGGTCATGGTGGTGGTCATGGCTGTGGTCATGGTGGTGGTCATGGCAGTGGTCATGGTGGTGGTCATGGCGGTGGTCATGGTGGTGCTCATGGCAGTGGTCATGGTGGTGGTCATGGCGGTGGTCATGGCGGTGGTCATGGCGGTGGTCATGGCGGTGGTCATGGCGGTGGTCATGGCGGTGGTCATGGCGGTGGTCATGGCGGTGGTCATGGCGGTGGTCATGGCGGTGGTCATGGCGGTGGTCATTGCGGTGGTCATGGCGGTGGTCATGGCGGTGGTCATGGCGGTGGTCATGGCGGTGGTCATGGCGGTGGTCATTGCGGTGGTCATGGTGGTGGTCATTGCGGTGGTCATGGTGGTCATGGTGGTAGTCATGGCGGTGGTCATGGCGGTGGTCATGGCGGTGGTCATGGCGGTGGTCATGGCGGTGGTCATGGCGGTGGTCATGGTGCAGTGGTCATGGTGGTGGTCATGGTGGTGGTCATGGCGGTGGTCATTGTGGTGGTCATTGCGGTGTTCATGGTGGTGGTCATGGCGGTGGTCATGGCGGTGGTCATGGCGGTGGTCATGGCGGTGGTCATGGCGGTGGTCATTGCGGTGGTCATGGCGGTGGTCATGGCGGTGGTCATGGTGCAGTGGTCATGGTGGTGGTCATGGTGGTGGTCATGGCGGTGGTCATTGTGGTGGTCATTGCGGTGTTCATGGTGGTGGTCATGGCGGTGGTCATGGCGGTGGTCATGGCGGTGGTCATGGCGGTGGTCATGGCGGTGGTCATTGCGGTGGTCATGGCGGTGGTCATGGCGGTGGTCATGGCGGTGGTCATGGCGGTGGTCATGGCTGTGGTCATGTCGGTGGTCATGGCGGTGGTCATGGCGGTGGTCATGGCGGTGGCCATGGCGGTGGTCATGGCGGTGGTCATGGCGGTGGTCATGGCGGTGGTCATAGTGGTGGTCATGGTGCAGTGGTCATGGCGGTGGTCATGGCGGTGGTCATGGCGGTGGTCATTGCGGTGGTCATGGTGGTGGTCATGGTGGTCATGGTGGTAGTCATGGCGGTGGTTATGGTGGTGGTCATGGTGGTGGTCATGGCAGTGGTCATGGCGGTGGTCATGGTGGTGGTCATGGCGGTGGTCATGGTGGTGGTCATTGCGGTGGTCATGGTGGTGCTCATGGCAGTGGTCATGGTGGTGGTCATGGCGGTGGTCATGGTGGTGGTCATGGCAGTGGTCATGTTGGTGGTCATGGCAGTGGTCATGGTGGTGGTCATGGCGGTGGTCATGGTGGTGCTCATGGCGGTGGTCATGGTGGTGGTCATGGCGGTGGTCATGGTGGTGGTCATGGCGGTGGTCATGGCAGTGGTCATGGTGGTGGTCATGGTGGTGGTCATGGCAGTGGTCATGGTGGTGGTCATGGTGGTAGTCGTGGTGGTGGTCATGGCAGTGGTCATGGCGGTGGTCATGGCGGTGGTCATGGCGGTGGTCATGGCGGTGGTCATGGCGGTGGTCATGGTGGTGGTCATGGTGGTGGTCGTGGTGGTAGTCGTGGTGGTAGTCATGGCAGTGGTCATGGCGGTGGTCATGGCGGTGGTCATGGCGGTGGTCATGGCGGTGGTCATGGCGGTGGTCATGGTGGTGGTCATTGCGGTGGTCATGGTGGTAGTCATGGTGGTCGTCGTGGTGGTGGTCATGGCAGTGGTCATGGCGGTGGTCATGGCGGTGGTCATGGCGGTGGTCATGGCAGTGGTCATGGCAGTGGTCATGGTGGTGGTCATGGTGCAGTGGTCATGGTGGTGGTCATGGCGGTGGTCATGGCGGTGGTCATGGCGGTGGTCATGGCGGTGGTCATGGCGGTGGTCATGGCGGTGGTCATGGCGGTGGTCATGGCGGTGGTCATGGTGGTCATGGTGGTGGTCATGGCGGTGGTCATGGTGGTGGTCATGGCAGTGGTCATGGTGGTGGTCATGGCGGTGGTCATGGCGGTGGTCATGGCGGTGGTCATGGCGGTGGTCATGGCGGTGGTCATGGTGGTGGTCATCACGGTGGTTTTTTCGGTGGTCATGGCGGTGGTCTTGGTAATCATGAAGGTGGTCATGGTGGTGGTCATGGTGGTCATGGTGGTGGTCATGGTGGTCATGGTGGTGGTCATGGCGGTGGTCATGTGGTGGTCATGGTGGTGGTCATGGCGGTGGTCATGGTGGTCATGGTAGTGGTCATGGTCATGGTGGTGGTCACGGCGGTCATGGAGGTAGTCATGGTGGTCATGACGGTGGTCATGGAGGTGGTCATGGTAGCAGGGATGTAGATTCATTTTTTGACAGGCGGGATTATATAGCTAATAGGCGGAAATACTTGGCCGGAGGCCCATGGTGGCAAAGGCACCAGCCTACTAGGGGGGTTTGGGGGCATGCCCCCAGAAAATTTTGAAATCTAGACTCTCGCAAATGCGTTTTCCTCGGTTTTTCAGGGGTTAATTCATTGCCATTTTGGACTGTTCTCAGTAAGGAAGAATCAATGTTTTTCTGTTAATAAAGCTGTGAAAAACTTTGTGATGTGTCTTTTATGTTCCTTACAATACATACAAGAATAAATACCACGATTCAGTTAATAAGCAAAGCGTTAACGCGAATTGGCGTACATAATTTTGCATACATGAAGTAGAGACACCGCTGGTCAATGAGCCTTGAGCAAACACACGATCGTCGTTCAAATGGCGTGCTCATGCCGTGTTTACAGTCGTGTTATTTACGGTAAGACAATAACAGAGGTACAAACGGTCAGAAAAGTTACAAAATATTGGGCTAAAAACATTCAGGAGAAGGAGGTATCCATTTTAAAGACTGTACATGGTTTTTCAGCCGGGAAAATCAGCGTGACAGCCGGGTATTTTTACCGGCTCCGGCTATTATCTACATCCCTGTGGTAGTCATGGTTGTGGTCACGGTGGTCATGGGGGTAGCCATGGTAGTAATGGTGGTGGTCATGGTGGTGGTCATGGTAGTCACGGCGGTGGTCATGGAGGTGGTCATGGTAGTCATGAAGGTGGTCATGGTAGTCATGGTGGTGGTCATGGTAATCATGGCGGTGGTCATGGAGGTGGTCATGGTAGTCATGGTAGTCATGCTGGTGGTCATGGGGGTGGTCACGGTGGTCATGGTGGTGGTCGTGGTGGTAGTCGTGGTGGTGGTCATGGTGGTGGTCATGGTGGTGGTCATGGCGGTGGTCATGGCGGTGGTCATGGCGGTGGTCATGGCGGTGATGGTTGTGGTCAAAGCTTTACATGATTTGTCATGTTTATACAACAGTGCCAACCCATAATCAAAGCTTTACGTGTTTTGTCATGTTTACACAACAGTGCGAACCCACAATCAAAGGTTTACGTGATTTGTCATGTTTATACAACAGTGCCAACCCATAATCAAAAGTTTACATGATTTGTCATGTTTGTACAACAGTGTCAACCCATAATCAAAGCTTTACGTGATTTGCAAAGCCAAGCTGGGAAGATGAAGAGAACATGTCCAGTTCTCGACACTCCTGTAGAGTTACTGGAAGCAGTGCAGAGGTTTGTAAAGAATATGAATAAAATACCGTAAATGTTCCTGTATAAGCCACACTTGTACATTTGAGATAATCCGCACAACTGTGTGGAGAAAATTTATGCTGATCTGCATCAGGACTAATAAAGGAAGAGCGGACTGGAAAAACGTCCAAAATTTGGATGTTTTTCCAGTCCGCTCTTCTTTTATTTGGAACCTCAGTGAACAATACCTCAATTTGTTATGAAAATTATTTTGTGTCATATAATTTTATTCATTGCCAATCTAAAATAAAGTTAGGTAACATATTACTATTTAAACTCTCATATTTGTTTCTTTTTCTTCAGACTTTCAGTTGAGCCACTTGATGAAATATTTTCAAACTTCAGTTACTCAAAGGTGTGAAACATACTTTTTCATATTCAATTTGATTCCTAATTTGGCTTTACAGTGTTCTATTAAATCCAACAAATGAAACTTTAACAGCTCTGTATTTGATGAGAAGTCAGCAAGTAATATATAAAAATATGAGAGACAGTGTTTCATGACATTTCCAAACATTGAGAAGAGAGTTGAAAATACGACATGCAGCGGAATATTTTTGACGAAATTCAAGGTATTTGGAAATGATGAAACACTACATGTATCTCAAGTGTTTGATATATCGAAGGAGTAAACAGAGAAATAAAATCTTAAAAATCTATGCTAATTATGAACAGATATCCAAACCTCCAACACGGTTATGATTTCCTTCCTTGTTTTAACTTGATGAATTATTAATGAGTTTTGAGAAAGTTGTGTCCAAGTCAATATTTTATTTTAGTAGGTACAGTATACATCTTTTATAAATAGACACTGACTGAAACTCTGATCTAATGTTACATTTGCTACCTTCAGATGGAACGCGACAGAGAAATGTTTGCAGTTAGGGATTCATGTTCTGCAGCCGTTCAAAGTATGTAATACCGCATGCATTATAAAATGTGTATATTAACTAATGTTGGAGTATACTGAGTTACTAGAGATTTGGAAATTAGATTAATTTGTGCTAAATGTGTGAAAAATATATATCAAACAGGATCACCTTTAGTTATAGAAAGTTGTTAAATGTAGATCATTTTACTAATAAAAGTAGATAATTTTTAATTGTTGCATTGTGTTTAACAGAACAGTTTCCAGATGTTCCAGCCAATTTGATAGAAGATACAGTATTTGAAGTAACTAAATCAGTGTTTAGGAGAAATGTTCTTGAAAAAGACCAAAGGTAATATTTACTGTCTGATGATAAGTCCCTAAAGTTTCAATGCCAAACTTGAAAATAAATATATTCTCAGATTTCTACCAAGCTTAAAATTCACCATCATTTCTTTCTACACATATCAACAAAACTAATCCTTAGCAGTATGCAGGAGGTTTGTCACATTTGAACCTAGTTATATGGCCTAAGGGCCTCCACAGACTAGAGAGATACAATCTCGGATAATACCTGTTGAGACAAATCAAGCTTACGCACTTTATACAAGTCAGGGAGCCGAATATACACGCAGAAAAATAATATTTTCCCCCTCCCCTTATTCAGTGTTGTCTTTAAAGGGTTAAAATATTGTGGTGTACACATTCAGACCAAAACAACATTGATTAGAGGGGAGGGGGAGATGAAATGACTACTAAACAAGCATACAAGCAAAAAATGACTCTAATTAAAGTAAGTATCTCAACAGTATTGTCCGAGATTGTAGTTGTCAACAACTATTTAGTTGTTGATCATAAAAAGTTGTTGATAACAAAAAAGCCATTGTGTGAAGCTAGTTATCGATAACTAAGGCCCTTAGTTATCGATAACTAGCTTCACACACTGGCTTTTTTGTTATCGACAACTTTTTATGATCGACAACTGACAACTATCTCTCTAGTCTGTGGAGGCCCTAAGCTCCCACAAGTCTCTTGTAGCTCAGTGAGAGTGAGACTATTTTATACATAGGGAGGCAGCCTAAATGTAAGATTTTTCCATTCTCCATTGTGATTACATTGCCATGTTATCTTATTCAGATGTGATGGACGCGAGTTTGACGCTCTCCGACCCATCGAATGTGAGGTGGATTTGTTCAAGAGTCTTCATGGGTCTTCTTTATTTCAAAGAGGAGAAACACAGGTAATGGGGGTGGGGTGGGGTTGATTTTGTGTAGTGATATGCCTGCCAACTTTCTTGCATTATGTGTGAGTCTCACGTTTGTGGATCGAAAACATCGATCTCACGCATACATGTACAGGCCAAATTCTCACAAATCAGGAGTACTTAACCGAACAACATGTAAATTTGATTCAATTACGGCAAAAAATAGTCCTATAAATGAGGCTACATGTCGTGTTTGAACCCATATTATTCATTGCAGTCAACTCTCTCTTAACGGACGCCCTATAAGACGGACATCTCTGTAAGACGGACACCTGGTGTTGGTCCCTGCGCGCCGTTTTTCAGTCATTTTACTGTATCTAAACTCTCTATAAGCTGGACACCTCTCTAAGACGGACAGTTGGTGCCGGTCCCAATGGTGTCCGACTTAGAGAGAGTTGACTGTATTCATATCGACTTTTACTCGGTTAAAACACCAATTCGCCGAATAATAATTATTATTGTTAAATAATCATCATAGCCAGCAACCTCAAGACTTACTAACAACCCTATGTTTTTGGAATTTAAAAGCTTGAATTATATTTCCATTTTCATTGACTTAGGTTTTCTGCACAGCAACACTTGGATCTCTTAATTCTGCAAGACAACTTGATACCGCAGTAGGGTAAGAAAGATTTTTTTAATAATTATTATTATTTAATTTTTTTTTTCAAATACCGTAATTTAGGGTTAGGATTAAGTTTAGGGTTAGGGTTAGAGTTAGGATTAAGTTTAGGGTTATGATTTAGGGTTATTATTAGGTTTGAGTTAGGATTAGCTCCGTTCCCTGTTTTTTCGTTCCCCATTCCCTGTTTCTGGTTTTAGTAACATCCCCTGAAGGAGGACAGTGGAAGTAGAGAGATGACAGGCAGGATGGAATGACTGGAGCACTGCGAGAGCAGTAGCCAGGGACAGGGTAGCATGGAAGCAGAATGTGTGGTTCCAGAATATATCCATACCTCCCCCACGGAAGGCTTTTTGGTTTGAACCCCCCTCCCCCCAGGAATTTCCAGTTTAGCTTCATACTTTCCTTTAAAAAGTTTGGCTTTTGAGACCCCCCTCCCCGTCGGAATTTCCAATGACCTTCCTTGGCTGCCTGGCATTTTTAACTTCTAGGTTATTTCGGGTAGCCAGTACCCCTATTATTTTTTTCTGTCCAATTATTGTAAATACTTTTAGTAACTTGTGGGGTAAAATAAAGTTTGTTGTTGTTGTTGTTGTTGTTGTTGTTGGGGTGGGTATGGATATTTTCTGGAACCGCACAATGTTGTGGCCTTATGTGCCTACTGGCGCAAAGATAATTAATGATGATGATGATGATGGTGGGGGTGGCCTTTTGGTTAGTGCGTTGGACTTTAGCCCTGGCTGGGGTCACTGTGCTGTGTTCTTGGGCAAGACACTTTACTCTTACAGTGCCTCTCTTCACTCGTGAGTAAATTAAATGGGTACATTGTAGTCTCATTATAGTCCTTTCAACATGTTTTTCTTTTTTCTTTTTCAAACTCGTGCAGCGATGTGAAAGAAAAACGGTTTATGCTTCACTATGAGGTATGTGTTCATCAAATTCTGCCATTTAGTGCTAAGAGAACTTTGCTTTTAAAGAGAACTTGTATTAGTTCGTCAAGTGTGATTGTCCAGGTGAGTGTAGTTGGGGACTGACGTTTCAACAAACCGAAGTCATTTTCTGAAGATAACTTCTTCTCAGGTTGCCAAAATGTCAGTCACCAACAACAGTCCTTTTTACGACTACCCTCACCTGGACGGTCACACTAGATGAACTACTGATACTTGTGGGTTCAAACCATTTACTAGGTTAATGTTTGCGTATTTCCCTTAACTCTTCTCTGTAATATTTTAATGTTTTCACTCAGCTATTGTGTTTTTCTTTCTGGTTTGATTAGTTTCCACCATTTTGTGTCAATGAAATAGGATTGGTTTTTAGATCCACTCGACGAGAAATTGGTCATGGTAAGGTTCCATTTGAATTACTTGTTAAAATTCAGAGAAGAGAAAGGTTATATTGATTAATTAAAGCAGCTACGTCACGGTTGGCGCATCTTGAAAAAATTGGCCAACTTTTTCAAGTTCGCCGTTCGCAATCCATCTTAATCTTCTCCATCCTTGTTCCTGTTTGGTTTATTATCACCTCTTTGGTGTTTTTCTACCTTAGTAAACTATTATTTTGAGGCTTTCTTCAATTTGAAGGTGATTTGCACAAGGTAAAAATGACTTAAAATATCGTGACATAGCTCCTTTAAATATAACCTTATTTTACAATAACTGTCAAATTTCTTGTGCGCTCATGGCCGCTATGGTCAATGAGAGTACAGAGCATGGAAATAACGTCAAACGCAACACAAGTGATGGCGTATTATTTCACTATTATTTCCCCCCCCCCTCCCCATGTTATTGTAAAAACAATTCGACAACATTTTTTCATGGTCTACTCTCTTATAGACAAAAACTTGACAGTGAAGCCAATAAACCAAAACTTGACAGTGAAGCCTCTCGCCTGCGGCTCATGGTTCCACTTGAGTTTTGAACATTTCATGACGTAATTTGTATGGTATGTAAGAGTGCAGACCGTGAAAAAATGTCGTTGATCTGTTAAATGGTTCTACTGTATAATAAATGTTAATGAACCCTTAATAAAATAAATGTAGATGACAGTTTGTTGAAGAAGCTTTATGTTGCAATGAGATTTTTGCAAAATTAAAAAAAATTCTGAACCAAGTCTTAACATTTTCAAGTTTATATCTATCCATGAACCTTTCAGATTGCTGTAATATTCAAGTTGAAACATTTTTGTTCATTTAGGAAACTTAGCAGAAATGGCTTTAGAACCAGTTGTTCCAAAGGATTTCCCATTTACCGTCCGACTTACAACACAAGTGTTAGAATCAAATGGTAAGGAAAGCAATGCTTAATACAGTTGAAGCTCTCGTAAGCAATGACCTCAGGAATTCAAAAAAGTGGTCGTAACTGGAGCTGGCCGCTTACGATAATGGGCTCTTGGTACAAGGTACGAGAAGAGGGAAGTTTAGATCCTCCGGTCCTCCCACCCCCCACCGCCTAGTACACACGCACCTTTCAAACGTAAAACGTTTGGCTGGCTTCCCACAGAATTTGTGGCTATAACATACCAAGTGCTTGTGGGTAACTTAAGCCTTTTCCAGTGATCACAAGTTGCTCATGCACATTTACTGCGTTGCTTATTGACTGTTGTCCCACATTTGCTTATCAAGCTAATCTACCATTGTCATAATTCTGTTTGCAGGTTCTTCGTCATTAGCGTCAGTTTGTGCGGGCAGTTTGGCTCTGATGGATGCAGGTATTAATTTCTTGGAGTAAATGAGTAAAGATAAGTTATAAAGTAACAGAGTAAAATGAGTAAATTGAGTAAAATGAGTAAAATGAGTAAATTGAGTAAAATGAGTAAATTGAGTAAAATTGAGTAAAATGAGTAAAATGAGTAAATTGAGTAAATTGAGTAAAATGAGTAAAATGAGTAAAATGAGTAAATTGAGTAAAATGAGTAAATTGAGTAAATTGAGTAAATTGAGTAAAATGAGTAAAATGAGTAAATTGAGTAAATTGAGTAAATTGAGTAAAATGAGTAAATTGAGTAAATTGAGTAAAATGAGTAAAATGAGTAAAATGAGTAAAATGAGTAAAATGAGTAAATTGAGTAAAATGAGTAAAATGAGTAAAATGAGTAAATTGAGTAAAATGAGTAAAATGAGTAAATTGAGTAAATGAGTAAAATGAGTAAATTGAGTAAAATGAGTAAAATGAGTAAATGAGTAAATTGAGTAAATGAGTAAATTGAGTAAAATGAGTAAAATGAGTAAATTGAGTAAATGAGTAAAATGAGTAAAATGAGTAAAATGAGTAAATTGAGTAAATGAGTAAATGAGTAAATTGAGTAAATGAGTAAATTGAGTAAAATGAGTAAAATGAGCAAATTGAGTAAAATGAGTAAATTGAGTAAAATGAGTAAATTGAGTAAATTGAGTAAAATGAGTAAATTGAGTAAATTGAGTAAATGAGTAAAATGAGTAAAATGAGCAAATTGAGTAAAATGAGTAAATTGAGTAAAATGAGTAAATTGAGTAAAATGAGTAAATTGAGTAAATAAAATGAGTAAAATGAGTAAATTGAGTAAAATGAGTAAATGAGTAAATGAGTAAAATGAGTAAATGAGTAAAATGAGTAAAATGAGTAAAATGAGTAAATTGAGTAAATTGAGTAAATAAAATGAGTAAAATGAGTAAAATGAGTAAAATGAGTAAAATGAGTAAATTGAGTAAAATGAGTAAATTGAGTAAAATGAGTAAAATGAGTAAAATGAGTAAAATGAGTAAATTGAGTAAAATGAGTAAATTGAGTAAAATGAGTAAATTGAGTAAAATGAGAAAATTGAGTAAAATGAGTAAATTGAGTAAAATGAGTAAAATGAGTAAATTGAGTAAATAAAATGAGTAAAATGAGTAAATTGAGTAAATTGAGTAAAATGAGTAAAATGAGTAAAATGAGTAAATGAGTAAAATGAGTAAATGAGTAAATGAGTAAAATGAGTAAATTGAGTAAATGAGTAAAATGAGTAAAATGAGTAAATTGAGTAAATGAGTAAATGAGTAAAATGAGTAAAATAAGTAAATTGAGTAAAATGAGTAAATTGAGTAAATGAGTAAATTGAGTAAATTGAGTAAAATGAGTAAATTGAGTAAAATGAGTAAATGAGTAAAATGAGTAAATTGAGTAAAATGAGTAAATTGAGTAAAATGAGTAAAATGAGTAAATTGAGTAAAATGAGTAAAGTGAGTAAATTGAGTAAATGAGTAAAATGAGTAAATTGAGTAAAATGAGTAAATTGAGTAAAATGAGTAAAATGAGTAAAATGAGTAAATTGAGTAAAATGAGTAAATTGAGTAAATGAGTAAATTGAGTAAAATGAGTAAAATGAGAAAATTGAGTAAAATGAGTAAATTGAGTAAAATGAGTAAATTGAGTAAATGAGTAAATTGAGTAAAATGAGTAAAATGAGTAAATTGAGTAAAATGAGTAAAATGAGTAAAATGAGTAAAATGACTAAATTGAGTAAAATGAGTAAATTGAGTAAATAAAATGAGTAAATTGAGTAAATTGAGTAAAATGAGTAAATTGAGTAAAATGAGTAAAATGAGTAAAATGAGTAAAGTGAGTAAATGAGTAAATTGAGTAAAATGAGTAAATTGAGTAAATTGAGTAAAATGAGTAAATTGAGTAAATTGAGTAAAATGAGTAAAATGAGTAAATTGAGTAAAATGAGTAAATTGAGTAAAATGAGTAAATTGAGTAAATTGAGTAAAATGAGTAAAATGAGTAAAATGAGTAAAATGAGTAAATTGAGTAAAATGAGTAAATTGAGTAAATGAGTAAATTGAGTAAAATGAGTAAATTGAGTAAAATGAGTAAATTGAGTAAAAATGAGTAAAATGAGTAAATGAGTAAATTGAGTAAATGAGTAAAATGAGTAAAATGAGTAAAATGAGTAAATTGAGTAAATAAAATGAGTAATAAAATGAGTAAATTGAGTAAAATGAGTAAATTGAGTAAATGACTAAATTGAGTAAAATGAGTAAATTGAGTAAATAAAATGAGTAAAATGAGTAAAATGAGTAAAATGAGTAAAATGAGTAAAATGAGTAAATGAGTAAAATGAGTAAAATGAGTAAATTGAGTAAATGAGTAAAATGAGTAAATTGAGTAAAATGAGTAAAATGAGTAAAATGAGTAAATTGAGTAAATGAGTAAAATGAGTAAATTGAGTAAATTGAGTAAAATGAGTAAAATGAGTAAATGAGTAAAATGAGTAAATTGAGTAAAATGAGTAAATTGAGTAAAATGAGTAAATTGAGTAAATGAGTAAATTGAGTAAAATGAGTAAAATGAGTAAATTGAGTAAAATGAGTAAAATGAGTAAAATGAGTAAATTGAGTAAATTGAGTAAAATGAGTAAAATGAGTAAAATGAGTAAAATGAGTAAAATGAGTAAATTGAGTAAATTGAGTAAATTGAGTAAAATGAGTAAATGAGTAAAATGAGTAAATTGAGTAAAATGAGTAAATTGAGTAAAATGAGTAAATTGAGTAAAATGAGTAAAATGAGTAAATAAAATGAGTAAATTGAGTAAAATGAGTAAAATGAGTAAATGAGTAAAATGAGTAAAATGAGTAAATGAAATGAGTAAAATGAGTAAATTGAGTAAAATGAGTAAATGAGTAAAATGAGTAAAATGAGTAAATGAGTAAAATGAGTAAAATGAGTAAAATAAGTAAAATGAGTAAATTGAGTAAAATGAGTAAAATGAGTAAATTGAGTAAAATGAGTAAATGAGTAAAATGAGTAAATTGAGTAAAATGAGTAAATTGAGTAAATTGAGTAAAATGAGTAAATTGAGTAAATTGAGTAAAATGAGTAAATTGAGTAAATTGAGTAAAATGAGTAAAATCAATGAGTAAATTGAGTAAATGAGTAAATTGAGTAAATTGAGTAAAATGAGTAAAATGAGTAAATTGAGTAAAATGAGTAAATTGAGTAAAGATCAAGTAAAGATCAAGTAAAGATCATGTAAAGATGAAGTAAAGATGAAGTAAAGATCAAGCAAAGATGAAGTAAAGATGAAGTAAAGATCATGTAAAGATGAAGTAAAGATGAAGTAAAGATGAAGTAAAGATGAAGTAAAGATGAAGTAAAGATCATGTAAAGATCAAGTAAAGATGAAGTAAAGATGAAGTAAAGATGAAGTAAAGATGAAGTAAAGATGTAGTAAAGATGAAGTAAAGATCAAGTAAAGATCAAGTAAAGATCAAGTAAAGATCATGTAAAGATGAAGTAAAGATCATGTAAAGATCATGTAAAGATGAAGTAAAGATCAAGTAAAGATGAAGTAAAGATCAAGTAAAGATCAAGTAAAGATCAAGTAAAGATCAAGTAAAGATCAAGTAAAGATCAAGTAAAGATCAAGTAAAGATGAAGTAAAGATGAAGTAAAGATGAAGTAAAGATGAAGTAAAGATGAAGTAAAGATCATGTAAAGATGAAGTAAAGATGAAGTAAAGATGAAGTAAAGATGAAGTAAAGATCATGTAAAGATCAAGTAAAGATGAAGTAAAGATGAAGTAAAGATGAAGTAAAGATGAAGTAAAGATGTAGTAAAGATGAAGTAAAGATCAAGTAAAGATCAAGTAAAGATCAAGTAAAGATCAAGTAAAGATCAAGTAAAGATCAAGTAAAGATCAAGTAAAGATCAAGTAAAGATCAAGTAAAGATCAAGTAAAGATCAAGTAAAGATCAAGTAAAGATCAAGTAAAGATCAAGTAAAGATCAAGTAAAGATCAAGTAAAGATCAAGTAAAGATCAAGTAAAGATGAAGTAAAGATCATGTAAAGATGAAGTAAAGATCATGTAAAGATGAAGTAAAGATCAAGTAAAGATCAAGTAAAGATGAAGTAAAGATGAAGTAAAGATCAAGTAAAGATCAAGTAAAGATCAAGTAAAGATCAAGTAAAGATGAAGTAAAGATCATGTAAAGATGAAGTAAAGATCATGTAAAGATCATGTAAAGATGAAGTAAAGATCAAGTAAAGATCAAGTAAAGATCAAGTAAAGATCAAGTAAAGATCAAGTAAAGATCAAGTAAAGATCAAGTAAAGATGAAGTAAAGATGAAGTAAAGATGATGTAAAGATCAAGTAAAGATGAAGTAAAGATGAAGTAAAGATGAAGTAAAGATGAAGTAAAGATGAAGTAAAGATGAAGTAAAGATGAAGTAAAGATCAAGTAAAGATCAAGTAAAGATCAAGTAAAGATCATGTAAAGATGAAGTAAAGATCATGTAAAGATGAAGTAAAGATGAAGTAAAGATCAAGTAAAGATCAAGTAAAGATGAAGTAAAGATCATGTAAAGATGAAGTAAAGATCATGTAAAGATGAAGCAAAGATCAAGTAAAGATCAAGTAAAGATCAAGTAAAGATCAAGTAAAGATCAAGTAAAGATCAAGTAAAGATCAAGTAAAGATCATGTAAAGATGAAGTAAAGATCATGTAAAGATGAAGTAAAGATGAAGTAAAGATCAAGTAAAGATCAAGTAAAGATGAAGTAAAGATCATGTAAAGATGAAGTAAAGATCATGTAAAGATGAAGCAAAGATGAAGTAAAGATCAAGTAAAGGTGAAGTAAAGATGAAGTAAAGATCATGTAAAGATGAAGTAAAGATCAAGTAAAGGTGAAGTAAAGATGAAGTAAAGATGAAGTAAAGATCAAGTAAAGATGAAGTAAAGATCAAGTAAAGATCAAGTAAAGATCAAGTAAAGATCATGTAAAGATCAAGTAAAGATCATGTAAAGATGAAGTAAAGATCAAGTAAAGATCAAGTAAAGATGAAACAAAGATCAAGTAAAGATGAAGTA